>VXBT01013957.1:119-38984 GCA_013400235.1 Oriolus oriolus
GATAAGCCTCACAAGGGAAGCTGACAGCTAAAGAAGAGATCACCAGATGAAAACCATGGTGGTAAAAGCAATAAAATGCAAAATGGACAAAAGAGTAAAATGTAGTGAAAATAGTATCCAAAAAAGCCTACTGGCCATGGTGCAAAGCAGAACCTGATGGTGCAAAACCCATTCCAAATAATTAGGCCTAGGTTACAAATTGTATTCTGGTGCAGCTATATATAGCTCATTAGAAACCACAGTAGACCAAGCAACTCTGGGTACCTATTGCATTGTCCACTACAGCTACAATCTGAAAATCATTGTGCTAAACTTCACAAACAGCACTCACGCAACCAAAGAAAATATTAGGAAACACAACAAGAGGGGTGGAAAATAATTGCAGTGCTGTTACGTTTTGCTGTGACACACTCCCAGCTGGAGTGCCATCTCACAGACTTATCTCTTTGGCTCAAAAAGACACCCAGGCTTTTTATAGCCCTAGAGTGCAGCTAATGAGACCTAGGCGACCTGGCTAACAAAACAAATCAGAGAGTTCATTGCCCCCCAGTCTGACATAGCATCACACACTACTCCTTTGTTTGGGGTTGGGAGGTCACAAACTGAAACTCCCATGCTATCCATTTTATCACATCTACAAGCCTTAAATTTGTTTCTAGAAGACCTTAAACACAGCATATTTCAAACATTTCACTAAATACTGCTTTACATTAATCTAAACTTGTGAATCCCTTAAGTCATTTCATAACACCTTGCCTTGAAAAATACATGCTGCAAATTGACATGGTTTCTAAGTTTGGAGGTAGAAATAATAACGGCAGCATCTACATTTGTCACGTCAAATCTCTTAGTCAGAAAATCTCTGTGTTCCCTACTGAAAAAGTAGTGAAGATCCAGTCTGTCTCCCAAGCACTCTTCGGAACTCAAATTCCCTCTTTCACCAGTGGACCCCTCAAAGCCTAGGAAAAAAGCGTCCAAGAGTGCCACCAGACCTGCCTAATCTGACACAGACAGCAGATTTTGCATTGTGCTCAAGCAGGGTGTACCCTTATCAGCACCACAAGTGAGAAAGGATGTTTCCAGGGATAGGACACCCACTATATATGTGGGCAACCTGTGCCAGGTTTTACCATTCTCACTGCAAAAAACTTCTCACTAATATCTAATCTAAATCGACCATCCATCAGTTTAAAGCCATTACCTTCTATCCTTACACAACAGACCCTGCTAAAAGATTGTCCTTGTCTTTCTTATAGGCCCCTTTCTAGTACTGGAAGGTGCTATCTGGTCTCCCCAGAATCTTCTCTTCTCCAGGCTGAACAACCTCAGTGTTCTCACCCTGTCCTCACAGGAGAGGTGCCCCAGACCCCTGATCATCTTTGTAGCCTCTGGTCTCACTGCAACAGGACCGTGTCCTTCTTCAGCTGGGGACACCAGACCTCAGTGCAGTGCTCCAGGTGGGGTCTCACGAGGGCAGAGCAGAATGGGAGAATCACCCCCCTCGGTGTTGCTCTGGATGCTGCCCAGGACACATTTGGCTTTCTAGCAGCAAGTGCACATTGCAGGTTCAAGTCCAGCTTCTCATCCACCGGTAGCCCCAAATCCGTCTCCCCAGGGATGCTCTTGAAGCATCCATCCCTCAGCCTGCATTGATACCAGGGGATCTTCAAGTGTTCCAAGGTGTCCCTCCACAGGACAACCTTACTGCTTTTGATGTGCCGTAGCCCAGCTCAGCTCGTGCATGGCCCTGTGCCTGGCATGGAGCCCTGCACATTTACCAGTACCACACATCCCAGCCCAGCACGTGGTGTCGGGGGTTCTTTGCACAGCTCAGTGTGGTGATGGCGAGGGGAGGGCCTGTGCAGCCCTGCCCACCCCATGTGTGCCTTCTGTGTCCAGTTGAGGACACTCTGGTGCAGGCTGCGCATTCCTTGGCGCCCTGGGTGGGCGGTCACTAAATGGCTTCAGGTGACCTAAACAGGCTGGCTGCAGGCCCCAGAGAGCACTCAGGCACTGTCCCCACACCAAGCATCAGCCCCCAGTGAGTGGTTGGGGGGGTCCTGCATGGGGATGTATCAGTAAGACATTTTTCTAAAACCTCGAAGAGTGTTAAAAAGCCACCACATGACTGCTTGCCTTCCTAACAGGAACGGAGCTGCACCACCATTCTTCATGGACATGTGGGTTTCCTGCAGCAAAAACCCATCTCTCTTCTTCCCAGCAGTGGAGCAGGAATTTTATTTCTGTTTTCTATCAACTTTGAAAAAGGCCTCAGGCCACAACATCCCTTCACATTGGGAGGGGGTTTGTAGAAAACCCAGAACTAGCAGCCCCAGTAGCAGAGAGGAAACAGCGCTCTGCCAAGTGCAGAAATGAGGAGCAATTTGACAGACTCTCATTTCTACAGTTGCCTCCAGGTGTGGGTGGATGAGCAGAAAGCCATGCGGTGATGTGAAGATTTTGCTGTTCTTTCCCCCCTATTAAAGTCACATTCTGTCAGCCCAATCCTCAGCTCTTGGGAAAAAGTCTCATTAATTTCATTTTCAGAATATAAAGGAGCAGATAATCACAACGCAAAACTCATTAGCAAAGTTTTTAAAAGGAGCTAATTTAAGCAGCATTTACTTCTCCGCTCTGCAACACAGTTCTTAGTCTGTTCAGAACTAAGGGCAAACGAAGAAAATATTTCCAGCAGAGAAGAGGAGGTTGCAGCATACCATTAAATTTGCCTGTGGCATTCCAAACCAAAACCTTTTGCTTGATGTATTCAGCTTACAGAGGGCTTATCATAGGAATCCCCATGCATGCCTGCACAAAGAATTGCTGTGGACCTATATACATAACTGTTTTAAAATGCATGGGAGGGGGTTGTGCAGTTTTCCAATTCCTACGCCATCTAATTGGAGCTGTGATCCTTGAGGTCAAATTATTGTAGGTAGATCCAATAAGAGAATTAACCCCTGCAGATCAGGCACCAAATATCTGGCCTCTGAGCATCTGGCTCCTTCTGTGAAATTCAAAACCCAGAGCTGGGTGCTAAGCCTCCCTTCACTGAGCACATGCAGAGTTAGACCTCTCAGAAGGGCCATCCAAGAAAGCACATGCAGAGCAGGAGCCACTTGGAGCTGGAAATGTTAATTGCAGGAACGTGGCCTAAATTCTTGTACCCTCTCCAGGGTTGCGGCATCCGCCCATGCCGGAGCTCCAAATAGAGCCTGACCCTGCTCCCTCCCACCAGCAGGCAGCCCTCCTCAGGCTTCTATTTTCTTTCTAAAACCCAGGCAAGATGCTCAGGCAGTGCTGGAACTCGTGCATGTGTCATGCCCTGGTGCTGCAGGCACATGGGTGTGTGGGCTCCTCCATCAGCTGGGGGACCATCTCCTGCCTCCCAGCAAAGCTGCTTTGTGGCAGGTGTCTTAGATGATGTGAATCAGGCTTCCATAGCTTTCCCTGGAAATCCCAACCTGAATGATGATCCTAGCAGCAGGTCTTAGCACTTTGGGTGCATACAATGAATATGGAAGGAGTTTTAGCACTTCACAAGGACTGACTTCCCATGACCACCCATCCCCTGGTGTTATCCAAGACTACTGCAAGCTTTCGTTTGCTCTAGTGGATATCAGATACACCATTCTTGCAAAGAGCTCTCTACCTGTTAGCCAGGTTTCACCTGCTTGAAACCAAATGCACTTTCTGAATTTTGTTCTGTTGCATAAAAGGATAGCATTTATTGATGATTTGGGACAATTCATCTAAGCACACTGTGGTCCTTTTCAACTCTCTCTTGCTAGTTGAACAATTTTCCCTTTTGATCACAACACACACACATACATCTGTGCAGGAACTGTCATTGTTTTTACACAGGAATATATTTCATGACATGTAACAGGGTTGAGTTAAAGCTAACCTGCCATAAGATCTGAGTTAAAAAGAAAGACGTATTTAGTAGTGATGTTTGATGTTAAACCTATGTCCTTAAAATATATCACTTCTTGTGAAGAAATGTTTCTTTTAGCAGTGAAATTAATTTTTGTCAATGTTATCTCTCAATCCAAAATAAGTAATAAAAAGACATGGTAATCTTTTCTGCAAAATGTGAACTACATGTCTATCAGAACCAACAGTGGTAAAATACTGCTCTGAAGCGTAACTCTAACACAGATGTATGGTGACATCATATTTCTGGGTTTCACGTTTGCTTTGAGCACCTGCACCCGAATTCCCTATTGTGAAAACAGCTAAAGTTGGTATAACATAACAGATAATTACACTTAGGCTCAGAAGGAAAATACTGATATTCAGATTACATGGCAGAAAATAAGAACTCCCATTAGACCTGAATAATTCAAAATGAAAGTTGACTTTTAAAGTCTTAAGGCATGAAACTGCATTACTGAGAGACCTTTTTTGAATCCAAAAATACTACTTTAAATTTGTAAGTGTTGCTTCATTGGAAAAAATTCTGGAAAGTTAGTGATGATTTGCACCCTGCAGCATTGCTATAAACAAGTAGTTCAAGAAGTTCCACAGAAACCTCAAATGAATAATTCCAAAATAATTTGCGTTGAAATGGAATTTAGCAAAATATGTTCCTTGACATGTGGCAGGAGACAGCACACACCTCCCAACTCCATGCCACTTGCAAGTCAGGAGTCTTACTTCCCAGAGAGAGGTACTGCAACCCCTTGCTATAAAAAAGAAAAAAAAATAAAATGAAAACCAGGGGCAGAATGTGAAGAAATATGTCCTTGTTCAATATGCAATAGCAACCCAAAGGAAAATGCTGGCAAAATCCTGAAAATTTGGGAGCACACTGAAAAAAAGAGACAGACAGCTGGGGCATGGACACGATAAGCTTTTAGGCAGAGCAGCCATCTAGAGAGTGCTCCCTGCCACAAACATATAGCACTAGATGAAGAAAGAGATGATCTTTCCAGGAGACAAAAGTTTTGTGTTTTTCCATGAAATGGCATAAAAGTGAAAATATGTCTTTCCAAAACAACCTTATAACAATGGAGCAAATGAAACGGTTACAACCAGATACCTCAGCACTTCTTCCGGAACAGAAGAGTCACTTTTGTCACCGTTCAATCCTTACACCACTATGAAAAGTATCCAAGTCCTCCTTGCTAGGCAGCTTCCTGCTCAAGTCCTATCAGTTTAATGCTTTCCACTACTCATGTCTGCTAGACTGTCCTTATCTGAAGGCCCCCTTTGACTGAAATGGAATGAAAGAAGAAAGCCAAGATACGCACAGGATGTCTCTATCTGAAAAAGTAGGAGCAGGTAGATAACTTTTATCACATATCCAGGCACTGAGCCAAATTTTCAATGCATGTAAACAAGCATAGCTCCCCTGAAGCTTGTGGAATCTTGCCAGTAAAAAACTCACTTGAGTCTATCATTCTCTTTACCACTGTACCAAGCTGATATCCTAGGATGAAACCTGAATTCCTTAAGCCAAAAATAAATTTAAAAAACAAATCACAGAAAGCAAAGCTGTTGAATCAATAAGTGTCTGAAAGAAAATCAGATACCTGAAACTGTAAGCTCTCACTGTTACTGTGATATTATCTATTTAATGAATATTGCATTTACCTCCAGAAGTTTTAGACAAGGTAACAGGCGATGTGCACTTGACTGTTACCAAAGTTGCAATACTTCTCTCACCCTGGATGAAACTAAATGACTGATTCTTCAAATGTAGGGTTGAATATCTCAGGACAGCATTGTTAATTTATTAAAATCACTCTTGTGCAGTTAAGACTCACTTCAGATAAATGAGGACAGATCTTGTGTCGAAATACATTGACCCTGCATCTTATTTCCAGAAAATGTAGCCACGTGTGCAACTCAAACTTAAATATCATATGTCAAATTATCACATATGCTGACCAAATTACTAAATAGCAAATAGATAAACATATTCATAATACAAAGGAAAACCTGTTGCATGGCTATGAGCATACAAAGCTTATAAACAAAGGAAGAATACATGCCTAAGTTTTATATATAAAATATGTGATTACTATTTCAAATATTTGGAATTTAAGTCCAGCAGGTCATGAATCTCAGTAAGAAATTTCAATGTGAGGATTAATGGTACATATTATTTAATAATTCACTGTGAATCAGGGTGGGAAAATTATATTTCTGGCTATATTATTACTGAATTCTTTCAGCATTCATGAGAGCTTCCATTAAAACAAATTAAATATTTAATGTCTCAGTCTGAATAGACTTTCAGAATTGCAGTGGCTAAACTGAAATTTATTTTATATTAGGTAAGATTTTGGGTTGTCCAGGGCCTAGAATGCCTCATCATCTAATCCATACTTTTTTTATATATTGTTGCCCCTCTTACAAATGTAATAACTTTACTGAAAACAGAGCAAATCAGTGTGGGAAAACACAGATCAACTTGTAATGAACTTAAAGTATTTTTTTTCATCTACGAGGATACTATCTGAGCAACATTCATTAGTATCCCTTTCATCTATCTGATATCTGCCTGTTGAAGGTGCAGAAATAGATGCCTGATGGTCTAGCTCACCAAGTCTCCCAACAACTTCCATTCTGGCACACGGAAGTTAATACGAGCAAAGGCTTTAAGTGTCATTAGGTTTTGAATCAGATCTCCAACACACAGCAGAGTGGACTGTGCAATTTTGAGAAATTTGTCGTGTTTTTTAGTCCTCTCACAGTACATTATTTTTATTATTTTCATCTTAGCAAAGTTAACACTTTGTGATCATTTGTAGAATTAATGACACTTTAATTTACACCTCTCCAATCTCTTCAATACAAAATAATGATCACACTCAGGCATAAAGCACTGGACTTTTCCCACTCTCCCTCCAACTCAGTTTATACACGTTCTTTTTTCTATGAACATTTTTCGCTGAAAAAATACTTTCTACTGAATAAAGATTTATGCTGCAGTTCCCTACAATAATCTTCAAGAAGGAAAAGGTATTTCCTCCCTTCCAAATCCCCTCACTCCATGCACACACAATAGTGTGCTCTGGATAGGATGAAGAAAAATTAGAGAGGATATGATTACTTTACTAGAGAAAGCCTACTCTCCTCCTGCGCCAACAAGATATTATAGGTCAAGTCAAGTAAGGTCAAGTGAGTTCTTGTCCAGCATCTCTGATTTATGCTGTCAGCTGTTCACTGTCATGCAGCATGATGGGTTGAGTGTCAATACTGAGACAGTGCAAAGCGACTGGACAGGTTGGTTTAGACTCGGGTGGGTCGTGTTCACTTGAAACGCACAGTGAGCCCTGCTGGGTGATTATGGACATCATGGGGAGTGTGGGATGAGCAGTGTGTTAGTACACATAATTTATATGGGGCTTTCTTTGCCTCTAAGGGCTCACTCAGCCCCTGAGATGGGTAAGTCCCGCGGGTTCCTCAGAGTTCTGCTATATCCTGACAGACGAGGAAACACTAAGGAAGTAAATGAGGAGGAGCTGATGCGGTTAAACCCACCACTTCTACTCTCAGCAAGTGCACCCAAGGTCGGGCAGCAAAACAGAAATACAGCTAGGATCCAAAGCCTTGAGTTCCTGTTTGCCAGCTTGGTGGGGTGTATTACTTCCTAGCTCATTGAAGCTACACTTCCAAGGGCTGAAATTCAGCATTTCCATTGAAAAGGCAGACTGTATGTGCAGATTGTAGCGGTGGTGTTATGCAAGTGAATGGTGGCATCAAACCTGCAATTTTTTTTTCATACTTTACTTTAATTGGTAGATTTTTATTTTTGGCAGTACTGTTATTAGAGATTAGGCATATTTGTTTATGCTGATCTTTTTCACTACTTTTTTATAAATACACATTTTCTGTGGGCAGAATGTGAAGCTGAACAGTTGCTGAAAGGGATCTGATGATTATCGGAACATCCTGAACTTCCTTTACATCACTAGTTTTTGATAGCCTTAGATTTTATGGGGATGGTTTTCAACAGTGCAGGAGTCAAGGGCCTCCCTTTAAGTGGCAGCTGCAGTCATTCATCAGATATGGAGTCGGAGGTACCAGAGTTAGACGCAGTAGTTGTACCACTGTCCAAAATTTCAATATAGCATAAGAGTATGGGATGTAGACACTTACGTATACATGCATTTTTGTGCATTAGATTATGCAAAAATAGAGTTAATACAGAGTTCTTTAATAAATGTGGTCACACCATACTCTAAAATACCCGTAAACTAGATTACATAGAAGTCAGGTTATTAAGAAACCTTATATACTGTGGGCAAAACCACACCTCAGGTGATTTAATTGGCAAAACTTCATTGACACAAGTGTATGCAACATTCCTCACTGCGAAAATGTTACGAAGCAGGGTTTAAACAAGAGCAGTATGAAACAATCAGCTTCTGTCTGTTACATGCCACACTTTTTCCTAAACGATTCTGATTCGGAGCAATCCATAGCCTGTTGTGTTTCCACTTCCCACAGAGAATGGCTTTTGCACCAACCCCTTCAATGCCAAAGTTTATGGTTCTGCGTGGCCTTCCATGGGAAGAACATGAGGCTGGGCTGACGCTTTGATAAACATACTGAAAAAGCATCTGCTCTGTGGACTAAGGGGAAGGGAGAGGATGTCAAAATAAAAGGAAACAGTATAAAAAATTACTTTTCTTTATAGACTTTGATACCATTGGAGCCAAAGGAGCTGAATACTGTCAGGTAAAGCAGATAGGACTCCATGGTCGTGCTGTGTCTTTGGAGCCCTGCAAGTATTTTCACTAATCCCTCTTCAAAGAACTCAATTTCGTTTTGAATTTCAGGTTCAGGAAGGAATTTCCAGTTTCCATTTCTATTCACTTCCTGAAACGTCCCACGATTCATTCCTTTCTGATACCAAACCCATGGAATAACCATGGAAATCCCTGTTTTCAGACCTGCCTTTATTGGTTAGGACTCTAAACAACAGAACACTCAGGCATGCACATAACTTCAAGCAAGTGAGTAATCCCAGCACTTTGGGCTACACCACTGAAGTGAGTGGGAGTCTAGCCACTGAATTTTATAGGAGCATTATCGGACTGTAAGTGCTTTGCTGGTTCAAGGCCAATGTTTTCTCAGACTTCAGAGGAAGCCAGATTGGGCCTAAACGCTACACAGCCTGTCCTAGAAAGACCAAAATAAAAACAAATGATACTAAGCAACAGGAATGCACATAGCATAGAGGAAAGGAGCATTGAATACAAGCTGAGGAAGCATTACTCATTGTATAGGAGAGAGTGGTGGCAGGTTGTTTAGTTCACAACATCCTTCTCGCCCAGTTTTGCAGACAGACAGTTTATCCATTTAGCAAACAAGCATCTGTCTGACTGAGATCCAGAGAGACAAATAAGCCTGCCACAGAGCCAGGGCTGTACCTTAGTCCAACAGAAGGGGCTTGTGCTGCACTGGTTAGAGAATAGGCTGAGCAAAATACTGTGTGCACTGATCTTCTGTTTCACACACCTAGGGCAGCAGTGAGCAGCATAGGCCCCAGCTACAGGCAGAGCAGACAGCTGACTGCAGCCTACAGCAGAACAAGAACAGCCCTTTTGCTCGTTTAGTCTGTACCTGCTGAGGTGAGAGCAGGAGGGGCAGCCACTGCTGAGTGCTAGACCTCTCTCCTCACAGCCAGCACCCTCACATCACTGCCACAGCAACCCAAACTGCAGTCCAGAAACATCCACATCTGCCACTGCCAGGAACAGCCTTTCTGGAGCAGCAGCAGCTAAGTCCTGAACCAATCATGCTCTAACACCTATACAACAGCATTTCAGGGAAGTCACTGATTCCTTATTACAGCACTATTTGACTTGACATAGATCTGCTCAAACTGTGTTGGTGCTATGATACTCCCTTCACATTAAGAAATTCTTCCCATATTGGGAATTGTGTAGACACACATTTTGTCCAACGTGTTTATCACTTATGTGCGCTCAGAGCTTGAGATATTACGTGCATGACCCACTGTATGTTTTAATGAGGCGTGCACCACATGGACACACAACCATGGCTGGTGATCACACAGCTTCTCTAAACCAGCTGAGCCCTGCCAGAACACAGACTCTCAGGTCCAACGCTGAATTAGGAATAAAGAAACTTTGGGGTGGTTTTTTGGTTCTATGAAGTGAGGGGCTTTTTCCCCTCTTGTGGCTGCATTAAACAATGCCTCCTTAAGCAAAAACTAGCAGGTATGCCCTTTGGTTCTGACTCTGTTACTCTTTTAAGAATAATCCAGTCACGTGCATTGCTACTCGCATTAAAGTCAGTGTGATTATTTTGTGGGTAAGATTTATTCTTCTAAAGCCACAAAACCTAGACCCTTGGTTTTCTGCTATATTTTCTTCAGTGGGAGAACATTTATTTACTCCTCTCATTCCATTCAACCACACAAGTAGTCAACTCTTTCAGGCATGTGTATCTTTTTATGAAATAGAAACCAACTACCGAATGCTGTGTTGTTTCAAGCCGATTGAAATCAATGCTCTGCACAGCACATGAGCAACTCAGCTCCATTAAAGGCGCATACCCTGAATTGCTAACCAGCTCTGGTTAGACCAGAGCATTTTAAATGACAATGTCACATGCAAGTTGTGAGTAAGAAGCTATGCCAGTGTGATATCTCTGGAAAAAAGTGCTACTGTTTTCCCTAGGCATTTCATGACCTTGTGTGTTGATCTCAGTCCATTTTCCAGGACTGTAAATAAGAGCACTTGGAAAAGCTTTTCTGTTCACACATTTGTAGTTACGAGGGAAAACTCCTGAATGGAAGCATGGCATCCATCAGGCAAGCACAGCAGGTGGCACAGGACAGACTGCATTAAGCAGATCCTACCACTGGGACTTTGACAGAATTTTATTATGGCAACAACTGAATATATATTTATCAAACAAAATTAAATAGAAAAAAGTCATTCCCTTGCACAGTAGTAAGCTGGCAAGTTTCCAGTCAGCAGTTTTACTGTTGGCGACACAAAGAAGTCTCTTGCTGGGGTCACCAAAGTGCTGAGAATATGCAATTACTTTTTTCATATTATATGATATATGTTATTTTATCATATTATTATTATAAGGAACTTTGTTTGGGCTCCTATATAATCCCAGAAGAACTCTTATTTGGTGAAAAGACCAGTTAAGCCGAACAGCTCCATTAATAGTGTTGTAAACATTATAAAAGTTACTTTCACCTCTTTTTCAGTTTCACAGGTGGTGATGTTTCTGCTTTCTCTATTAGTCTCTATTTGTGTTATTCTGTCCAGGGCTATCTATATGGAATGATTAAGCAGCAAGAAAGATAACAAAGTGGCTTTTATACTGTTCATCCTAGAGTGCATATGAAAAACCTTGCCAGCAAAGCATCTGGGTGCTGATATGAACTAGTTTTAACCCTAAAATCAGAAGAGAAGCCTTGGGAAACTCGGGAAACCACAGCCATTCTGCCACTTTCACACAAGGAAAAGAAAATCCTGAGATGGAAAATGACATCTGCAGGATAACATATGTGCTAAACACACTGCCAAAACAAGGAAGTACTAAGTCCTCAACACCTGTACTTACCAAAAACACTAATGCTATTTTAGTGAATGCTTCACTATTTTAAAAGAAAAACCTCTAGTCTTCAATTTTCTGGAATCACCTTCAGTAATTTCAGATTCATAGAAAAGAGGAAAAATTGAAGTAGAAATAAGTAAATGGGAGACAGCAGTGGTTATTAGCAGTTTCTGCTGCTTCCTTCCTTTAATCTTGATAGATGACTTCACCTGCCCATTGTTGTCTATATGATCAACTGTAGATACCAGACAGCAAGGCCAGACACTGACCTGCCTGGCAGCTCCCACCCAATATTTGGGAGGACAGATGAAACACAGGACATGAGCCCATTTCAATGGCCCCATTTCTGACTCTGATAATCTGTTACTAGATTTTCAAACAAATACCTCCTATTTTTACTATATTGGTGCTTGCACTTGGGAGCAGCTACCTGAAAGCAACCACAAAGTTACCTCACTGTTGTCTTTCAAATTCCTCCTTAAAATTTAGTTGGCTAGTGATGTCAACCAAGAGCTGACAACAGCAAAGTGCTGCAATTGCGGCTTAGCCCCCTCTTCACTCTCCAGGTGCAGCCAGATTTTCTCTCCTGCACTTTTACCCTACACCTCTTTAGTGAGGAGGACTTACTCTGGTGGTCAGTAGAATTGAGTTTTAGGATAGCTCTTCCTTTCACAATATCCATCTCCCTTCACACTATATTGAAGGATATAATTAAATGTATTGTAGCCTGTCAATGGCTTTTATGATTGCAAAAAGCTCCCTGAGTACAAGAGCCCTTGCAAAAGGGAGGAAATTCTTCATACAGGAATAAGCGGAATAAGACTAAAAACTCACAGCTTTTTTGGTATGCTAAACAGAGTACCAAAGAGTGGACATACTAAACCATCAGATCTTCATATAACAAAAAGTTAATCTGATTAAATAAAAGATGACTACTCCTTCTTATTAAAAAAGTGAAAAAAATCAGACGTTTTACCAGTAATTACTCGTTCCCTGAAGCTGAAGAAGAGAACTTGTGCCAGGAGGAGGAGGAGGAGAAATTGCAAAGATAAGCCAGAGAAAGTCTAAAAATAATGCAAAAGAAGTGGTAGAGTTTTCAAAAGGATCCGTACATGCTGCAGAATAAAGATTTCTTCCCTGTAAACATCTTCCTCTTTGTTAAAGTCCTTATTGGCTAGAAACTGATTCCAGCCTTGTAGTACAGCATGGAAAGATGATGAAGAACTGTAAGACAAAAATTGCAGTGAAGAAAATGCAGAATTTCAAGCAGGAGTCAGTCTAAACAGAAACCTTTTCCCTCTGAGTTTCTAGTCAGATGGGTTTAAATTTTTATCATCCCATGGCATTACTAACACCTCAGAAATGTGGTATTTTATGCCATACTTAGTAATAGGGCAGGAAGAAGGAGACTGCCAGTAACAACACTGAAGAAAGGACGTGTCTTTTCTCAAAACATCTGGTGTTAAGAATTTCTTTAGGACCTCCAGCCAAAGTCACTTGTGGCACTGAGGTCTTGTCCATCAATGCCATTAGGTTTCTGATCTCTTCAGGGAAGAGAGACTGACAGTCATTTTTAATCTCCACCAAAGACATGTTTTCCTATGCAGCCTTTCGAGCTGTCAAACCCTGAGCCAGACCTTTCTATAGCAACAAAGCACAGTAGGAGTCATGCCTTCTGGAAGCTTGGAAGGGCAGGAAGAGAGATATGCCAGTGTCTCTCTATTTATACCTTTAAAGCCTGTGAGGAGACTGGCGGGGCATGAGGACCACGGCCAGCTAGGAATTCCTTGCAGAGCTAGTATTGCTAGCTACTAAGAACCTAGATTTCTCTGTCTAAGCTAACTGTTGCTCTGTGGAAAACACAACTTGTGTGTTTTGCCAATATTTTAAGACAAATAAATTAAGATATACGGGAAGCTAAGGGATCATGTGCTTTGTTAATCAATACAGACTGCATGGTATTTTCAATGGCTTAGTTAAGCAACACAAAATAATCCAATAATTGTGCGATCTAAAGAATTCCCTGTGTTCCAGCCTGCAACTACCAGGAACGCACTGAGGAGGCTACCAAAACTGCCCACAGAAATGGACAACTAAAAGACAGCCAGCTGTGTGCAATAAAGGCACATATTTTATACTAACAACACCAATTTATTATACAAGGGAAAATATTTATTTGATCTAGATCTGCATAACATCTGATAAATATTTCTTAGTACATCAAGTTTTTCCCAAGTGAGTCAATGTGAAATGTTATTAATGTGCATAAATACCATTAAAAAATCAGACTTGTTTCTGGAAGCCAAGAGGGGAAAAAAACCAACAAGAACAATCTACTCTAAAGAGAATAATAACCTGTTCAAAGTATGGCTCAAGATCCAAGGAAATGAAGGTATACTTAATGACAAGGCAAATCTGCTAGCATTTTATTGAGATAAAGAAAAATT
The DNA here is from genome assembly GCA_013400235.1 of Oriolus oriolus. Classification (NCBI taxonomy): domain Eukaryota; kingdom Metazoa; phylum Chordata; class Aves; order Passeriformes; family Corvidae; genus Oriolus; species Oriolus oriolus. The sequence goes on from VXBT01013957.1 coordinate 14,129, forward strand.
TGCTTCTATACCTTCCAAAATGTGAATATCTGTTACGTAGGTCACTAGAAACACCAAAAAGTGGTTTTAACTTTACTTTAAGGGCACTTCTTAACTGTTCCCATGGAAAAATATGTCCTTTCAGTACAGATTCTGAGAAATTTTCAGCAGATTACTTACTTTATATTTCTCTTCTTTAATGCAGCCTAAAGCGTTCAAACCTAATTTTACACTGTCCCGTTTCTGGGAGCTTGACTCAAAGAGATTCCCCATAAGCTCTGCAGCACCTCCGAAAAACTGTATCTCCACACCTCAAAACAGCCTTGGTTCTGCACCCACGCCCTCTTTCTAATCTGCCCTCTGGAGAGAGACAGGAAGTGAAAGGTCAAGTCAAAGCTGATTTTACACCTTTGTGTCGACAAATTTCAGTGAACTTTGAATTAAACCCTCAACTGAAATATATTTCTGATTATTTATTACTAACTTACATTCTTCCTTCATGTGCTCATTTTCTAGGTATTATCTGGCAAAAACTCAGTGTCTCTGATCTGTTGTTTCATGAAGTTCATTTTAGCTTTCATTTTTCATATCTGGCTGAGGGCTGCAGAGGTTTTCCTACGAAAAAAAAATCCCCCTTTCTAAAGAAGACCGAGAAAAGTTTCCAATGAATGGGAATCTTGGCCCCATGAGCAGCCATTGTCCTCCTGAATGGCTCTTGAAGTTTGGTCCTAACCATCCTCTTTCATGCTCTGCCTCTAGCAAGTCCGTAACTACTTGCTCTAAATGCAAGAGTAATAGCGCAGCAGTAGACAGATGGAGGCATGATCTACTCCTTATGAGAGGTCTCATTCCAGTCCATAATTGTTAGCAGAAAAATGAAGCTATTTATTACACGATGTAGCATTTTGTCAACCTAAATCTTTTTTCTTTCCTTTTTTTTTTCCTGCTTCATCTTAATTAAAGACCTGGCCTTTACCATCTGCTGAAGAGAGATACGATAGCAAACACTAGATAATCTTCACAAGTATCTGATGCAGCTAACTGCTTCATGTCAGAATTGCCTAAAATGTTTTTCTCTGAAGGAAATGATAAATCACAGCTCTCATTTTTCAGTACACGTTCCAAGGCAATGGTTTCCAAACTGTTTTGGACCTTGCCCCACTGTTAACTCTCAGCATTACTTACACGCCATCAATCGCCATTACTGTCAAACATTCAGCCGAACTCCCAGGAGAGCATGGCTCGGTGTGCCAGCTACACTCCATGCCCTCACAGGCCACCAATCGGGACAACCTCCCACGAACCTGCTAATAAACAGGTTTATATGCACAGGCCACAGTGCAGCCAGAATCAAGCCTCCCCTCACCACTTAAGAGGGAGATTTGAGGCACAAGAAAATTTCTCTCTGCCCTTAAGTCCCAAATGAAGACAGCCCAGTGTTCAGAAGAGCTCAATGATCCTTTCTCTTTTCATGCTGGAAGATTAATGACAAAATGATTTTGTTTCTGCAGAGCACAGTACAGAATCACAGAATCATAGAACCATCAAGTTTGGAAAAGCCCTCTAATATTACCAAGTGTAACCATTAACCTAGCACTGCCAGGTCCACCACTAAACTGTGCCCCATCTAGACAGTTTTTGAACACTTCCAGGAATGGTGATTCCACTGGCTTGTTCCAATATCTGGCCACCCTTTCAGTGAAGAAATTTTTCATAACATCCAAACTAAACCTCCCCTGGTGCAGCTTGAGACCATTTTCTCTTGGCCTGCCCCTTGTTATCTGAAAGGAGAGACTGACCCCCACCTCACTACACCCTCCTTTCAGGCAGGGAGTGATAAGGTCTTCCCTGAGCCTCCTCTCCTCCAGGCTAAACACCCCCAGCTCCCTCAGCTACTCCTTACCAGGCTTGTGCTCCAGACCCTTCCCCAGATCCATTGCCCTTCTCTGGACTCACCCCAGCCCCTCAGTGTCTTTCTTGCAGTGAGGGGCCCAGAACTGGACACAGCACTCGAGGTGTGGCCTCACCAGTGCTGAGTACATGGGGACAGTTGCTGCCCTGGTGCTGCTGCCATGCTATTGCTGATCCAAGCCGGGTGCCTTTGGCCTTCTTGGCCACCTGAGCACACAGTGGCTCATGTTCAGCCGCTGTCAACAAGCACTCCCAGGTAATTTCTAATGGGCTACTTTCCAACTGCTCTGCCCCAAGCCTTTAGCATTGCATGGGGCTGTTGTCACCCACAACAAGCAAAACTTCAAAAATTGGAAAGCATCTGGTCGGAGGAGTCCACCAAGACAGCCAACACAAGGGTTGAGGTGCATGGAAGGCACATAAAGGGTACATGTTTATATACCTTTCTCATACCTTCCTGCAGGCTTGCAGAGCTCATGCAGAATGTGTACTTTTTTTAACCAGCAGGAAACTTCTAAAGGTGCTGGTTTCTCCCAAACACCCTGCCACTTCAGTGAAGTATCATCCCCACCACAGCACTGGTCCTAACCAGCTCTGTGAGGCTGTCTCCCAGTCCTGCACACTCTCCCTTGTAGGACTGCTCTTTCCCCCCATGAGCCAGGGCCAGCAGCTCCAAGGAGCTGAACAAAGTATTTGATTCCCTTGATTCAGTGACCAGGAATTTCCTCAAATCCTGGGACCTGACCCTCCTGTCACCGAAGTCCAGGGTTTTGTGTTTGAATTCTGTGAAAGCAGCACTGAAGAGTCTCAAACCCTCCTGACCGGACTGGTGGAAAGATGGATGATTGGAATTATGTGCCGGCTTTATGGCTAAAACCGCAAATTTTGTTTCTACCAAGCTTTCCCTAATAGGTCATTGTCCAAACTTGAAAATTATATGTGTGCTCATTAGAGGAGACACAGGGAGTTTCTTTACAGCTGACTGACTGAGAATTTTAACTTTCTGGCCTACAGTCAGCAGAGCATCTATCCGTCCTTGTGAAGCTATAAGTGTGTCATCAGGATACCACATGCTTTGATAATTACTCTAGTGGGTATTAAAGTTAATCCTGGGCTGTATAGATCACTTACAAAACACAATAACTGAACCAGAAATCCTTATGTGAGACAGTAATGAAATCAACGTCTCAAAGTGCCAGCACGTCTCTGACACGTCCGGCGTAAACTGGAACCCAAAATTCCTGCCTAGAGCAGCCAGTCAGGAATCCAACTGTTCTGTGATTATGAAATCTGAGGCATGGCAGAGCAGCTTATGTCAGATCTACTGCGTACCCATAAGCCTTAAACCAAGACTTGTGAATATAACCCATGCCTTTCCAGGATTGTGAGAAGGGTCATGAGCAACTGGTGAAATTTCAGACTGAAATAGCCAATGCATCATTCAGTGGACCCAGCTCTCCTTCCTTTAAAGACCAGACACCCATCTCAGATGCACTGATCCTACTCAGCTATATTCCCAGCATGAAACCTCCTCTTTTGCAGAAAGTCTAGAGAAAAAACATTTTAGGGTCTCTGAACCTTGTCTCAAGGAAGAACACAAAGCTAAAGCCACTTCTACAAGGATGGTGGAGAGGAAAAGATATCCATCCTTCCCACCCTACTGCTTTCCTTTGTCCCTGCAGCAGCTGACACGTTACTGTGTTCTCACAATAACTTCGCACTATACTTTCCCTGTACTACTGGTCAAAGTCCAAAGAACCATGTTAAATTAGTTTCAGTCTTTCCCAACAGGAGAAATTCAGTGAGCTAAATAATAATGGCAAACAGCATGTCCCTTTAACACCTCCATTGGGTCAGTTCTTTAGCTATTTTTCCCTACGTCTTTGTATTACACTGCATTGGATAATACGCTCAGTACAGAAGCTGGACTCTAACACTGGGTAACAGAAGGCACCAAGTATTAATACTAAATATGACCACCTACTGCCACCACAGATGTCTAGTGCTTGGGCAACACTGGCTTAAAAGTGAGGAACAGTTGTAACTCACTAACAATGCTGGAAGGTAGTTTTATGCATCCTGACTCATCTGCAGGCATGTAATTATCATCTTTGCTTAAAGATTTCCAAGCAGCTACCTCTGCTGTGCTGGATTCACCAGGTGCTCTGAAAACAGTATTTAGTAATAACCCTTTCTGTACCCCCTGGTTAGGTACAAGAACCTTCCCTTAATTTCAGATGAAAACTTCAGCTTTTAAGTGACAAACAGTCTGAGCACCAAAGTAGCACAAGATGTTTGGAGGATATCAGTTCTATCTGTGCTTTAAATTGGCTCAAATCAGCCCCAAGGTCTTGACCACTGGTTTTGAGGCATTTTTTTTGCCTAAGTCCAGGAAATATAAAAGACTGTGAGCTAAGGGTAGGTAGGAAAAATTTCCTCAAAGACCAGGAGTAAAACCCTGGGTACCTCAATACCCTGTGCTCCACAGAAAGGGCTCTTTCTCTGGTCTTATTCTCCCCATACTTAAACTCACAAGAACATCCACAGCTTAAAATATACATGTCCTTGCTAAAATATTTTACAATATGAGTGTCTCATCAAGAAAAGAATAAAGAAAACACAGCAGAACCCGACAGCTCAGACAAATTATGAGACTCATTAAGTAACACAAGGTGGAAGAGAATTCACCTAACAATAAGCTCTCTTAGAACCACAGGAGGCAAAGGTCAAGTCCAAGCTCAGACTATGGAGAAGGTGAGGATATGGAGAGGACACAGCTGTATTGGCAGCAGCTGGGGTAGCTGAAGGATGCAGTGGCCTTTGGGAGCAGAAGAGGAGATGCATCATTCCACTGGTGCAGGCTGTTCCTGTAGGAACTGGTAAGGATTTACGATTTCCATCCTACATTATATACAATGAGTCCTCATGCATAGCCACCCTTACCTAGCAAGGAAATGATGTGTCCTTTCAAAAGTGAACCATTCAATATGCTCCCAAGAATGTAAACCTCTATTCTTAAAATCACAAAAGAGTTGTGATTCCCAATTTTATATATGGCTCTAAGAATTTAGAGGGTTTGGAGTTTTATTTCTTCTATTTCATGTTCAAACAAGGGTTGGAACAGGGTTAAAAGTTTCTGTTTGGTTAAGCTTAAGAGTCTTTTAAACCATGTTCTCTGACAGTGGTATTTCCACTACCTTTAATAATTTTAATCAGGCTGATTATCCTATTCTTCAGACTTGAAGGAGAGGTAATTCTCAGTGATCTCTGAGTTTCAGTACCACTAAGACTAAACAGTTATTAATTTTAATTCAAATAAGCCCTAAAACCCAGTCAAACTGAGGTTAAAACCACAGCAGATAGACAAATTAGCAGGAGCATTGGAATTAAATGGCCATTTTGGTTAGAATGTCAAACTGAGAGGACAGGAAATAAATCTTCATAAATCCTTAAACAGGAAGTTAAAAGAGGTAGTTATGTAGGTTGTTACAAATCGTATGAGCAAATTTTTGCCTGCAGCAGTAAAATCAAATTTCAGTTGGATATACATTTTAGTGCTGAAGCAAATTACTGTTTATGTCTAGATCACAATCTCAAGGCCAGCAAAGGCTTCCTCCCTACATTTCTGTTGCATGAAGATTAATCTGTTTCCTTCTGACTCCCCACAGAAATTATAGATTTCAACAAGTCAATCTTTGAGAGAAATGTCTAGCAGTTTGCTCTCCTAGATGTATGTGCATGTGTGTGTGTATATATATATACATACATATATATATATATATATATGTATATGTATATGTATATATGTATATCTCACAGCTTAATTTCTCTGGAACTTGTCACAAAATGGAACATGAAGATTTCAGTCTGAAATTTAGCCTATAGAAGCTAAAGAGATTAACCTTGCTCCCCATGCAAGGTTTTTGCAGGCATTTGTAGGCACAGGACAGCATCATGCCAGTTAGTTTTATTTGCCTTCCCAAGAAAATTTGTTGGCCTAAACATCAGACCTTCAGCCCAGTCTTTGCCCTCAGCTGTCCTCTCTACAATATCTCTGCTGGAGGCCCCTGGCAGTATGAAATATGCCTTGGATTTGGAAAAGAATTGTACAATCCAGGCAGTTTCTTATAAACTGCTGAGCTAGAAGTTACCTTAAAGTAGCGCTTGTGATTACAATAAATGCAGTCAAAGCAATAGAAAAGAATTTGTGAAGCCACCTCTGAACCCTCCCCTCTGGAACAGGTGATCAGAGCATACCTTTGCGATTACCAACACCTGGTAGAATTTCTAAAAAGCCATAATCCACAATTCTCTGCGCAGCCACATTCATATACCTGCTTTCGCTGGGCAACCTGTGCCAGCATCTCACCAGCTCCACCGCAAAAACGTTTCTTCCATGTGTCCACTCTAAATCGACCCTCTTTGCGTTTAAAACCCTCAGACCTTGTGCTGTCACTACAGGCCCTGATAAAAAGCCTACAAGCCTTCTTTCTTACAAGCCTTCTGTGTTGGCTGAAGAGCCTCTCAGCCTGTCCACTTCTGCCCTTGCCTATACGGCCCTTAGATTATGTTATATGAGGAAATTATTATTCCCCTCCTAGCTACAACTGTTCCCCTGCGAAGATATGACTACGTCATATCTACGTATGTCCCGTCCCACTCACGCACCACCCCAAAAGCCATCCAAACTCTGATTCATATCCTTTCCCAGGGGCTACTTTAAAAATTCCTGGCCATGATTGCCATGGGAAGACCGTTTGCCTTCAGGCTGTGAAAAAAGTTCTGTTACCCCGTGTGTTTTTACATGGTATGCCTGCCTGACTTTCAGAAATAATGGTAATCATTCACTTTAGGGCTGCTTCATAGGAAAAATAGTTTGGCAAAAATAAGTATCAAGTGGAAAACAGATGCTAGAATTGGTTGGCTGATTCCTCAACCACCTATGGCTCCATTAAATGGTGCACACAACTGTTATGGTCATCCTCGTAGCAGTGGGGTTTTGTATCAGTCCAACATAACCAGCTGCATCCGTATTTTCCATTACTTGTCAAATCAGAGCTCAAATTTATCTTTCTCCAGGCTAAATAGACAGTGTCCTGAGTCATGCAGCAAAACCATTGGTGACTGAGACCTTTCTCCAGCTTATTGTAAAGTGGCAAGTTGTAAAGATTCAACAAGATTTGCTCACTTGAAATGAGCCCCTCTCCACACACACACTATAATGGGCAACCACGATCTTTAGAGGGATTTTTGAGCAAGCCAGGAGCTTTATTACTGTATGTGGATTATTTCATGAAAGTGAAATCACACTTAAAAGTACAGCCACTCATGTCCAGCTCTTGCTCCACTCAGTTGAGTTTTGCATACAGCAGGAAGTGATTCAGAAAACAATGATTTTCTGCGGTAACTGGCTCTGGAAAGGCATCAGTGAAATTATACCACATCAATCAATGCTCACTTACAACCTCCCCAAAGCAGATGCAGGCAGAGGCAAAGCATTCTGCTCTGGAGGAGTTCCTGGTACAGGACTTCACAGGAGAGCTGTAGCATTGATTCCACAGCGTGAAGCCATCCACTCTGGACAGCTTTAGTTTTACCCTCTTTATTTTATGTGAGGGAGAGAAGGTACCCAGCTAACCTCTCAGTAAGCCCGGGAGAGGCTCTTGCTTACCCATGCAAGAAGGATAAAGCTTTGTAGCATGAGAAACACTGCTTTACTTACATCCTTCTGCATAAATTAAAAGAAAAATGTTATGCAAATACATCCTACACTACCACAGATATAACCAAAATATGACTTACTATTGGAAGATATAATTTTAGGCCCTGTACTCAGCATATATTAGAACATACAGTTCTACATATTTTTATAATTTTCTTGATTCACAGATGAGTAGCGAACTTCAGAAATGTTATTTTTAGGGGAAAGAGGAGCAGACAGACAATTTCACATTGATCTGCAGAAGACAAAAAAACATTCATGACTTTTCCAATAATTATCAAAGTATTACATCTGCTCTAAGTCCACAGTTAAGAGTTTGGGGACAGAAATGCGGTTACCAGTGACTTCCCAGTAACTGAGGTGACTTGCGTGGCTTATGCAGGGAGAAAATCTTACATTTCTTTATGTTTAGATATAAGGAAGGAAGGCTGCAGGCTCTGGCAGTTCTTTGTATTAATCCAGTCCTAAGATTTGACACAACAGCAAGCAGCTAGAGCAGAAGAGGTCATAAAATCTTCAAGAGTGTCACACTTGCAAGCACTGGGTGCCCAGACTGGGGATACCATGAGAAAATTACTTTTTCAGTTCATACAGGTCTTATCTCTGTCTTTGCTTCCCAAGCTACCCATGGCTGCAGTCTTAAAGAATTTGCTTATGTCATTGTAGGTTCTCACGGAGTTGTCTTTTTTCCTCCCAGCTCATTTTTTTCATCAGCCTTGTTCATTATCTACCATCTGTCTCTTCTTTTTCTCCTTGATCTGATGTGGTTATTACTAGAAAACTTCTTCATTCCATAACAGGAATTTGAACAATTGTCCACATTATTTACTTTGGGAATTCCAGTAGCCCAAAAATGAAAGGATCAGAGTCTAATACTGGCTAAGCTTATGTAAGTCTGGAATAACTCCCCTGATTTGAGGAGAATTTGCCTGGATTTACATTGGTATGAGTAAGATCAAAATCTGGCCCAGAGTTTCTATTTCTTCACTCACATTAGAATTCAAAAATCAAGCAACCCTGGATGCTAATAGTTTGCCTAAAACTGGAGACAGGGTTTTTCACAGGGGCTGGCACTTTGTGGTCTTTTCCAGCTATGGAACATCAGCTGTCTGTCCCAGGAAACTTCTGCTGATTGAAGCAATTCCAGCTTAAATTCCAATTCAAAATTTAAACCTGCTACTAAAGTGTAGCTATAATTTTTTAACCAGTTCTAAATGCATGAGAAACTTAAAAATCAGCAGGCTACTACTGGTTTGGGCTCCAAATGTCATTTCTAAAGTAACACAGCTGTACACTGGATGTAAGTTTTGCAGAATCCTTCTCTTTGAGGATCACTTGCAAACACCTGAAGGATATAAACTGGCTTTGCTGTAAATAAGAGTTGGGCACTTTATGTGTAGCACTTCTTTTGCTGTTTATTGTAAGCAATTCTCTGCAGCACATTGATTTCATCTTCTGGATGAGCTGCATGCAGTTGTTTGGCTTCTGCCGTTGAGACTTTTGTCCTCTGTTCACTCTGCCTGTCTCAGGGCATGCTACTCTGGCAGCAGCACTAGGGTGTGCATCACCAGCCTTGCCTTGTGGTTCCTCATCACACACAATTTCCCTCAGGGCAGCAGCAATTTTCCTGCAGCGCTGGCCACAGACTCCAAGGGCTTTTACATGGCAGGGTCAGCATCTGCAGCGGGCTCTAACACTGCACAATTGAATGCCACTGAAGCCACCATGAGCCTGTAGGTCAGCAGAGTTTGGGTTGCAGCTCATTCATCCCGCTGCATTATGTAAGGCATGGTGGCTGCCCATTACTGTTGCACCGGGCGATAGTGCTGTAAGAAAATTGTTTCTCTCCCTGCTGATTTACTTAAAGCACTTTAAAATCAGTGGAAAACCAATGACATCCTGCAATTTTTATTTTAGCTGACTGGCACAGCCATCTTCAGAGTTTAAATCAAGAAACTTACTGTAGCTGAAACTATCTAAACTGAGATCCATCAGCAGGGTAATATCATTTTTAGCTTGCTGCCTGAGGGCACATAACTGACATTTTGTCTATATAAAGTATTGGCGTTCCTCATATGTCAGAGTTTAAACCACAGAAAGAATCTTCTGGCAGATTCTAACAGAAGCTCCCAGAGGCAGCTGAAACAGTCTATTATCTGTGCGTGCCTGTGTTGACTAAAAGTTACACATAGGCTGCACTCCACTGTCCAGCGAGCAAGACACAATGCCAGCCTTATCCCTGCAGCATTTCAGAACAGGAGCTCTCACCAGCACCAGGGCTGCTTTCCCACGTCCATCACAGGAGGAGCTGCCCTCTGCCAAACCCAGCAGGAGCTGCATAGGGAGCACCCCATACCCTCACCACGGCTCTGGGACTTCACCACACTGCTCCAGCCGCTGGACAAAAGGAACTAGGATTATACAGAGATGGGAGAATACAGTGACAAGTCACCTACAAAATTATTTTTAAATGTTAGGGACTAGCATAGGGTAGAAAGTCCATGAAGCAGCTTGTGCTGAAAGTACCAAGTATGTTCCAAACATGTTACACTTGAATTTTTTCCACTCAAACACAGACCAAGGCCTAGGGGGAGTGGAATTTTTCATCTATACTGGTTTCTTAGGGCTGCTTGAATGAGCTCTTTTCAGTCTTTAATGCTTGCTTTCCAAATCCTCACTTTCTTACTTGTAAAGCTAGGATGCAAATAATAAAAGCTACCAGAGAGAGCAGTGTTTATCCTTGTGCTAGTTTTTGTAGAAAGAGCTTGAATGTCTGTTTGCACTGGTAAGCTCTGTGATTTTAATTATGAGAAAACTAGTCAATGCAATGGCTCATTTTGGTTCTTCCATTTAATATCCCAGGAGATGAAAATGAGCAGAAAGGCTTAATTAAACAGACACTTCTTCCCAAGTCAAAACAGCAACATTTTAGAACAAATGGATCTGTGTTATTAAGACCAGAGTTTTATTAAGAGGTTTTTTTGTACAACATTGTAAGTCATACCAGATCTTGCTACTGTTCCTCTGAAATTAAAAACAAACAACAAAACAGTTTTACAGTTACCCTGAATTTAATTTAGATACATAGTAAATTTTAATTGCATTTTCAGTGAGTTTTATTGCCAAGAAAGGTTTGCCACCACCATTTAGTTCACCCTATTTTCCCTGGCTCATGGTCACAATCAGCCCCTGCAGGTAACGCAGTTAAGCATGTGGAAAGCTTAGCCATATTCAATGGGAGAAAAACAACGCTTGTTTGTGCTCCGCTCCTTTTTTTAGTATTCACCAGATTCATGCTTCTTAATAGATATCTTGTTTCAAGTTTTAGGTGAAATTGGCACTGAGAAATTTCTATTTTACCCATCAGTTTTCCATATTCTGGTCAAACATCACAGAAGAGTGTGGTAACTTTTTCTGTAGGTGCATATCCTCAAATGCAGTAAAATACTTAGTTAAGATGGACAGCATTTCTCCCATTGTTCAGAGCTATGGTTCTGTTTTCTGCCTGTTCCAGTATTACATAGCTGCTGCCCTTCCTCCGCAAACATTAAGTTCATCTTGAGGGTAGGCTCAAGTGGTTGACCTATAACAAAGTAAACACATGTAGCTCAATCAGATGAGCTCAACGCATGCTTGTGTGAGGTTCCTTGACAGTCTGGGGTCTGTGAAACAAAATGTGTAGCTGCAGCAGTGCAAGCTGCTCCAGAGGGGAATAGTTTACATGAAGGCAAAGCAAAATTTAGATTAATATCCTCTGGTACAGTGATGTTGCAACCTTGTCCAAGATCACTCACCTCGCAAAGCTTCATTTCACAGCCTCCAGGGTGGTGAAAACCACCCTGGCTGCTCACCAGAGCACTCCTCCCTTGCCTATCTTCCTCTTAGGAATTATCCTGGACTATTTTCTGCTCCAGCCAGGCTCTCTGCAGCACCAAGGTTGGGCACATAAGAGAGGGAAGAAATAAAATTTCTGCTGGCTGTTCACAGCAGTAGATACCTTACTCCCACAGTGATGGGGAGGACATCTCCCAGGGTCTAGCAGGAAGCATTCAAGTGTAGTTTTACTTTTCCCTCCAAAGTCATTGACTCAGGAACAAAAACACTCACAAATGCAAAAAACTGTAGTAGAATGGATCCACAAGCCCCACTAACATTTCCACGGCTAGGCTGGAAATGCCCCGCCCAATCCAGCTTGGCCTTGTGCTCCAGTCCTACCTCACACCCATCCCAGCTATACTTCCCACATGCCCCTTCTCAGCCATCTCCCTTCTCCCCTTCCTGACAAGCTGCTCCAGGTCTGGCTTTACTCATTCCAAGGGGACTGACACAGAATGACCATGGTATTTACAGCCATGGTACTGTTCTCTCAGCTTGTTTGTCCTCTCCTTTTTTCTCTCTGCCTTCATCCACCTGCAGCATCTGTGCCATGTTGCAAAACTCAGCATACTTTTTGGTGCTCTTAGCATATGAAAGTAAAAATATATTTCCCACACACACAATGGGACAGTTTGAAGAGATAAAATTCAAATTGCACCTGCATTAATTAAGAGCCAAATCTTCAGGCACCAGCTTCCCCTACCATGGGGAGGAAACCAAGCACACAACTCACTGTTTGCACAGGCAGCACCACATCTAAGCACACCAAGCTTCAGATGCAGATAAGAATTTACTCCAAGATAGTTGCAAATGAAAGTGGAAATCTCTCACTACAAAACTAACTCAAATTTCTGTACGGCATGAATGATCACACCAGACTGAAAATTTGGTCCCAGTAATTCAACATCCTATGTTCTAAGTGATGACTGCACCTCTGGTAAACCTGAAAAGGAAAATGTCTCATATGAAAAACTTACATGAAGTAATTATTCTCTGCATGCAGGAAACAGCTGTTTTCAGCATCTAAAGTCAATACATGTCACTGGTTGTCTGCAGATGGGTTCTTTCTGTATATGGGGTTGATCAAAATGCAGATGCGAACACTGTTCATATCTAAATGGGGCTTTTTTTTACTTTTCATTTCTCCTTTCCTTCAAGAATTTTTCATCACAATGTAAAATGATTGAATACAATATTATGATTGCTGGTGGTATAATATTTCAAACCCACCAGAAGTTAAGTTTTCTGGTCAAAAAGGAATCGAAGTTAATGCATTTTTGAAACAGAGCTTTTCTGGCAGGAAAGCGTGGTGTGAACCACAGCCAATATCAAGAACTCCAGTTTCTCTAGCACGCTTTCCAAGACCGGCATTGAAGGTCTGACTGGTAACTCCTAAAACTGAATGAGTTCTCTCTTAAAACACACAAAAAATATTGTTATGCTAAATACATACTAGCAGACAATATCCTAGCAGTAGCTATATTGTCCAGCTCATCTCCTTCCTATTTCTTCCTATAGCGAGAGAAGCCTGGCCCAGGATGAGAACTCCAGCGCTCATCCTGCATAGAGAACAGAGGGTCCTGCCTCCCACAGCAGTGGGGCATGGCAGTCTCTCTCATGCCCTTCAGGTGTTTATTCCTGCTGTCAACAGCAGCAGTGACATGCTGACAGTGTTACCAAATCTGTTTTGACTTGCTGCAGAAGGAATAAACAAACTCACTGGACTGGGAGCTACACCTCTCAACAAAATCCATCCTGCAACTCCTATGGCATTACCAGGCTCCTATCTGCACTCCTGTGTATTTTTGGGGTGGGAGGCACATGTGTGAACATATGCATTATTCTGGAGCTTAATTTCAGGACATTCAGCAATTCACATTGTCACTGGAAACGAAACAGTTTAATTTCTAATAGCTTGGAATCAATGGAGAGTTAAAGGTCAGTTTGCATCAGGTTTTCTATTTAATGAGTAAAACTTAAGTGCACAAAAATATGTCTCATCCAAATGAATGTATTTGGTCCAGTAGGTTTATTTCAGAGCAGAGGTGCTTTGAAAGCTATAAGCATGATAGTTACCGTCCCATTATAAGGAAAATAAAAACCAAGTGCTGTCCTGAGAGGTTTTCAGGATTTTATCACCTACACAAAAGTCAAACATTCTTTTAAAGGAATTGCTTTAAAAATAGAACGGCTATATTACTCAAACTCCTGGGCTGCATTATCTTGTCACCTGTGCCCAGCAATGGAACTCTTTTTCCTTTAATAGATATTTTTCTTAAAACATCCTGATCAAAAATGACCTTTGGTTTTTTAACCGAAACACAATGGAACAATTTAGTCCTGCTCCTCTTCAGGTCGGTGGGAAACCTGCCACCCCTTGCAGCACAGAGCATCTCAGCCTATGACATGCACAGTCTCTGCCCTGCAAAGCCATTTCATCCCCCAACAGAGTTCATGGACAAGGGAGGGCTCTCAGTCCCTTTGAGGATCAGGGCCAAGAGATGCTTTCCAAATGATCCACAATAGAATAGCTCGGCATGCAGCAGCCAGCTGACAGATGAGAGTCCTGTGGGAAAGAAGCTTTCAGTTCTGATTTACAGAGTGAAAGGGCAGCAGTATCTCTGGCATCTTTGGGCAGGGACTTTCAGGGATGAAGTAGCAGCTGCCCGGTCTGCATAAATTTATGAACGGGTGAGACAAGCAGGCTACTATCTGCTGGCCCTTTGGAGAATGAAAGGTGTGACCAGATTTCAGAGAGAAAGAGCTCAGGTTCAGACCCTGAAGGGCTTCACATAGTCTGTGGAAAGCAAATTACCTCAAAGGAAATACTGAAACCAAATGCAAGCAGAGATGTAGTGCACTAGTCAGTAGTGGCTGCTGGAGCCCTGGAACAAATGTGCATGCATTTGCCCATGTGCAAAACAAATTATGGCAATTTTTTCTATGCAGTAAACCAGCATGAGAGGCATTGCAGTTAAAAGTGTCTATAAACAAACTGTTGTCAGGAAAAGGTGCACAGGCAAAATAGCTTTTCGTTAACTCGTGTTAGTCTAAAGAATATCTCCACTAAGAAGTATAGAGATACTTTTTGTCATTAGCTATGAGAATCCTTTAATTTTGCTTTGAAATTTATTTTACTTGCTTTGATATTTATGTTTTACCATGACACTTTTGTACAAAAATTACTACTTCAATTCCCTAATGCAATAGATAGAGGATGTAACATTTAACTTGCAAAAATTATCAGATACTGAACATAATTTAAAAACACCTAATCAAAGAGTTTACTATTGTAGTGTAAGGAAGACACTTCAGCCAGCTCAATTTATTACAACGTACCCAGACAAGACAAATATACAGTCAAGTATTTCAAATGGAAGAGCTGCAGGTCCAGGGAACACAGTGCTGATATTTCTGAAAAAGTTAAAGTCAGAGTTCATCGCAGGAAAAAACAATGACTCAAACATTAATTCTTCTTCCTGCAGCTATGCCTCTCTGGTAAAGATCCTTAAGAAACAGCAGCTAAGAGAGGACATGGGCAAAAGAGTGCAGATTCCTAAGCAATTGCTGGAAGTGTAGTCAAGAGTAAGTTTCCAGATCATCTAGTTCCTGATACAGCACAGAGAAAGAATAAGAATTTTAAAACAATGCAGCTTATGAATAACATCTAATACCACATCAAAACACAAAATTTTCCAGGGAAAAGCAGGAACAGATGTAAAAGCAGAAGCCCAGAAGACACACAAATATCCTGACCCCAAAGGAGAACCTGAAAGCCATCTGGGGGATGAACGGGCTCAGGTGAGCAAGGGTCATCAGTCAAGGGGCTGCAAGATTTTCCACATTCAGGGCAGCAAAAAAATGACATTCCCAACCTGGGGAAAGTCCTAGACCACAGAGAAATAAATGTAACTCACTGCAAATAGGAGCCCGCTCCTCTGAACACTGTCCTGGGCTCCTAGTGCTGTCAGTCTAAACTGAGCCATTAGAGACTTTTCAATTTTCCACATTTCAGGGCTTAATTACAGACTTACTCTCTATGCAGAAGTCTAGGATTAGGTGTCTTCTCAAGTAAAATACCAGGAATACAGCTGCTTACCATGTTTTAGTAGGGTTTATTATTATTATTAATGACCACAGATGACAGTAAAAACTTGCCCATTAACCAAATTTTCAGATAATTTCCAGAAACTAATCAGCCATTTCAGACAGATCATTATCTTTGCAGTCACTCTCCCTCTTCACAGATTGCAAGTCACACAAAAACTCTTGGATGGAGGACTACTAAAACTGTGTGTGCCAAGTTAACTCTAAATCTTGCAGGAAAACAGATATAGCTGTGATGAAGCCAAGGGGGTGAACTACTTCCATGTGTTTCTCATTTCCTAGTCAGCACAATCTGCAGTAGAAGCACAGAGAGCAGACAGAAAAATGCAGAGTTTGTTTCAGCGCTGGTGGCTGTACAGCCAGTTATCGGGAGTGCAGCTGTTGAAAGATGAAGGCATTTCTCTTCCCTTTGCCCATCAGACAGGTGATGACATCCCAAGGAACCTTACCTGAGAGACTGCACACTCATAACACCACTACTAGCATTTGTCTTCTCAGGTGTCATCAGCCTTGCAATAATTCATTAAACTTGGTGATCCTTAAACACTTTCAGTGCCTTTGCCCTTGGTTTTGCCATGCACCTGTGCTGCCTTTCCCCTGGAGCCAGGGAACAAGCCAAAATCCACGTTTCTCTTTGGGCTACATCTTCTTCTGTGAGAAGCTGCCTGCAAATTTCCTGCCAAGAAAACCTGGCAGAACTGAGAGCAGAAGAAGCGCAACTGAGTCGCTCTGGCCTTTGTGCTCTGGGGAATTGTGGAGGAAGGAATATCTGTCTATGTGTTGCATATGTGTGTGGAGTGTATGCACAGAGCAAGGGCTGGACAAGAGGAGCATTCATCCCAGGGCACTGCTCAGTAGAGGGGAAAATTTATGCCAGAAATACCTCTGAAATTAGGTGGGCAAGTCATTCCCAGCAGTGGAAGTTCTGGGGAGGAAGGGAAGGCTTTCAGAACCACAGGGCACTGAGAGTCATGTGTGT
The DNA here is from genome assembly GCA_013400235.1 of Oriolus oriolus. Classification (NCBI taxonomy): domain Eukaryota; kingdom Metazoa; phylum Chordata; class Aves; order Passeriformes; family Corvidae; genus Oriolus; species Oriolus oriolus. Next base: position 30,703 of record VXBT01013957.1, read on the forward strand.
GTGTTTCTATAGGGATGCAAGTGTTTATAGCAGCCAGCCTAGAACACAGAACAAATTCTGTGTGTGAAAAACAAATCCCTGAGGAGTCCTGCCAACATATATCCAAGCATTGGAAAACAGGTCCTCCCCACCCTGCTCCCACCCTACAGACCTGCTCTCATCCAAGCCTGTTTAGCAGAGGCCTTTTTATGAGACTGGTTTCCTCTACACAAGTGATGACACACAAAGCTGCTGCTCATCTTTTAGGTAGGCCAGATTGCCCTCTGGAGAGGCTGTACCCTCCAGGAGACACTGAAAAGGCATCTGGCAAACTGGTTTCTCACTTGGGCACCTAAGCTACCTGACAAAAATCAGGCGGAGGGGGGCTAATTCAAAATACCTGTCCTAACACCTTTCACTGGGAATTTCCCAAAATAAAGCAACATCAAAGGAGCAAGAGGGTTCAAGGGGATCAGTATTAAGGGTCTGTGTGTATTTGCCCTAATTCCATCCCTCTGGTCCCTCTCTGCCTCACAAAAAAAACTCATTAAGAGAGAAAACTCATTAAGATCTGTAGCCACCTTGGTACAGAGTAGGGAATGTGCTAAGGACTACTGGAATATCCGTAAAGGTAACAGAGATGAAATTATGTGTTCAGGAGATTCAGTACCAAACAGTTCTTTGAGTCTGGGGCTTCTTTGTCTTTCTTTTTTGTTTTGGAGGAGCATGTCAACATCATAGGTTTGGAGGTGGAGGGGAGTCTGGGTGTTGGGTTTTTGTTTAAATAAGCGCTTTGTCTTATATTGCAAGCAGAGAGGACCAGTGCCTGGTGCCTGCATGCTCCATTCCCATGACCCAAGGAGCAGGTATCTCCAGCAGCACCCCCGCTGGCACCCAGACACAAGCCCTTGATGTCTCTTAATTGATCTCTTCAATGATGAGAACATCACTGAAGCCTAAAGACCAGATGGCAGAGAAGGGGACAGCAGGTTTTAAGCTCAGAAGAGAACCTATCAAGTGAGAGGTGAGAAGTAGGGGAGGGAAGGCTTACTAAGGTTACTAACAGTGGGTGCGAGGTGCTGCTTGCAGCACCTGGAGAGAGTGGAACAGTGAAAGTTGCAGCATGGAAAAGTGAGAGCTGCCATGGCCACCCTGAAACAGTCAAGTGTCAAGGAGCATTGAAGGAGCAACACATCACCGAAATTTTGACAGAGACTGGAACCAGAATTGGGCTTATGTCCTGGGTTGTTGGAAAGAGAAGGCTCCTTCATTTCAGGAACAGATGGTTGGGTACCCTGGGATTGTTTCTGAATTAAGGATTCTGTTGATGTTTTGGGATAAACTGGCTTGATGTCAAAAGCTACCTCGATTAAATTTTCCCTTGATTTTCCTCATATGTTGTACTGTTCTGACCCATGACCCCCATTCCTATAGCAAAAAAATTATTCTAGGGTTTTTTTCCTGAACAAACAAAGTAAGTGTTCATCCCCACTTTAAAAATTCAAGTTTGGCTTTAAAAATGCCAAGAAAAAAATAATTGATCTGAACAAACAGCCCTTAACAGCTCCAACCATAATATCACGTATCTCCCTGAGGAGACCTGCCAGTTTTTCCCCAGTTCCTTTCTAAAGGTCCTAGAAAAAAAACACAAAGGGAAACATAATTAAGGAAAGCTGTGGGGAAATTACCCTTTTACCAATCTCCAGAAAAATTAATTCCTTGGGATCTGACCTAATAATTATATAATCTTTATTCCTGCACAAGAGTGAATTTCTTCTGACAAAAATAAAGGATTTGTCTTTGTTTCCATGTCTCACTTCCATTACCCCAAGCAAACCATAAGTTCTGAAAAGCCTGATACAGACTCTCAGAGAGTACAGGTGAGATATTTTGTGGAAAGAGAGATACTGGGAGAGGATCTGAAAAGAGAGGAATGGGAAGCAAGGGGCTGATTTGACTAAAGGCAATAATAATTCTTCCTGGGAAATAGCTTTCCCATAAACTGGACCTATCTCTCATCCAGCAGCACCGCACTGACTCTGGAAGCAACTGCTCACTCAGGAAATTGTCACAATGAAGTATTGCTGGAGTAAGAACAGTAGACACGGTTCCCAGTATTGATTTTGTACTTACTTTTATGGGCCTGAGAGAGCCGATACTTTGAAACCTTTGAGGAAAGTTTACCAACAGTTATCCACGAAGCCTTGTAGCATTATACAATCCCAAGATATACAACATAATTTTGGGGTTTGTTGCAAATTTTAACATTTCTGACACCGGTTTTGGACTGATCATATCTTTCCAGTAAAAATGACCAATCATACTTGGGATTCTTTCACACCTTCCCTCATTTGCTCACCTCTGCATGCCTCTATTTCAGTTAGCTGATTAGTACTGTCTATTCTTTTCACTTCCCCTGCACAAAAGCAGTGAAAATATAACTCCATGCTGAGACATACAAAGATTCAGGAACCAATTCTGCAAGAAGCTTGCACATGTCTAAGTACGCTAACCGTCCTTGGCTCAAAGTCAGTGTTTCACTCTTACGCTGAACTGAGGTCTTAAACCTAATCTTCAGATGAACTTCTTTGAAGATCACATACATCAACGCACTTCCAGGACTTACTAACTGTGGAGAGCTCAGAGGTGTAGGCAAGAGCATGGTGCAGTCCCCCACACTTTTACTTGCTGACGGAGAGAGACGTCTATGCACAATTCATGCCGAGATTTCATGAAGAAAAAGGCAAAAGTGTTCCTACTGAGTGATTTTAAAAGAAGCCTGGTATAAATAAAATGTGTCAGTTTGCATTTTCATCCCAGACTATAGCCCCAAGTTTTAAGAACATTTTTTGCTAGCTGCTGAAGGTTTTCATATGGGTAAGTTCACAGCTCTATAAATTATTGTTATGCTTATTTTGCCTGGGAGCTATTTTCTCTGAATTTGTAACAAGACATAAGTTTTCTGCTCTGTTAAAGCGAATCATAAATGCTTCTTTCTGAACACGGAGACCAAATAAATGTTTCTAGTTTCGGTAGTAGTGAAGTTTTCCCAATGTAAGCCAGCATGCTGAAACAATACAAGCTTGTGGCCAGAACACAATACAACAGTTTTATTTAAAAAAAATAAAACAAACACTGCCATAATTCCGCATTTCCAAGGAGAAGAAAAAGTATCACTTAATTTTGTCTCTACATGATGATGTACACATAAGCAAGAAGCTGGAGATTTATAGCCCAGTTGTTCTCATAACCAACCCCAGTTACAACGTGTCTCTGCTCGTCCTAAGAGAAACATCTGCCTGACTACCAGAGCTAGGGATAACCACTGCTATCTGACATTCCAGTGGTTTACATGGACAACACAGTTACAGCTGCAAATCTGCCACAAGCAAAAAGCTAAATACTGTGCTGAAGGCATCACAGTCACTCAGACCACTCAGATGCTTCCTCCTAACCTTAGTAACAAGCTAAGGTGGATCTTGATCCAAAAGAACCAATCTTCTGCTCCTTATCTCATAAAATTTGATGGGGTTTGTTTCATGGGTTTTTGAGGGATTTTTTTAACAGCCTACCTGGCAGAACTTACAAGCTAATGAATACTCCTAAAAGACCTTCCTTACGCCTTATGCCAACACTTGACAGCAGAACTCAAATTCAGAAATGCAGAAAAAACCCTTGGGAGAGAGAATCCAAACAGTAGAGCTCAGCACTTTTGTAAAGTGTCGCTGCTTGTTCCACTTGTCCCTCTACACAGCTTGCTCCTCTTGGCTGCTTTCAGCACAGATTAGTGACCTTCAACCCTGACAAATATGTTGCCCTCATGCTTTTATGATCTCATAATCTCTCAGAAGGTGCCACATTCTGAGATTAAATACACCAGAATCCCAGTGGCAGCATAACACAGATGCAGCTGTGATTAATGCCAATTAAAACAGTAGCAGCATGTGACAGCTATTACAATTACTGTTAATTAGCAAGTTTTAAACCCTCTCTTATCAGGCTCCGCTTCAAAGTATGCAACTAGAATAGGTCATGAGTTCATGATTCCTTAGTCCTTCGAATGTCTTTCTGCTAGAGAAGTGCTACATGAAAGGCTTTAGCAGAAAAGCTTTGCATGGTCTGTTGGTATTTCCCTGGAAAATGGCTCGTAAAGAATAAAGGAACTTTGGCTATGGGGAGAATTTGGGCACAGGACACTGCCCAGATGAACTGTTACACGTGATTTGCTTACGGTGTTCCCCAGGGCATGTTAAACTTCACCTATAAATATACAAGTTAAACAATCCAAGTAAGTATCTACAATAAAGTTCTGCAAATATCCATCAAAAAAGAAGAGAAGGTTGCTCTTAAACCCTATCTGCCACATCTCCCTCCAGTTTTAGAAACATGGTATCTTCTCCCCTTCTCCCACCACAGCAAGAGAAGAGCCACTGCTTAAGACTTGTTTCTATCGCACTGGGAGGTCTGGCTGAAGCACGTGCAGACACGCTGGCTGCACCTATCCCAGGAAAATAAACACTGCAGGGATGCTGCCAGGCCCAACCATTGATGCTATCACGCTGGTAGAACAGTCACTGGCATGCTGGGACCCATGCTGTCCCAGGAAACATCCTGGGTGCACAAGTCCACAGGGGCCAGGAGCCATGCCTTGCAGCCACCCTCTCTGGCAGGAGTGAGAAGGATGTGGTCAAAAGGCAGCAGTTAGCCCCCAGGCTAAAGAACAGACCTTGGCACTGGCTCACAATAATCCTAATAAACACAGTAATTAGGGATAGCTTTAAGTAGATTGCTTGAGCAGGTAGTCTGGGCTCCAGCACAAGGTGGGCACCACACAGGCCCCAACAAACCTGCTCTACCCAGGCAGCTGCCACATTTTCACTCTAGCTCTCACCTAAATCAGTGTCTCACCCCTTGCCCACCAGTTAAGTCATGATAATACACATCCCAAGGGATGCAGGAAGGGCAGGTGCAGTGTTGGATGTCAGTGCAGAGCAGAACAGCCACCCATGTCCCCAGAAAAATGAATTCACTGCAAGCTTTAATCATCTTAAATAAAGAAAGGAAATGAGTGCTCAAAGCTGTTTCATGCAATGGCTGAATGCTGCAGGGATCTCCTGCAGGTCTAGGGATGACCAAGGGCATTTGACATCACTCAGGAGCAGGCAGCTGTGGCCCAAAACACAGCTGCTTCCCCAGGCATGCAGCTGCTTTGTGCGTATTCCTGGTACTCAGATGACCTCCAAGGGCACTTGCTTCAACAACAGCACAGTCTCCTCTGTTACTAACACCAAAGAAACCACCACTTACTGCCTGAACAGTCATACTGTGACTAGGAAATCATGTTTCGTATTTCAAAGGTAACTTAGAAATTACAGTATGGAGCGCTTGACATCTTAAGAGACCTATACGTCATGTTGACACATATAAACAAAAAATGAGACCATACTGCATAATGTCAAGCAGCTTTTTAGCTTGTTTTACAAGAGGCAACCTTTACAATGTAAAGACACACTTTATTTAGGTCTGAATGGGTCATTTTTCTCTTCCTGGTTTTTTTTTCCTGACAGCAGACATTCTTTTTTTTTTTCTTCACCGAGTTTTATCTCAAGCAGCTCCGAAACACTTTCATGTTCTGTATAGAAGAATATAATCAATTCTGAAGTTTTTGTAGCTTTTGTTAGCTTTTAATAAAACTATGGAAATCTTTCAGCAGCTACTTTACTTTTCATGAAAAAAGAATGCACAGGGCTCTCAGTAACCCTCCTTACCAAGAGATTTGCACCAGCAGTATAGGGAGAGGCAGGTACATTATTTTGTGATTAAGAACTAGCAGGTTTGCTCTCCATTTATTTCAACCATCCTATTAGTGCAGCTAAGACATCTGCCTAACATTTCCTTTCACTCTGGTTCACGTGAGCTAAATAACGCATAAGCTGAAAAACGGGCTTTCAGCAGCTTTTAATAGCAAGGAAAAATAAACTCCTGCAGTATTAGACGGACAATCTCTGTCTTGGCTTCATTACCTTATGTTATTTAAAGAAAATTAGTGGCTTTGCACTGACAAAACCCATGCAAAAGAATAATGTATTGAGCTCATTTTGTCCAATATGTGCAGTAAAGTTTAGGTTAATGATCTTTCACTTAAAATGCTAGGACTCCGTGTCACCATAAGCGGTGTAACCAAGGCATTCATTTCAGCGTGTCTAAGTCTCCAGCCTTTAATGGAGGCACCACGCTGTATCCGTTCCTCTGCTCTGCTCAGCGTGTGAGCCTGGAATGACTTTTTCTGCACACAGCACTTGGTGCACGCAGCGCTTGCATCCATCGCCCATCTCACAACTACCCGTAAATAATTTGGTGACAGAGGTAGCGCAACCTGAACAGTATCGCTGATCCAAACCAAGCACTGCTTCTTGTAATGCCTTCTCCTGCCCTGTTCTGGTGTGCACATATATATAAACAGATGCATTTATCAGAAGCCTGTGTCTTTATTGTACGGATACAGTATACCCTGTTTCTTCTCAACAGATTGTTCTGTCCTTGTCCCATTTGTTGCCTCCAAAGAGGCTCTACTTCAAAAACTTTTATTCCAGGTGTCTATCACTGGATTGTCTGTACTGAAAAAAGATTACTTTTAAGTGAACATTTACATTTATGTATAATGCTGTTTAATATTTATAAAGTAGATAACTTTGGGGAATATTTTACTCTCCTGTACTTAGAAGAAAACGCTTTCATGCAAGTTACTCTTTCTTCAAATGCCACAGTTAGGAAAATAAATGCCCTGAAGTTAAAAAAAAATCTAATAAAGTAATTCTTTCAGACATTATTTCTGAGTCACAAATCTGTTGCTCCTGCAGAGACGGGGACATGGTCCCAAGAAAGGCTGACCACTTCATCACAAATGCCTCATTTAGTGGAAGACAGTTGTGAAATTTCCCCTCAGTAGGCAGATGACTGCAGTGATGGAAAAGCCATGCTGCCCAAAAGGCTTCACAAGGAGTTTCGTGTTCTTCTCTCCATCTTGTCATCCGATGGAAATTTAGAAGATGCCTCCTGCAGAAATATTTGTGCTGGCAGCCCATGCAGATGACATTTAGCAGACCCCTCCAAATTTCCAATAAACATCTCAAAAACCTTCACTAGTCCCCTGGAGGTCACAGGTATTGAATCTCATTCCCATTACATCTAGAGAGGTGACTGTGCCCCCCTCTACTGTCTACAGCCCCCAGCCTGAGATCTCCTTCACAGCTGCGAGCTTGGAGGGTTAAGTACATTTCAGACTGATGAAGAGCACACAAGTGTTGTTGGCATGCACACCCCTGGCTCTGGAGTCCGCATACAAGGTCCTCACCCTGCTTCCCAGCCAAGGGGTGCAGAGAGAGTGCAAGGATGGGCTGTGCACAAAGCCTAGGGCATGTAGCAGGAGCTGGTCCCACTAGCTCCTGCATCCTTGTCCCTGCAGGGCCTGGGACTTACACGGGGGCATGGGAAGAGGGGATGATAGCGGAAAGGAAGAGGGAGACGGAAAGTGGCATACAGCAGACGAGGTGGCGCAGGCGATTGGGCTGAGTCGGGGGTAGGCAGCCCTGAGGGTGGCAGTGTCCGTGCGGGGCTCGGCGCCCCTTGCCCCTCTTTCTCCGCCCTGCCGCACCACCCCCCGCCCGGGGCTACAGCTCTGGCCGCCGTCGCTTGCATCAGGCAGCCGTGCCCGCTGGGTCCGCGACGGGCAGCGGTCACCGGAGGGACTGCCTGGGGCTGTTCCCTTTCCAGGGAGAGAGAGACGAGCCGGTGAGCACACGTATGAATGCACAACCATAACCACACACATACCCACACGTGGGGCAGAGGGCGTAAGAAACAAACCCGCAGCCAGGTGTTCTTTGGGGCAGCCCGGCCCGGCCCGGCCATGCCCAGCGCGGGTCCCTTCGTCCCGCAGCTCCGGTGCTCGGCGCTGTGCTGGCGCGGGGGCTCCAGGACCGAGCTGGTCTCCTGGGGGCTTCGCTGCTCCATCCCATGCCCGAGTGCCTTCCCCCTCCCCCTCCCCGAAAAGATAATATATCCAGAAGCAAAGGCTATTTTAAAAGCCAACCCGCGCGAGGCGGAGGGAGCGATCTCCGGACCGCCCGCACAAACCCTGCGCNCCAACCCGCGCGAGGCGGAGGGAGCGATCTCCGGACCGCCCGCACAAACCCTGCGCTGCCCAGCCGCCCGCCCGGGCTGCGCCGCGCTAATTCCGCAGCACCGGCGACATGAGGATCTCATACCTCCGGACAACTGCGTGAGTCATAAATACACGGCGC
>VXBT01013961.1:0-103903 GCA_013400235.1 Oriolus oriolus
TTCCCTTCCCTTCCCTTCATTTTGAATAACAAGTTTTTCTTCCAACAGCTCTCTATAAGGAACAAGTGATATGAGTTCTCCTGTAGTTTCACTACTCATTTGTTTGGATTCACCCAGGCTCTGTCGACTGTTGGTTTCCACAGGAAAATTAGAAGAGCTGATGCAATATTCCCTTACTTTTAAAGGATCTCTTGAGATTTAGTGTTTCCCTCTATCCCTGACTTAACAAGCAGAATTCTACCTACCTAGGCTGATAAATATTGATGTTGTATTGATGATGCTGAAATTGTATTTTGCTGTAAGGATTTTAAGTAAATGTTCTTTATGTAAAACTTCAATTTATAATCTATATAATCAGGAGAAAGAGATTAATTAAAGTAATAAGCTTTTCCTTAGTTATGTATAGGACTTCAAATGGTCTACTGCCATATTTTACTGAAGTAGAGCACTGAAAAGTGTTTTCCACTTAATATTGATGTGTTTTTATTATCATGTTTGCTGAATTCCCTCCACACATCAAATAGCAGAGACAATAAAATGGGGCATAAACAGTTTTAGAAAATTAATGCTATAGGGAATTTGCTGAAGGAGCTGGAAGGCCAGATTAAAACATTTTCCAGACCTGCTGAGAGCTTATCTTAAAACATGACCAAGATAGTTTTATTTTCCTCTCCTGAAACATCTGGAATAAGTTCCTAAAGAGATAAGAAGTGTGTGCACAAAGTGCAACTGTAGCATAGTGTTACACTCCCACATAGCTTTTCATTTAATGTGTTTCAACTACCACCTGGCCAAACAGAGATGAAAATATAGTGAAACATGTTCCAGCTCGAAGAACTGTTCAATCTTTTGCTATTCCCTACCACTCCTCACATGATTTGTCTCCTGCTTCTTTTTCTCAAGGGCTAAATGTTTCAGGGAATCACAGTTTCTAGTCAGCGGAATAACCACAACAAAGCTCTTCTGGAAATGAAAGCTACATGCAGCCTCTTCTGCTTTTATCTGTAAATGAAACCCACTCTAAGCCTGTATCTGTTGTTGTAGGCTGTAATATCTAGGGGAGTTAGGCACCCTTTTATAAATCTCATCTTGGAAATCCCATCTGAGGAGAATTATTTCCTTATTCTTTATGATTATAAGGCATTAGCAGATAAAAGTGTTTTCACTGGGATAACTTATTTGTAGCTGAGCTTTCCCTTAATGAGAATATGCTCAGTTTTCTACACTGCCTGTGATTTACACACTGAAGATAGAAGCACATACAGCTTGAATATATAGAAATACTTGTATTCAAAATAAATTATAATATATTTTAGATTAGACAGTGGTAAACTGTGACATGCTAAGGAAGTGCTTTTCAAACAGAAAGCTGCATTGGGCCTTTTTGGAGCAGCACAATGATACAGTGACGTCCATACTAGATACATCTGGAAGCAGCAGTGGGATACTGTGCTGGCTAGTTCACCAACAGCTCCAGGCATCCCTTCCAGGAAAAGTACATGAGAATGGTGCAAGAATTGCACTATTTTTTTAAGTCAGATCTCACTACTATTTGAAATAAGTTTGTATTTTAGGAAAATCAGTTGCCCGAGACAAGACAAAGTATGTCTTTAGTGCTGAAATGCTATCTAAAATTTGCATGTGGTCTAAACCAGACATTTGACTTTTTGCTTTTCTGAGCTTTTTGCTTTTTATTAGTTTTCAAGAAATTCCAAAATGAATCCCCTTTCATCTCTCCTTTTCCAGGAACTGCAAGTCAGTAAAAAAACTATCATATTTTAAACTATTAGTTAAATAGTTACATTTAATTTGATATTTTGACTATTAAACTAACCTATTCCTTTTAGGTAACCATGTTGTCTATTAGAAAGAAAGAAAGAGAAGGAAAGTACAGAAATAAACCACACAGGAGTTGCCAAGAGTAACAAGTGTTCATACTAACATGTTTCAGAGAGCCAAAGACAGATATTTAAATCCTGTTTCAGATCATGTGTTCTACAGATCACAAAGGCAGGAAAGCTCTACCTTGACTCAGGGTTTTCCTGAAAGCTAATTCCTGGATCCAAGTAGAGTTTTGACATGATTATAATTCAATCAGATGATAATGGTGCCATCTGGCAGTAGAATAGCAAGTCAGCCGAGACTGATGATGACATTTTACCTTCTCCAAATTCCTCACTCAAGAGCTCAAAGGACCTATAAATTTGTTATCCAGCTCTTCCTCCTCACTTCCTCACAGCACCGCAAATTTTCAGTCCTTTCCCTTTCCCTTTCCCTATTTTTGCTGAGACTATTCTTACATTTCATCTCCTGATGTGTGTTGTGGAGTCTTACTAATTTCCTCACTCTTTATAATCCAGTAACTTTTCCTGCCTTAACTTGGCAACGTGACAGCTTCTTATATGTGTTTTGACTTTACTCAATTCTTAGTAGCCTTAAGTAGAGAAGGAGTTAAATATGAGCTTGGCTGTGTCTGTACCATTTCTGCAGCCCTTTCCACAGGAATGAGGAAAGCAAGTCAGAGGTAGCTATGCTTTTTAGATACCAATGCAGACTTTCCCAGAGGTAGCCTGAATGCCATTACTTGTGTTGTTTAGACTGGCATTTACTGTCTGAATATATTAGTACCATGTGCTTAATTAAGGTAAACAGTGATTAAAAGTCTGATGATGCTTCCTAATTCAATGCCAAAGTCTGTACTCACAAGATGAGATTGAGACTGCAGATTGTTTTCTGAGGAGCGAGGTTTGGGTGTGAGGTTCCTTGTCTGTACCATTTGCTTCTTTTTGCCCATTTGGGCATTCCCATACCTTTGTCTGTAAGGGAGCTGTAGCCTTGGGAGGAGAAGATAGAAAGGGAGAGAGGGGTGGAATCCTAGCCATTTTGCTGTCTCCTTCCCTTCTAAACTACTACCAGTCTAAAAATGAGGGTGTGGGCCTATAGAAATGGGGGAAGGCAGAAGGAGCATGTTAGGGAAGGGCCAGGAACCTCCTAAGTGACATCATCCCTGACAAAACTGATACTATGGAAAGATAGCATGTGGTAGGGAAGGATCCTGTATTTGTGATCTTGCATTGCTGGAGATACAAGCAGCTTTCCTTGCTATAGGAATGTTCAGTGTAGGATTCTTGTGTTGTTGCTTGTTGTCCACCCAAATGATACAATTCTGAAGATAAAAACTTTATCAATCTGTCGTGCTCTGCAAATTTCCCTAACAATTTTTCAACAAGCTCTCCTAGGCTTTATTTTTGGTGTGTTGGCAGTAACAAACATCGCAGCAGGTTTTTCTGTCTGACACCTCTCGCTCGTCCTGATCACTATATTTATCGACACACAGATTTGTTTTTTCAAATTGCAGCTTCAATCACACTCATTCTCTTATCCCTGAAGATTGCTTGGCACTAATCTGGGTTTGGTTTGGTTTGGGTTTTTGTTTTAATGACGCTTCAACAGAGATCATTGAGTTTGGAAAACATAAACATCCTTTCCAGCCTATCCAGAAAAGCACATTGGAACATAACAGAGTAATCCTCCATCTTGTAGGGTCATTTGATGGATAAACAAAACATGTACTCAGTCGATACTTTGCTGGAACTTATCTTTACTTCTAACATCCTTCCTTTGCCAGATTTTGTCATCCTCACTTTACTGAATGGTATTTTATTCCTCCGGTCATTCTATACATCGCAACAGAGCTATGAGGGCAGTGTGTGCATATGTATAAAAGAATTTGATCCACAGTGCCGTTGTTTTGTTGCTGCCAGTATTGTTGGGGTTTTTTCCTCTTTTTATTGACTATTTAGTCAATATAAACTCATAGACTTTTAAGATTTTTGAGATATGATATACTTCTAATCCTATGTAGTTTATATGAACATTTTATAATGAAACTTGTTTTTTTTCTAAGCAAAATATTATAAAGACAATTTTTGCATTGAGCCAGCAGCTCTGAATTACTGAAAAAATAAATTTAGCAGCATTTCTTCATTCAGTCTGTAGTCCTATATCATTGTATCTGAGAGTCTAAATAGTGGGGGAAGGGATTTGAAATTGATTGGGAGATTTTCTTCCTTCTGTCCTTTCTAAAGAGTTTTTGGGAAGGGGGAGGAGGAGAGCTTATGCTGTGGGGTTGCGAGTTCCCCATTCTTACTCCTTCGGCATTAGGAGATTGTTGTAAAGATTGCCTTCCCTGTGCTTGGTCTTGTTCCCACACTTTTGCTGTTGACACCATCACCTGCCTACTCCCAGACTCCCCCTTATCTGCAGCAAAATGCAAATCTTGTTCAAATTATGATAGCGATCTCACACCAAGTAATAGCTATTTTGTTGCAAACCATCAGTCATGTATCCCTTGTGCCCAGCGTTGTCACCAGATACAAAGAATAGGCAGGTCAAATCAGCTCTCTTAAAACTAAGCCACTGGATCAACTAACACTGAAAGCCTGGGTTCAGTAAATGTTGAAGCTTAGTTGAAATTTTCCCACTTGGAAACCCTCATTCCGTGTGTGCAACAGAGAAAATTTGAGGGAGAATGGAGAATTATAGAAATCCTTCAATGAATGCTAGATCCATCTGTAGAATTTTCTCAATAGTATAAAGAGGCTCACTTCATGGTATAAAGAGGAGAGAACAGGTTTTAGGTTCATGCAACTTGTACTTGCCAAAGTCTAGTTTCAGGTTTTTTTTTTTTTTCTTCTTCTCCTCACAGTTTGTTTCCCTGTGCAGCCAGTTCTGAGTCTGTGCAATGTTGTGTCTGTCCTCAGCATTGCTGACAGAGAGGTGGACAGAAAGTGTGTGCAAAGGAAGGTCTTCCTATAGCATCCTCCCAAAGAGAACTTCTGCCATTCTGGGAAAATACTTTGTGCAAACAGGAAATATCTGTGATTGCTTGACTCTGTTCAATGTGGAGTGAAGTGGAGGGTTTTAGAGCTTGAAGCCATAGGGCCTGTACTTTCCATCTACTGATGATTTTATTCTGCTTCTTTATGTTGAGTATAGGCAATGTGGCTACATTTCAGTACTCTGTAATTACAAAAGCACCATCTAAAATATTATTTTTAAATAATCAGATATAAATTTACACTCATAAATGTAAGAAAAAAACCACTGCTTTCTGCAGATTGGAATCTGTTTCTCATTTGTTAATGGCTCATTCAATGTCAGTTGATCCATTTAGCTGCAATGTGTTGTTGTTTTAGTTTATAGGGTTTTTGAAAGAATGCTGTTATCATACTGTCTTTTAAAATAATGCCAAAAAATAATACACCATTAGCTAAAGAAGAATGCCATGATTAGATCTATTCCTAGCCAAAGACAACTAGCCATATTGATAAATTGGTGTGATCTCCTTGCTAAGTAGTTGTTCAGATTTGCCTTGACTCAGTAGTTTCAGTAGTAAGTGGACTGGTAATTTAGGTTCTCTCAATTTTCTGACTATCTTGACCTCTAAACCTTTTTTTCACCTTATTGAGTAAGCATGGTATTTTCTACAGACTAAGTAATACAGACAATAATTGTATGTGTCTGTGTTAAAATAGGGAGATGTTAAGGGTTTTTAATATATATAATTTTATTACTTTCTTCCACTGTGCGTCAAAGTTCCATGCAGAGTGCCTGTTTTTACTTAGCTTTTTTTTCTTTTTATTACCCAGAACTTTTCAACCTTGTGTGATCTCTTTACAATTCCCTTTAGAATACATAATTGTACTCGATCAATTTGTTAAAGGCTTTTGAAGTGTTAAAAAAGCTACATTAAAATTATTTTCTTTCAGGTTTTATGTTAATGAACATAGGTGCTATTCAAAGCAAAGTCAGTGTGTCAAGGGAACTTTAACTGAAGTTATTCATACATAAACTAAAAAAGGAAACATCTTTAGTGGAGGAAAATACATTTAATGAGTAAGTGCAGCACACAATTCCTCCTTTCAAAACTGTCAGTTCATATTGAACCTCCATTCTAGATATCTTACAATTACTTTGTCAACAGAAGGTAGAGTAGTGATGGATGATACATTGGTTCTTGAAACCAAACTTTCTGTGAGTTACTTAGGCTGAAACTAAGTGCTTTTACATTCCAGTCTTATTGATGATAGTGGTTTTATATTTATCACCCTGTCATTTCAGTTGACTGTATCAGCCTCCTCAGTGCAGGAATATGGACACTAATGGAGGTGTGTCCTTAGTGCTCTAAAGGGTCACAGACTCATTCCACTAACATGTTCACAGTCCTGTTATAAGCTCAGAAATCATTTTGCCATTTTAAACAGTAATCTGCAGCTGTAGGTGTATGAGGCCTGTGAAAGACATTTTCCTACTGGTCTTTTTAGACCATGCTACCTGTTTGACACTGAGTATGCTTCTTTCAACTTTCACTAATAATAATGTTACTGTTTTGCAACCTGCCCTATAATAGTCAGAATTCTACCAGGGCCTTGGGAGCCCAGGATCAGATTGCAACATTTATTTATAAGAAATTCTGTCAAGAATCAATAATAGTCTTGGGTCTCAAGTTCCTTCTTTAATAATACTTTGATATGATTTGTCACAAGCTAGCCCACAGTATCCACCAGATTTTATTACTTAGCTTGCAGCACAGTCTCTCATCTTTGAGTCATGAGATCAGCCATGGGGAGACCTTTAAAAAGCTATATTCTTTACTGTTTGGTTATTACAGAAAGTCTATATTACTCAATAATATCTTTTATAAGGTGTGCTGTCACATCTTCACATAGATGTTTAACCTCGATGTAGATATACTGAATGCCTGGAGGCCATTTTAGTGACATGGACATTGTTTTTCATGATTGGATGCCAAATGTATCAACAAAAACAACAGAAGTTGGGCCTTATTTTCACAGCTTGGTAGTTCTGACTGAATCTCATACAAACTGTCGATAGCAACTAAGATTTTATTTAGAGTGTAGAGTGTAACATTTTTATTACTTGAAAGTAGCAGAAATTCTGTGAAAGCAATTTAGATTACTTTCCACTGTAATATCAGTTCCTTGGCTTCTGCTGTGTATCTCAATAAACAAGATCCTACTGTGTCACTCGCATATTGTGGTTCTAAATATATAAGATTTAACTCAAACCTGAAATTCAGATAGTTTCAGTTGGCATTTATTTATACAGATGGCTTACAAAATGAATTTTATGTATTTTTGACTTAATGCACAGTATGCTTGATTCAATGAAATTTTCAGTAAAATTTGTTAAAAAAATTGCTTTGAGTCAATACTGTCTAACCAACTTGTGAAATTCAGATGCTCATCTTCCATTTTTTGTGAAATTAGGAACTGAGAAATCCAGGGGAAGATGGAGGTTTGCTCCATGTATCTTGAGTGTCATCAGAGTCATGCACATGACTAGTGCCAGTAAAACAAAGTACAGATAAACATGTTTTCATAAATCATGGGGTTTTTTCCAAATAGGTATTTGGAAAAAAAAAGAGAAGCTTATAATTCTAAAGGCTTTTGTTTATTTAAAACTTTAAGCTATTAAAGTTTTCTGTTAATAATAGGAATGAGTTATTGTGTATGTCTCTGAATTTGAAGGTTCTTTCATTTTGCTATATAATGATGTTGTTTAGAAGACAAGGACATGGGTTTAAATTAGGGCATGAGTGAAAACTGAGTTATGGTTTTTTGGGCCAGGCAAAAGACAGAAGAAGAATAGAAGCATGCGTGTTTTTCAATACTGCTCATAGTGAGGATCTTAGAAATAAGTAAGTGGGATCATTTAATTTTAAAATATTATATCTCCCTGGTTTATAATTTTTTAAGCTTGTCCCAGTAAAACTTGTAAAGCAGGTAAGTATTTGGGAAAGTCAATCCTTGTGTATAATAAAGTTACATGGCCTGTTTTAGCTCAGAGCTAAGAATACATAACTACTAATAGATCCATAGAGGGTTGAAATACACATATTAAAAAAAAATAATTCTAAATTATTTATTAAGAGTGCATATTAAATGTTGAATTACAGAAAGGCAATCTTAAATTGATTCTAGAAATTTCCAATGCTTTGTTTTGGAAATGTAACATTGTCATGGACTGCTGTAACTTCAAGACTGAAAATGCACATTGATTAGATAAAGACTTTTACCCATGAAAAGCTACTAAGATTCTTCCCTTAATAAGAATTGAATTGATAAGTGAAGATCTTTCCTTCAAAAGACTTTGCAAGTTAACCTAAAACAAAGAGCTTAGTTACAGACGCAATCTAAAATGTCTTAGTTCCATATTATCTGAAATACAGTATTAATTTTGCAAATTGTTCAAATTTTTGTCAGGATCCTTGAAAAGCAAGTCCTCAGGAAATATAGTGATGTGTAGTCTTCATTCGTAATGTTAATTTTTAGGCACTCTAGTCAATTAATTTTGAAGCAGTTAAAGGATTGTTGTCTAATTATGTCTGTGATGTTCGATTTACACTGAATGGTTGAACCAGAAATATGAAAAAATATGTTTTCCAATAGATATTTCGGAAAAGTTAATGTATCTGGTACCACCAGTGAGTTCATATATTTATATGTACACACACACATGCGCATGTACACACACACATATGCATATGAATGTACATAAATAATAAACAACTAGTGAAGCAACTGTAGTTACCTTTTATAGTTTTAGAGCCATATGTACCATAGTCTAACTTACAAATATCTGAACAATCTACCTGCAGGTAGCATTGAGTTAGAAAAGATATATAAAAAAAGACATCAAAAAAGAAGCCTGGAGCAGCCTATGGGAAAAAACAAAATCGTATAAATTAGATCCAGATTTGAACACTTCCTATGTAAAATAAAGGAGAAAAAGAACTGGGAAAGCTGTGGATCTTAGAAAAAAAGACTTAGAAGTGAGCATTTAAACATTAAAATTAGAGAGGTAGTGGAAATGTGGCTTCCTGCCTGCATTTCGTAAACTAACCTGTACTCTAAATTTATGAGAAAAAGAGACCATGTTAGCCCTAGACTTGCCTTTTCTATCTCGACCTTAAACCCACAGGTTGAATCTGTCTCATCAGAGCAATTCTTTCAGCCTATCCACTGCTCATATAGAGCTGTTATCACCCTCTCTGAGGAATGTAAGGAAATATGTCCATCCCATGACCAAAATGCAGATGTGGCCTGATTTATACCTGCCACATCCCTGCCTAGCAGGTATTTGGTTTTTTTCAATAGCCTCCTCTGGATATGTGTCAAGAGAAAGGCCATTTAGCTGGCCTTCGGTGCCTGCAGAAAAGGCTGTGTTATTGGATGCATCTACAAAGCTTCCCCTTCCCAAGAGGAAAAGACTCTTCTCTAACATGCTCTGCCAAACTCATGGTTTTCGTTTGCTTGAGTTTCCAGCAGTGTACTGACTATCCCTCTAAACAGAGCATGACATGTGCTTACCTTTTGCATCATTATGGAAAGCAGGAAGGAAAAGAGTAAAAAATGCACCAGTTATAGCTTTGTAAATTTATAAATGCATAGTGGACACGTGTGTATTTTTTACAACTAGTAGCAGATCTCTTCAAGATCCTTCATTGTTACTGGTTCTGGAAACCCTTATACAAACACAGAACTAATCAGACTACCTCAGATTCTGTCTGAGTCTTTTTTCCTTTATTTCCTTGATATTATTCTTTTTTCCTTGTGATTTAGCAGTCAATCCTGAGAAGCCTTTGACTATTTTCATAGTCAGTTAGCTGTAACATAATAACAGGTTCTGTAAAACCCCTCAAAATTCAAAGCAAAACAACATGCATGGATACTAATTGTATGAGCTTGATGATTCTGTGAAATGTATTGTTTACAGGCATCATTAGTTTTATTGGTAGCAGGCCAACTGTGGCAGAGATCTATTTAGTGTGTGATAGGAAAGCAAAGGAAAGTGTTAACTTGGGTTTTGATCTTATCAGCTTCAATCACTTCCATAAATCTGTGTTCTAGAAATGCATCTAAGTTTGTCCTAACTTTCCTGGGAAGCCCATATTTCCCTCTAGTCCCATCAAAGTTCACTTTATTAACCCAGGAGTTATAGGTTTCAGCAGAAATAAATTCTTTTAGCAGCAACAAAATGTACTTGTCAGGCTTTCCACCAGATTCTCTGAAAATCTCATTCTTTTGTGTAGGAGCCACATTTTGTATGCTTACCTCTGGCAGCTGGTCTTCCACAGCACGTTTGCCATCTCCTGCACCCACATCCATACCAGTAATACTCATGTATTCATCAGCCTGTGTTTGTATTCCCATCACCTCACTTAAGCATGTAATTCACAGGAACCAAAAGAAATGGTTACCAATTTTTTTTTTAACAGAATTTGGACAAAATAAAAACGAGCATAGAGAAAGACAGGTTTTATACTCCTGAACATTTGCAAGAGTACTGAATGGTTAGGAAGAAAACAAAATTTGATTTACTGTAGAGGAAAAACACTAAATCCTGCATACTCATCCTTGGCTTTCAGTTGAGCAGAATAAACAGTCTTGGTTTGGATAATGGCTTGTTTGCAGTTCTGTTCTGGTTACGCCTTGCGGAAGTATTCAAATTCTCTTGCTTAGAAGTATAAAAATGCCTTTGAAAGGGAGATCTTCCTGAGCAATCTTCTGATTTGCTTCTTAAGCAAATTTACTGGATTTTGCCAGATCTGTTGACTGATCTTTTTGATGTTGTCTTAGGAATCTGGAGGTTGTCTATGTTATGTTTATAAATGTTGCATGTATATCTCTGTAATTCTCGTATGCCTTCTAAAAGGCTATTTCAGAGTTAAATCAGCTGTTTTGGCCTTAGATCTGAAGAACAGCATCAGTTCACAGGTTTTGACAATCTTGGTAACAGACAATGGCTCATAGCTTTTGAATGTTTACTTTTTCTAATCTGAGTCAGGGAGCTACTTGATGAGAAGATGAGACTTTGGCCAGGATTGCAGGGAGACACTTTGAAATTAAGAGGTTGAAAGGAATTAGAAGGTAATCCTCTGCTGAGCATCTGATCCCCAATACAACAAAGTGGGGGAGCGAAAAAACACCAAAACAAGGAAACCTAATTTGAGTTGTTCAGTCTCCTGAAACTAAGTGCAGCTGTGTCTTGAGTATCCTTATATCTCCAGAACCCCTTTTTTTTCCTGCTATGATATTCTTGTAGCTAATTCCATTTCTTCCACCGAGCATCATGACATCATGATGGTCACAGAGGGAATGGATAGGCACATCTACACTACATTGTGCTGTAGAAAGCAATATAGCTACAGCAGCATGGGGCTGTATACTTACAGGGCTGAATTCCCTCCAGAATGTAAGAGAACTCATTTAAATTTAGCTCCAGGATCTATATATTGCTTTACACTGTTCTATGACAGAAGATAAACCTGGTACACCCTGCTGGGATTAACACGGTTGATCATCAGGCATTTCGGTAACATTACCAGCTCAATCTAAAAGTTTCGTTGTAGGAGCTAGCAGATTTGTGAGTTCATGTTGGAAAGAAATGAGACTGGAAAGAAGTGAAAAGGAGAGCTTCATCTCTGAGCTGCAATTGTGAGGTCTTGGGAAGTAAATTCAGTGCACTGGCTTTGACCTGAAATGAAGATTATTCTTGTGCTTACTGTGACTCTGCTGCGTGATGATCTTGCATTTGTTTGCCATACAGAGAAACATGGCAATACCTAATTCCTCCTGGAAGGAAATCACTATATTAGAATGCTAAGAGTGCAGCACTGGAATGTGCATTTCCAGTAACTCATTCATTATCACTGAATATCCAAAGAAGGAACGTGCTCACTGCACGCTGACAAACTCAGACCATTTGGCAGGTTCTGAGGTTTTTCAGAGGTTGGCATTGTGACATGGGCTGAGCTTTTAACCTTGCCCACAACATTAATAAAATTTAAACTGAAAGAATACATACTCCAAGCAGGGCATGTTCCTAAGTCTGTGCCAAGGTCTAAGCCATGCTGTACCTCAGGACTCTGAGCTCTGAAGTGCTTATTAATTTTTCCCTGTAATTCTTAATAAAATTGTATTGCCACATGAAAGCAACAAGGGCCTCTCTGATAATTTACCCTCTGCAAGTTCAAATCCATGTTAGTGAAACGAACTGTCTGCCTTATATTTCAAAAGTAATGAATTCAAATTCTGTTGGGATTGTAATTTTATTAGAAATTCTGCATATCTTCTCTTCTTATTATTTATGGGTCAAATGGATCATTATATTGATTGATCAAGACTTAATTTGTTTTTATCCATAAGTACTCAGCAAATAATGAAAATACCCTGTCACTTTGTTAAAGAATCATCAAAAGTAATGGTAATAAGACACTTTTCTAATTATTTTTTTACATACATGGAGATGAACCTTGTATATCTCTGGAGCTTTGGCTGACCACTGAAACATCTGGTCGAAAAAGCTGAGTAGTAAAATAAGCCATGTGTATACACATACACTAAAGTCTGCATTTTTAGCAGTGCTTATTGTAAAAATAAACAACATACAGGGCAGTAGGGTTTATAATAATGCTCTAAGTTAACAATCTTGAGCACAGCAACAAACTTTTGATGTTGTCATACTAATCAGGCATTTCTGCTGCATAATCAGCTCAATGTAAAAATCAAAAGTCATGCACCTCTGTTCTAGGAGCTAGGTCTGTAATTTCTAGCTAGAAAGAGACTGGGACTTTAGTTGCATTTATTTATACTTATTGATTTTTTAAAGTAATAACTGATTCTCCTGGATTTGTTAGGCTCATTTTCTCCTAACTTCTACAGCCTGACAACCCATAAAATGTAGGAGTGAAACAGCATTCAGTCCAGGTAATGTATGTATACATATGTATTATACCATTAGATATGAGTCTTGACTAAGAGACACTGGGCCTTATTTTCAAACGTTCTTAGTGCATAGAAATCCAATTGAAGCTTACAAAAGCTGAAAAAAATCATGTTCCTGAAAATTGGGAGCATTTTTCCTAGTGTGTAACCAGCATCTACCATTAAGAAAACCTATAAATTAATTGTTCTGTGTCTCCACTGGCCTAAATACTGCCTAAAGTGGGAATACTCTTGTCATGATGCAAAGTGAAACTGAAAAGAAAAATTTTTTCCTGTTTTTTTGTCACTATCATCTTATATGGACCAGAGTTAAATGCATTATAGATTAAAATTTTTAGTTTATCTATTTTATCAATAATGCAGAAAATCAGGCATCTCGATAAATATCATACATTTTTTTCTGAGCAGGGCTACAGGTGTGCTCAAATTATACCACAATGGGTTGTTCATGAACAGCAGCACCAATAAATGTGACGGTTTTTGTACCTTGTATCCCAGTTACATTTACCTTTGCACAAAACCAACTCAGTGTTCTTCTCTGAGCATATTCCATGATGTGCTTGCACAGGAGACTTGTAATTACTTCATGTGTCTCATAAATCCCTCCACAGTAACCTTGACTAATTACAAGTGGGCAAGCTAGTGTATTGTGGTTGGCACTGAACTCCTCGCAGACTGGCCACCTGAGAGGCGAACGGTCCACAGAATTTTTAAATTCTTGGTTGAAACCTTCCTTCCATGGAAGCACCAATTTGTCTCTTTCTTTACTACCCAGGTGCCAGTTTTCATGAAACTTATGGCAGACTTTATATCCTTACGGTTTCTACAGTTCTTCCCCCTCCTTAAAGGAGGGGAACTGACAGATAGGCAAAAGAGCAAACAGTGCAATGTTGTGTATTTTATCCCTTGAAAACCAGGCTATAATGATATAGAAAACTTCACTCACAAAGCTATGAGATATCAAACACTGCTCACAAAGTTATGTGACAAACACCACTCACAAAGTTATGAAATACCTTATAAATATGAAATATCTTATAAATATAAAAGGTGAAACTCTGTTTTATGCCAATAATCTCTTCAAGCACTAATGTTTGTCTAATGGATTCAGCTACCAAAAATTACTGCATATGCTACAAAAAGCATTATAATTTGAGACCCACCTGTGCCATTATATCAAAGCTAAAATTATTCCATGAGACTTTGGAACATTCCATGTTGGTTGATACTACGTACTTTTAACTAAAAGCTTCTCCTTTCACTTTACATCAACAGAAGTGGAACAATTAATGCTTCAAAATACAAGAGAGGCTTTTGTTCTTGTTTAAATTTTTATACCTTAGCTTGAAAGGTATCTTGAGCTCCTTTGAAGTTTCCCTTTAATATACTGCACCCAAACCACTTCTTTATAAGAGCCTCATTTAACTTTCACATTTTAAAGATCTTTCAATGCAAGCCCAAATGTAACAAAAGAAAGTGATAATTGTTGAAACAGAAAGAGTTGTGGAATAGTGTAGACATCGAATCTTATGGAAGCCACATCCTGGAAGTACCTTGTGCAACTCTGGTTCCGGTGTATAGCTGGCAGGTAGGTCACATCGCATAGGATTTGCTTCATGCTCTAGACTAATGTTTTCTTGAATTATTAATCAAGTTTAATAATTCACAGAGACCCCAATTCCACAGAGCTTGTGTGGCCCCTTGCAGAGAGCCCCAGTTGCTGCCAGTGGCATTCTCTCAGAGGTCTGTCTGTGCAATTCTCAGGTGTGTGCTTAAATGCCAATTCTCTAAGTCGGGGTTAGACTTCCATAGCTTCCCCTGGGCATCGGATCAGCCTGCATATTCTTTGGTAAAGGATTGGGTTTTCTCCTGCCTGTATATGAAAACACCTACCACCCAGCTGATAATAACAAGAACTACAACTGAAATGCTGATTTGAGATTTTACTGAAGCCACTTAGGACTGCAGGCAGAGGGTCAAGACAATCAACACTGAAGAGTGTAGGATTGTTTGCAGTTCATCCGGATTAACTGCCTTGGCACTCTCAGTTGCTGTATAGCAGTGGTATTCCTGCCTAACAGCAGAGTATGTAGTAGTGCTTGCAGAGTTGTGAGTGTTTTTGTACCCCTATTCAATTTCCTGAATTCCTTGAGAGTAATTCATGACAGTCAGTGTACAGTTTATTTAATTTACCCTGTTAGAAACGGGTCATTTCATATTTCTGATATCTGCCTGTCTTTGAGGCCCTGATGCTGTCATCAGACTCTATACAGAGTGAGCAAATGTTGATGTCATACTGTGGTTTATGAGCCATATATCATGTCTATATTTCATCTTGGTTTTGTGCTGCTACACAAACCTAGTGTTGTGGGAACTCACACCATTTCAGACCTCTGAAAGTCTAATTCTCATGCACTATACTTAATTTCTTTCTTTCTGAGCTGGGTCAGATGTCCCTTTCTGTAATAATTTAATTAACACTTTGGAATAATGATGCATTAATTAATGCCAGATTACAATGAAAATGCTACAGAATTACACTTTATATCAACATTAATGCAAAATGAATTCCTCCTGGATAATATTTCTTACAGAGAATACAAAAAGAGATAATACTAATTAGGCCATCAATTTAAATTTACCATAATTTCAATCCATGTCACTTATCTGTTCTCTAGCACAAAACCTTCTGTTCTGCCATACACTTTTTGCTGCATTGATATCAGTATGGCAGCCAGACCAGGAGTAATTTCCTAATGTACATCCTTATACATTATAATACACTTCAGTACTGTAGTCCTGGGTTTGGTGTCTGCATTGTGGAGCATTGAACTTTAAAAATCAGGTATAGGTTTAAGAATGCTCTGACACAGATCTTCTTTGGGTAGAGAAACTTCACTGGCAAAATAACACCCTCACTAGAGGCACAGGATTTTGTGTCATACATGGCACATTATTAGTCTGAAGCACACAGTCCAGGTTATTCTAATTCTTCCTGGCATGGCCCAGATTTGCTGCTGCAAATGCAACATCTGCAAAGTCATTCTTTTTTGAGCATTATTATTTTAACTGCTTCATACCAGAATGTTGGGCAAATAAGAAATCAAGCTTTCTGTTCCCAAGAAGCTTCAGTCCTGCTATGTACTTCCACATCCAAGAAAAAATTGGTTTATTTAAAGAGTATCTGATCTCACTGCGCTTTGGTTCTTTCTTCTTTATATGACCATCATCTAGATGCTGCCTTTTGTGCAGGTAAGAGAAGAGGATTAAAAAGACAATTCTGAAATACAAAGCATGAAAAAAATTAGCAGAGATGATTCCGTTTCAATGACCAACCAAACCAGCTTGCTTTCCTCTCCACTCCTGGCTCTCTGGCAGTCTGGTGGAACCTGCTGGGTCACCAGAATTTCCAGGTCCTTGCTCTTCCACAACCTATGCCTAGGACCAGCAGAGAGTCAAGTGTAGAGGCCATCAGGCTTGGAAGCACTGATGTTCATTTGGAATTCCCAAGGTGTGCAAGGACTTAGCTGCACTTCAGTCCAGACTATTTAATGAAAAGTAGCCAGGGACCTGAAGTCTTGTCAGTACCAGGACATGAGGAGTTTGAGAGTTCTTCCCACACTGTGAAGACATTTGGAAATTATGAAAGGAAATTTTTTGGTTTTCCAGATTGCAGTTCTTTCAGAATTTGCTGTATGATGGATTTTAACATATTTTGGGATTTTTATTCCAAATACAAAGAACACCAAATTCTGACATTCCCTGTGAAACCGACTCATTGCACAGCTCTAGTTGCTTTCTTCTAAAATTCAAATATCCTTCTTTATAGAAGTATTTTCCTCAGTAGCTTTTAATGGGATGCTTTTATACTAGCCATTTGTATTAATTTTATTGTATAAAGTTGAATGCTTCAGTTCAAAACAGAAAATGCTGGTGCCTTGTGAGAATGTGTTCTCCAGCAAGGGGATTTAAAGAAGCATTTGCCACTCAGCAGACCTGATCAAGAGAGTAGCTGTGAGGAACTACAAAGTAGTGACAGAGTTCAAAGAGAACAAAACCCAACATAAATGGTTCTGCTTTATGGAAAAGTATTCCAGCCTGCATAATAGCCCAGAAAATTATTTTGTTAGCTTATTGTGTATCTTCAGAGGGGGCTCTCTTTTTTTAGAGACATTCTGAGTGAAATGTATGTCACGTAAAGAACAAGCCATTATCCAGTAAAATGACATAGCCCTAAATGACATAGCCCTAAACTGGGAGTTGTGTGGGATTTGATCATGACAAAACTACATGACATTCTGCACCAGAATGAATTTCACATATTGTACTTCGGCTTTAGCGTACTGCTTTCTCTGGAGAGCATTCTGATCTCTCTACCACATGGGCAAATTGAGTTAATGCACTAGCTCTTCTCCTTTGTAGAATTTATTTGGAATTTAGAAAAGGTCAGATATGTAAATCTGTGTGATTTGTTTTATGAAACTACCTCTTTGTTTGGGACAGCTCACTATAACTGTCCATCACTGCCCAGGACTGTTAAAAGAATATGTATTTAGGAGCAATGATGTGAACAGATTTTTGAAAATATGAAGGAAAGTTATTTTTCTAGGAGCAATCTATTAGGTAGAGGAGCAGACATTTTTAAGAACTACAGTAAGCTCTCATCTTTAGATGGCCTTATAACTCAGTGCAGAGCAGACAGTGTACTGGAAAAACTATGATAACTACTACATGGACTGAATTGATGTTGATCCCAGTGTTGTAGAATTAAGAAATCTCACAAATCTTTTCTATCAGTGACTTCTGAGGACTGGCAAAGAAGGGTTTTTGTAGCTCAGGACTCAAGCAAGTATAATAAAACAGCCCTGTATAGCAAACCAGCTTTGTGCTGAGGGAAAATTTACTGTGTGCTAGTCTACCCTGCTTTCCCATCCCAAGTGTTATTAATCCCTTGCTTTCAAAAGCAATGAAGTATATTCAGAAAAACATAATGAAAAGTGAATATTATTTTTAGATTTCATATGTAACATCAACTAGAAACAAATTGGATTAAATATTTTAGTAAAAAATAGCACACTGTCCCAGACTTTTTGTTTAGGTTGCCCATTTTAAATACGTGATTTTTTTCTGTTTAAGTATTCACATTGTATTTTTTTTCTCATTAAGTTATATGGTCCCAAAATGAAGAACTTTTAATCTTAGTCTTTTAGGTGATCTTAAATCTTCATTACTAAGAGCTGTATCATGGAGATCCAAATAAAGTAGTTTACCTGGACAGCTATCTGATGGTGCTGTGTTTAGTTGAAACTACAAATGAGTATCTACAAATGAGTATCTACAGGGGATGGAAATAGGGTTTGATGCCTCCCTGGAAGATGACATCTTTATGGAACATAAAAACCTAAATGTGCAGATGTCAGAGTTAAGTTCAACTGTTTTAGTACCCACATATTTAAATACTAGGCTTTTTTCTAGTACATTTCCAGCCTTAAATCAGATATGGGATACTCATAAGGTGGTGGCTGATAGAGGATTTCAACAGCTTGTCAATTTTAACTTTACATTTAAGGCTTCTGCAGGACATCCTTCTTCCATGACAGCACCAATATATTGGTAACACCTGCCTCTTTCCAGTTGATCACACCTGTTGACACTTAAGTGCATTAACAAATCAACCAGCCTTCTTCTGGTTCTTTTTCATCTGTGTTAGTACTGGTAGCTCTGTGCATAATAAATTATGATATACAATGTATTCCTTACTTAAATGGATTTCATTAAGTACCAAACATATTTCTGGTCATATTGCTTAATGATACCTCTAACTCAGGAAGGATAATTCTATGAAAAGGAAACTGTCTCACAGATACAGGTAACTTTTGTATAATACTATCCCCAGTCTTGTGAGTGATGTGTATTTAAATTTTGTCCCAGAAGAGTAAGAAAGTTCATGTTCATATTGACCTTCTTCATTTAAGTCTATGAAGAAGAAAAGCTCTAAAAGAGCTGACTTGGAAGGTTACACTGGTAGCCAGAAAACATGGGGCCCTTACCACAGGGCTGGATGTAGGAGCACAACACAAATAATATCAGGATAATTCCAGTGGGGATAATACATCCTCAGGAAGTGGGGCTGATCATGGGAGGTTACTAGCATGGATTCTGAAAGCAAGAGAGCCACACTGATGCTACATCGGAGTTTACACATCCTCCGTCTTGATGGTGGTAATTAATCAGGGACAGCACTGCACTGACGATGCCATGCTGCTTCCAGTTCTGCTGCACTGGTACATCCAAGTGTGGTTGTAACTAGTTCAGAAGCCACTGCACAGATGTTCATCGAAGCCGAGACAAATATTAATATGACCAGAGTTATATGTTCAAATTTTGCTAGTGAAAATTTTAAAAATTGCTACTCACACACATTCATCAGAGCTATACTACATAGATTGGCTTATGACTAGTGAACATTTGAAATATCTAAGCTGAAAAGTAATGAATAAAAACTGTTAGAATTGGAGAATGTTGAATAAATTAAAAAAATCATCAAATCATTATAAGCGATCAGCTTACGGATATTTAGTAAACAATAGTTTTCTAAGTTATTTGCTATGCATTGTTCATCATCTCTGATAAGTATCATACAGTATAAATTCTATTTTTATTTCAGCTCCTAGAATATAAAAAAATCTGTAGAAGCTAGCTGAGAATTTTGCAAGCGTGTCTGAATGCCGAATCAACTGAGGTAAGTTGGAGTTTATGTCCCTGAACATATTGTATGATCAGTGGATAAGGCAGGGTTTAAATATAGATTGAAAACCACAGGCTATTAAGTATCTAGGAATATTTTACCTTATGGAGTTGAAGTCTAGAACTAAACTTAAAAAATAGGTAATGTGAAATACAGTGAAAAAAATAATTGCTGGGTGGTCTCTGCCACATAATGTATTGTGTGGTGGAAAAGGCTGAAAGCCATAAGAGAGATATTGGGACCAAACCTGACATGCTGTATACATTAAACATCTTGCTATTTACCGTCTGAGGAAAGTTCTTTAAGGAATTTGTGGGCTGGTTAACAAAAACTTTATGGCATTATAGGAAGCCCAAAATCTAGGATGAAAATGCTAGTGTTAGCCAAAGTTTTAGGTGGAGCAAATTTTCCAGAGTTACAAAAATATTGGTTTTTTGTGAAGCCAAGGAAAGGATGCCATGTAAGTGGATCTCAGCCCATTTGGATAGCCTCTGCAAATGTACAAACATACTTTCTCATTTGTTCTCATTAACAAGGGTGAACTGAAAAGAGCTGCATGCAGTGCTGAAAGCTACGGCTAAGTAGATTTTAAATCATAAAGAAAATGCACGGGAAAATACACAGTGAAAGACAGGAAGCCCTATGAAAAAAATTAGTGTAAGATTTGTTTGAAGTATTTTTTTTTAATGTTATTTTCAAGTGTCGGGGCCCTGAGGGCATCACCAGGCCTCACGGGCCTCAGGGCTCCCTGGCCCTGCCCGGCCCCCTGTCAGCCCCACCCCAGCCCCACATCTTGGCCCAGCCCCGTGTCTCAGCAGATGCCCAGGGCTGGGGCTGCCCTGGTGGGAGTGGGACAAGCCCTGGTTGCCAGGTCAGGCCCGGCCCGGCCTTGCCATCCCACGGGGCCTCCACGCTCCCATCCTGCAGAGGCCTTGGCAGGAGTTCTGTGTGTTGTAGTGTTAGTGTAGGTCAGACCCATGGAATGGCAGCTGTTTCTTTCTCATCTCCTTGTGAAACCATGTTGGCTCAGACCAGGGCTCCAAGCACTTGCAGTTGCAGCCTTTCTGCAGACAGGGAGAGACATACTGTGAAAACGGCTCTGCTTCTCCGCTAGGACTGACACAGAGGCCTTGTAAGTAAAACACAGACTTCAGTTAATTTCTAAGGGTTTTGAGTCAAGCCCCTGAACTATATATGTTATGTCTTCCCCTTCTCTCTGCTCACTTCAATCTTCTCAGAATTGCCACTCATGGCTTCATAAGCACCACAGCCTTAAATGCTGAAGGGAGGCAATGGAGGAGGGTTGCACAGTGAATGCAAAGGAGTTATAGTGTGCTGCCTCATTCCTGCTCCTTTGTTTTTGATTAATGGGACAATAAACACCCATGAGTACTGCTAGGGAGACCTCAAAAGATGTGGACAGATGCTTGTCTTATGGCTCTTCAAAAGGCATTTACTACCTTAAGTATTCTATGATTGTAATTTTCATTGAGGTTTTGGTGGCTCTATTCCATTTGTATGGGTATCCAATTACAACTCAAATATTTGCACTTGACAGCAGTTTTAGACTACATAGTTAAATGAAAAATGAACCAAATGCAGTACATACTTTAATAACAATCAGTCTTAAGAGAATTTTTTGAGGAACAACTTCTGACCCACCAGGATTATTAAACATCCCGTAGCATTTTTTGTAAGATTAGTCACAGTGTCTTTCTGAAACTCAATTTATATTATTACATTCTGCCTCCATAAATCACCCTACGGTATCAGCTGAATATAGTATTCTTCTGTCACATATTGTTGTAGAAAGTTAAAAAGCTGTCATGTTCCACCTCAGAAATGGATCCACTTTGCTAGAATGTAATGCAGTTCTATTACAAGGTTTGGAACTTTTTGTTATTTTACAATCCTGTACATTTGCAAGAGAATCCATTATTTTTTTTTCAATGCTTCTTGGTGTCCTCACCTATATCAATGAATGTAGAAATGATAAGTATCAGTATTTTGCAAAGACACTGATTTCCTAAGATTTTTTCCTTAGGTCTGAACACAAAAGAAAGAAAACCATACATTTCAATTTGCACCAGCAAAGAACCAAATTTCTAATGTTTCAAATGTGATTATTTACTTAATACATTTTGTTTCTTGGAAAGCCTTGCAGATGATGTAATAGATGTCACTCCTTCCTTTTACTCAGCATCAAGCAAGCAGATCATTTTCCTTCTTTATTCTTTTCTTTTGACTGAGAGGAAAGCCAGCAGCCCTGCTCCTCTTGATCATTATATATCTCATATGTTTCCCAGAATGGGGATATAAACCTAGAGCTCTACCCAGATTCAAGTGTGAATAATTACGTTCTACCTACCTAAATTCCCACAATGATTTCATTTGAGTACCATATATTTCTTCATTTCCTGCTCTTGGGCCTGTTTTGGCATCTATTGAAGTTAATGGAAAGTTCTCAAAGACTCTGGTGGAGGAAAATATCCATAAACTATGGAGTAATTCTGTTGTGGTATTAAACAGCTTGAGTGGACGTAAGTAGAGTTGTATCTTATTATAGATTGCTTGCACTGCCTGTCTTTACCAGTTTGGAAAACTCTTCACATGTCATCAGTGTTATGTGCATATTCAAGATGTAACGAATGGCAATTAACATATTGTTTAGGTATTCTCTTGTAGACATCTTATCTTATATATGTTACATTTACAGATATTTGTGGTTGATCCTGGTGTCACAGACTTTTATGAAGATCTTTCTTTGGACTTTAGTCCAAGAGGATGTCTAGGTAATATCTTAAGAGTGGTAGAGGATAGCAGTCTTCTGATGCATAGAAATTCTGGTTTTTCAGACATCTGTGGATGTCTGGAAAAAAAAAGAAATAAAAAAGCTGTTCAAAAATTGAATTTGAGTCTTTTGAAGCCCAGGCTAAACTACAATACTCTATGGTACTTCACCAAGGCGTGCATGCAATTGAAAGTAATTGCTGCTTTCTTAGCAAAACTTGGAATTTTTCTAAAATATATTTGCTTTTTCTAGAGATAAAAAGTACAGGTTTTGAACACTTCTCAGTTGTCTCTAGGACGTTCATCGGAGCAGAAAAAGAGAGCAACTCATAGAGGCAGACCAAACTGTAAAATTTATTCAGACCTGAGCTTTTCTAATTCTTTACAGGCCCATCTTTGACCAGAATTTATTTTATTTAGAATTTTAATAAAGTGAGGGTCACTTTTATTGAAACTAGATGACTCCAGGCTGGAATATATTTGATATGGTTGTTCCCATCTTCTTTTCTCTTGATGATTATGTTTTATAAGTTATTCCATTCACTCTCATTCTTGGGACTTTTGGTCATATTCTCATGAGCCAGACCCAAGCTGGGGCAGGACACAGGCCATCTCTTTATTCCTCCAAAGTCTGTGTCATGTACTTTTAACCTTGGCCTGAGCTTTTGGCATGAAAATTGCCTGTATTCTAAATATACAACATTCCTTTCCTTTGGCCTTAGACAAAACTTGGAGTAGGTCTGATGTAAGTCTGTGGTGACAGAATCACACCATTTCTCAGAAAACAGCAGAGGAATTCTGCAATGAAGAGCAGTGGAGATAATCTCAATTTAATGTTGCGATTCTTACTGTGGAGTGGGAGGTCATTTTAATTCAAGAGCAAAACCAACACTCTTGCAGTGTCACATACAGCATTTCTAATAATTCAAAAATCCTCTAAGTCAGAAGTGTGGTACAGTTAAGCAACAACCCTTCAGACAAGAAAGATGCTTTTATTTTATTTAATTTTCAAATGTTTCTGCAGCTTGCTAGATTCATAACCTAGGGCAAGTTTAATTAAAGTCAATGAAGCAGTTTAAAGTGAAGAAGAAATCAGCATTAGAAAAAGTGTTGATTGTTTTCTAATTATGCCATGGACTTTCTCTGTAATGGATTCTTGCATTTTTAACTCTAGATAAAGCCAGATATATGTCAATGTAGACAGGAGACCTGGGAAACTCCTTAATAAAATTTCTTTACTAGTTGCTTGTCTAGGTATCTTCACCACCCTTGTGGCATGATCAATTTCATTGCTTTTTGTCAACAGTTGGACTAGGTGGATATTCTTTTCTGAAGATTGCAACAACAGAATAGTGTACCATGCAGGAAACTTTTGCATGTACAGTGTGAAAATCTTTTGGTTTATTAATCCTTTATTCAGAAAGTGAACCTGTATGATGCGGTTTAAGTGTCCAGATTCAGCCTGAATTGAGAAATTCCAGTGAACGTGGAGAATAATGGTCATTTTGTATGCTGCCCTGAAACTACACATGGTCTCAGTAGGATTTGGTTTTGATGTGGCCGGACAATTTGCCCACAATACAAATGGCACCCCTCTTACCCTCAGAGGGTAAGGATGTGCCAGTTGCATGTTCCCCCCAGTGGTGCAGAGCAGCTGTGGATGCCCCATTCCTGGAAATGTTCAAGGCCAGGCTGGATGGGGCTCTGAGCAATTTGGTCTCATGAAAGGTATCCATGCCCATGGCAGGGTGTTGGAACTACATGATCTTTAAGACCTCTTCCAACCCAAACCATTCTATGATTCTATGATTCCTTCCCAACATTTGCTGACTTGATCCAGTCAATGGACAGCCTGCATTCCTCACAGCTGATCATCAGCAAGAGTGACTTGCTCTGCTAGAACCATTCATCTCTTCAGGAATGGTAGATTGTAGTGCTTTGTAGAGTTCATCCTGAGGTACAGGTGAGGCTCAGAAGGGATGATGAAAGTCTCCTTGACTGTCCTAAGGTAACAGTCCAACATGCCAGGACAATGTAGAATCATAGAATCATTTGGGTTGGAAAAGACCCTTAGGATCATTGAGTCCAACCATAAAGCTCACCCTGCCGAGTCCCCCACGGAACCATGTCCCTCAGTGCCACATCTGCACATCTGCTGCTGAGCAAATGTCCCAGCTGCATTCTTCTCCAAGGGGTCCTCCTGTTTCTGTACTGCTGTGTCTGCTGGCATTTGCAAGGTGTCTGCCAAGACTACGTTACATGTAAAACACTCAGCCTCCAGCTGGTGCATGTTTGACCTGGTTGTGGCAGAGTGAACCCTATGTGCAACCCATCAATCCACATAAAGTAAGGGAAATCAGTATTTACATTATCCAGCCCCTTTAGTCCCTGTTCATGCGAAACATCAAAAAGAACCCCAAGCGTTCCTACACGGAAGAGTTTAAAGACAGGCTGGTATTTATCCAACAGATTTGCAAAACACCCATGGACTAGAGAAAAACTTACTCTGTGGCCTGCCTGTTTTCTTCTTGGTAAGTCTGTAACACAATGTATAGAATCATAGAATAATTTGAGTCAGAAAAGACCCATAAAATCATTGAATCCAACTGTAAACCCAACATTGCTGAGTCCACTGTTAAACCATGTCCCCAAGTATCATATCTACATGTGTTTTAAATACATTCAGGAATGGTTACTCAACACTTCCCTGGACAGACTGATGGTTGACAATGGCTGGAGTGAAGAAATTTTTCCTGATACCTTATCCTCCATTCTGTTAGATGCAGAATCTCATGCTTTGGCCTTTCTGACACATCTGAGTTCATCTCGTCCAGCCTACCAGAGGAAGTTGTAGCCATATCATCCAAAATGTTACCATGAGTTTTTATATTTTCAAATCCATCTACATATCCAGAAGTATTCCCACTGTGCTGTTACAAAAAAGCATGTGCTGTGTTATGCCAGAGGTGCTCTAAAAGAAAAATCAGCTTTTATAGCCTTCTGTAAGTTCCCTTTGTTCAGGACCATACATTAAATAAAGTATGTATTATAACTTTTGATATATTTACTCCTTTGTTTTATTTTGAGACAATTTATTCAGTCTACAAAATACCTCCATCAAGATTTTGGCTTGGCTGTCCAGAGGCCTCCTTAAATGGAACAGGTACATGAGGTTCTGCACTTAGGAAGTTCTAAATTGTCCAGCTGTTCTTCATCACCATGTTGGTGGGCATATTTCTGGTCTTGATGAAGAAAGCGTGTGCTTGGAAAGATGCAGAAATCTAAGTGTGAGCTTTGAGCGGGTTTCTTGATAAAGTTCAATAAAAGAATGTAGCATTTACAGAGGAATTGAAATGCTCCTTAGCAATGCAGTATTCCTATGAGAAACTCACTAAATGCTCACAGAATCAAAGACTACAAATGAAATCTTTTGCATCTCTCTAGAGAAGCAATTAAAACATTTCACATTTATTTTGCAAACAATCAACTTAATAATCTGGTTATTTTTGTAGAAATGTTAACTTGTTTGTAACTTTGTATTAAAAGACACAAGTCAATTAGATTGCAAGATCAAGCACTCTGGATTTTCAAGGATGGCCCTAGAATCCTAAGTCAGCTTCTCTCAACTATGTGTTACAGTAGCATCCTTATTTACAAATCACTAATTAGTTTTGCCTCATTTTGCACAAGAGGGTGATGATTTGCAGAGAACAAGGAAGGTGTTGAATATTTCTTTTTAACTTCATTGCCTAGTCTATAGCCTTAGGCCTCATTTATTGTCCACTGTGCCAGCTAATGCAATCCAAACCTGCACTGCACTTGAAATAACTAATTTCTTTTTATTATGGCATTCTTCATTATAGAATTATGTGAATATTTCCCCAGCAAGTTTTTCTGTGTTAGGGAAGAAAGAATATTATCCCCATTTTATAGTGGGGAAAGTGTAAATTTGCTGAACAGTCATAAGAAGTCAACATGACTGAAACTCTTTTTAAAATTTATGTTCTCTCTGTGACATTGCATGTCCTTGTGTCCCTGTATTATGTGTAAGGGTAAAGAGGAATTTTGACTTCTTGTTTTTCTATCATTCATTATGTGGCCTCTGCCTATTTCACCATCCTTTATTTGGGCAGTCTGTCTCTTTCATCTTTGCACATTGGGATTTTCTTTTAGGCTCCCATCATTTTCATTGCTCATATCTAGAAATTTCTACTCTAGAGAGAATAAAATCAAAATTCTGTTTGATTGTCAACTCTCTCTCTGTTTCTCTCAATATTTTAATCTGAAAGATGTCTGTTTAAAGCAGAATAAATTCCACAAAATTACTACAACAGGGACGGTATCACCGCTGACTTGGTGCTAGGACTGAGTAATTGCATTCAGAGACAGTGAATGTGTGTGCCATCAGCCAGCTCTGACAGAGGATGCTGGTTAGCACTAATTCTATTGCTGGTGGTTTTATGAAACAAAATTCTGACTGCTGAGAATTAGACTAAGCTAAATGAGCTTAGTTTGGACAGACCAATGCAAGGTCTGGAATGGTCCTTTGCAAGGACTGGAGCTTGATTTAAAGAGCAGCACACAGTGCGTATTCCATATGTAAACCACTCAGCGACTTGTGTTTATTATTCAGACTGGCATTCACTTATGTGAAAACTATGTATTTAAATTGGAAACAATGTTAAGTAATTAACATAAATATATCCGCTTCAGCATCAAGCTGTTATGTAAGTAACACAAGATGTAAATTTGAGAGAGCTACTAATGAGGTGGATCAGTGAGCTCTTGAAGCCTGGGACAAGTATGCTGTTGATGGCAGTTAGAAAATGGTGTTCACAACTGTGAAACTCAAAAGCAGGGCCTTACCATTCCAGGTTCTCCAGAGGAAGCCAAATCCTTGAGGAACTGTAGTATTTCAATTATGTTCCTTGCTACAATTTTTCTTTGGTTGCTTGCAATGACTGTTCTTCTTTTCCAAACCAGTACAAACGTGGGCACTGAATCATATTTTGGTGTCCTGTCACCATGGATTGCTGTGATCACAGGGCGGCTAATGGTGCATGGCCTGAGTGCAACATCACTGTTCCAAAAGAGCCCAACTACTAAACAAGAGAGGCAGTACAACGAGAAACTCCTGCTCATAGCAGGAACTTCTGTTTTATCTGAGAATAATTCACTGAGAAGCTAATTGGTGAATTCCCAATGGGAAAAAACTTGATTCTGTCTGAGCATAGGTTACCAAATGTACCATCATAAAGTAATTGATTTTGTGATATATCAGGTAGGGACATAGTTGAGACTATTGAGCTTCTCACGTAGGGCCTCAGGGTGAACTTGAACCAAGCTTCCAAAGGTGAAGAACCAGTGCTTGACATGTTTAAGGTTTTGCACTCTTAACAGCCTCTTTAACTTTCATTTTTCCCTTTTGCCAAGATCTAGATTTGCGCAAAGTCTCATTAAGATGGTTGAGTTGTCATTGGAGATAATCACCAAAGGAATGTGTTATAAAAGGAGGAAAAAAGTATGTCTAAAAAGTCTGAATAATTTTTTTATGCTGTTGTTTTAGTGAAGAGGCTTTGGATGCTGATAGAAAAGTTACTATAGCTATGGGGCACATTTAATTGCATTTTAGAAACTTCTTTTAATCCTGTAATAACAAAAAATTAAATCAGTGCTGACATTTTTTTGTTGCCAGAAGAAGGTAGTAAAAGGGTAAAGAAATAATTGTTAGTTCTGAGAATATAATTAGCAACTTTAATGCTTTAATCTAAAAAATGCATATTTTGAGCCTGGGTGAATGATTAAAGAAAAGATATTGAAAGCCTTTGAAATTTCTAACTGTTTGTTTTTAATTGTAAATTATGATCACTATAATTAGCTCATTTAGTACATTTATAATGTAAACAAATATGAATATACGGAACTTCAGTGATATATTTCAGGGCAAATAAGAGCAACATTGTGACCCTGGGCTCTATTTATTAAGCCTTTCTTGTAGCGTTTGGCACTGCTTCATTCTTTCATACAGTTTCCCCCCCTGTTTTTTCCAGAAGATAAAAGAAAGCCGTACATAATATTTGCAGGTCTCTGTTGAGGTCTTAATGCATCTGGAGCTACACTGAAGAAAATACAGATAGAAATCTGGTCCTTTCTGGGCTCGATTTAACTCTGACTCTGAAGCTTTCTTATAGCTAGAGTTTTTTATCATGTTAGAAAATAAATACTGCATATATTCTTACACACTAGGCTGTTAATACCGAGCAATTCGGTGAACTGAAAGTAATGTTGTTTTTCAGGTAGACTTACATAGCTAGCTATCTGCAGAAATGCAGATATGTGTCTGATACTGCCCGTCCTGTTTCCTGGTGATGCACTTTGTGTAGCATCCTGGGACCAGGTTTCACAAATCTGCTCCTTTCCTGATACACGTGCTGCCCTACACATCACAGTAACACAAACAGGAGCTGCCTGCCTAAGACTCCTGCATGCTAATGGAAACACTTAATGAGTAACAGGATGTTATTCCCCCACCAAGTTCAAAGATTAAAATTTGGGGTTTAGTCTCACCATTATTTTTGTAAAAAGACATCTTTTGTTACATTTCCAGAGCTCAGTTATCATGCTGTGACACACTGCATCCAGTTCTGATAAGTCATGGAAAGTTATGATTAGTTAAGCTCCTTATGAATAGAGAAGGCTTCCCTGAAGGTTGAAACTGGCCTCTAACGTGAGATTTTAAATCATTGTTGAAGTGTTTTGACTAGGCTGCCTTTGTGTACACTAAACAGTTTAAGGTTACCTTTTAATCCAGTGGCGCCTGTTTTATGATGTTCACTTGCTGCGATTGAATGCTGTTCTGTTCATCACTGCCAGCTGTCTCCTCGGGATCCCCTAGTAACTAAGTTGTTTTATCTCAGAGGAATGAATTGTCAATAACAAGCAAATAATAACTTTTCTGCTGAATTTCCAAGATTAAAAAAAAAACTTTTCTGTCGTATCTCCCTTATAATGTCTTGCAAGGGTTAGTTGCTCTGTTCTTGCACTGTGAGCCTTCAGGAGTTAAATGTTTATAGCATGACACAAAGGTAGAAGAGGTGCATACTGCAGCAGTGTATTCACCATACTCTGTGGATAGTTTTTAGCTGAAGGAAGTAAGCCCTGGTTATTACAGCTGTCACGGTGACATCTGATCCTTCAGTACCAGTGACTTCCTCACCTACCATCTGACCCTGATTGCTACCATGATTCTCTGTCTACTGTTAAAGTGGGAAAGGTCTTGGCCCTCCAGGTGCTGTTTCAAGTCTGAAATAGCAACTTGTCTGTCACACTCTCTCTGCCTAACTTATTGCTTAAGGACCAAGCAAAAATGTTTAATGTAGGAAGGGTCTCATGCAGCAACAAAATAAAGAGTGTGTCTTCTGTCTGTTTCAGGGCTGGTGTAGAAATAGGGAACTAAGAGTGCATCAGTTCTTAAAAACGAGTGAACGTTGAAGCGAATTTGAGGCTTAATCTCAACAATTATATTTTTGCACTTTCTTTCTTCTTTTGGGGAATACACTGCTTGAAAGTCGTGAGAGGTACCTTTAAATTTCACACAGGAATGGGGGCGTATAATAGCTTGATAATTTCCATGAGTCAGAATTGAAAACTTTAAAAATATTGTTATACAAAAATTCATATCCAAAGCAGATCTTAACCGAATTTGGGGAAAAAAAAATGAGCTAACAAGCAAAAATGTTTCATGAAAATGTATTTTAAAACCCTAAAGCTCTAAACCAAACTCCAAAATTGTGTAGCTGAAATGAATAGGGCTTCCCATGATGTGCATTTTTCCCTCCTTAGTAAGTACCTTGCTTTGTTATTAATTTAAAATTTGCGTAACTTAGGCAACATGAAAGACAGAATACTTTTCTATGCAAATAGATACGGCTTATCAGGCCTACCTAATTTTTAGGAATGAGGCATTGGAAAAGATCCTGTACTCAAGATAACAGAGCTGGCCTAACTGGCTATTGCTCTGTACATTGTTCAAGCTTTGACACAGCAGTTGTCAGATGTTTCCAGCCCTGAATGCTTATCTTTTTAAGCCCTGTAGTGTTGTTAAATTCGTATAAACTGGTATGTGGGGCTTGACAACGAAGAACCAGAGTTTGTATGTTGAAATTCAGCTGTATCTGGACTGAACCAGAAATTAGGTAGATATAATGCCAGAGTAATAAAGAGGTTGCTTATTACCAGCTTCAGTAATTTTTGGAGTGATTTTAGGTTCTTAAATGTAGTGTTACAAAACTACTTTTTTTGGCTTTGATGGATGTGCCTGTGAGCATCTGACCTACAATTCCTCCTCTAATGCAAAGGGAGGGACACTTTTCGGCAAAGTGCTTCTGATCACCTTTGTCAAGGTAGTGCTGAGTTTCTTACAACGACTCCCATGATCAGGAAATGTTACAAACACAGCTGCAGCATGTTACATTGAAAAATGTTTTTCTTTGAAATAGAACTATCCACACTTTAATACCCTTTGCAATATATTCTGGATTGCAGTTGCAAATACTATTTTTTATAGCATGAAAAGTCCTCTCTTCATGTTTTGTCAGAAGCATACGTCCATTTGTAGTGATCTACGTATTTAATATGCATATATGCTCACATAGTGTATGCGTATATAAATATATAAATATATAAAGTTAATTCATAGCTCATGTTAAGGCAACACTATCCTTTAAAAATAAAACCTTACAAAATTTTATATAGTTGTAAACTAAAGTTATGCAGTTATATGTGAAGTTAAAAGGTTATAAATACAGTTCTGCTTATCTTAGTGGAAAACCAGATCAGAAATTGTCAGCAGAGTACTTTTAGAAGAGTTCTGTCATGACTCTGAAGATGGAAAGCAAGATAGACAAGGATTTAGAGCTGATGCAAAAAGAGAAGGGAGGGCATGTGTTCCTGAGAGAAAACCATAAAAAGAAATGTAAAAAGCGGGAAAATTAAGGTGTGTCCACTCTGAGCATATGTTAGCCATTAACTCATATCACGCAGGGCTTTGCTCTCTGTTGAAGGAAAAATTAGAATTCTGTCAAATAAGGGACAGATGAAGGCAACTATATTGGACAAAAACTTGTCGCCCTTCTATGGAATATCCATAATGGTTGAATGTTCTCTATGCATCCTTGATCCATTTGGTATCTGGATCTGCACTGCTCTTTAAAACAGTATTTACTGTAAACACAGATATCACACAACCAGATCACTTTTGGGCTGGAGATGGGATAATATGGTTCCACCAATCCTCCTGTTTTCACTTTGTTTTCTTTTAAAAGTAAAAAAAGGTTGTTAAAAATTGTCGGTCATTTGTCTGTGGAGAAGCACTGGGTTTGATGCTGCCATTGGCAGTTTAGGGTTGAAAGGCTTTGAGTGCTTTCTGGAGTATAACTCTGTGTTTGTTCATTTTCGGGCATGTGCAAAGCCTTGGTCTTCACTGTGCTCATAAGTCTTCCACAGTGATTATGACTAGGGTCCTTTAATGACACTGTAATTACCATTATTCATAGTAATTGCTTATTAGTAATAATTACTAAAAATCTTGATAATCCCCTAAGGAAAAATACTCTAGGTGGAAAGCCAGAGATTATAACAGAGAGGCTTGTTCTTTGTGTCCGTCTTGTAATAAAATAATTAATTCCCAGCTTTTATTGAGGGTGATGAAGAGATATCTTAAGAGACTTCTCTCATAACAACTCTCTCTTCCCACCTGCCCCAGAAACTAAGAGTGGGAGAGCAAGCAGGCCTCTGCCCTGATTCCTGTGAATAATTCAAGCAACAAATATAACTTATTTCCATCCAATCTTCTGTCTCTCCTTCACTATTTCTTAATCTTAATTTTCATGGTCTTCTGTGTTTTCACGATCCTGTAGTGTGTGGTAGACAAAAAGTATAGTATTTATAGCTTGGTAGACAACATCTTCCCAGAAAACTTTCATAAAACCTCCTTCTCACAGGATATGTTGCCAAATATGCATTGTTTTTATATACTTAAATTCACTTTTAAAAAATGTGAACAAAGATCTGGCTGTGTTTATCTATGGCTTTAAAAGAGCAACAGTCAAAAGGAACTGCATTCCGTGATCATTAGTCTTCAGACTCCATAAAAAAATTCTTATTCACTCATACAAGTGCAGCTCTGCCCAGTGATTTGTCCCACATACAGAACGTGCCTGCAGCTGTTGTCATCCTGGAGGGCAAAGAGGCAAATATTTCTCATTGGCTGGGAAGGCTCTGGGCACGTGAAGTTTTTTTCAATAAATGTTTTTCGTCACTACAGAGCTTTATATAACAGCAGTAAAGGCAAGAAAGGAAATTAGAAACACAGCTGAGACTGCATCTCATACTTAATAATGGCCTAAAATCCTTACTGTTTATTAAAACTAACACCCCTTGTCAGGGTGTTGATCAAAAATTCTCTGCAGTCTCTTTTCTTTCATCTTTTCATTGTAGAAACCACAGATACTTGTTGCCATGTCTTTATTTAGTTTTATGTCTGAAACATTGAAACTCAAATGTTCCAATAATGTTGCATGATAAAGAGTAATCCTGAATTCATTGAACCAGAAAACTCATCACTAAACAAATTTGTCCACTCACAAAGAAAGGAAAGTTCTGGTGTAATGCAAGCATAAATGGTCAAAGGTGGCACTAGAAAGGATACTTTAAAAATACCTGTCATCTCTGTGAGCCTCATGGTTCTACTGCTGTCCAGTCTGAGTATGGGCATAACCTATTCTAATATCCACATTTACCTTTTGTTTCAGCAGCTCCCTGGCTCCTGCATATGCGAAACATTTGAATTTCCTGTTGGCTCAGAGGTGAGATTTATAACATTTATTAAAGCTGCTTTTCGCTGTGAGTTTACTGGGCAGAAAGCCTAAGAGGGCCTTTTTTTTAAGGGGGTTTAATTGCTTGAATTTACCAGAGGGGTGAACATTATGCTTTCTTTGCAGCACCACTATCCACTAAGATTGCCAGGTGTTGAATTTCCCTGGAGGTTCCCTATTTATTGAAGGAATTAATGAAATACCCATCTATCCAGAGCCAGAGCTCCTACCATCCATTTCCTATTCATCGTCTTGATTTTGTTTCCTTCATGGCTGCTTTTGAATTTCTTGATTGATCCTGTTCATTTCTGTCTGTTCCTGTCTGTAAGTGTCCTCCCTCCTCTCCACTTGAGCACCTTGGCCATTAAAAATGGGCCAGACATTCCTCAGAATGTGCCTGAAAGCCCTTTGCAGGGACGTGGCTGCTGGTGCGGAGGGACAGTTCAGTGCTCAGAGTACACTGGTGCTCTTAGCAGGGTGGGAAGGAAGATGAACAGAGGACAGGAAAGACAGGACAAGTAGAGGGAAGGCTGAAGAGCAAAGAGGTATTTTTCAATGTTTAGACTAAAAGCCTAGAAATAGCCCTTTAAAATCCATGAATGGACTTCTCAACAGATGGCAACCCTACTGTCAAGCAAGCCCAAGGCAGGTAGACCATAATTGTTAGCAAATGTATTGTTAAGGGAATTTACTAATTTACTGATGGAGCAGCCACTTCAGTTGAAGAATAAATTGGAATATTTTGGTGCATTTACTTTAAAAAGTCATCCACATTTGAGACTATGTATTAAAATTACATAGTCTTAAATGGGGGTCTTCTTTGCTAAACAAAAGATATGCAAATTACATTTCAAGATTTATATTATGATAAAAACTGAAATACAAAAGAGACATTATCTTGCAAAAATGTAAAAGTACATTGCTTCATGAGTCTATAATGATATAATGTGATGTTGATGTAGTTATAAATGTCAGAAGGGAGACAATGACCTTAAAAGTTTAAGGCAGACACATTAATATTGATTGATTTTTAAGAGATTAAACAGCAAGAATATATCTATACATAGACTGGATATTGGATTGTTTGAAAATTTGAGATGAGATACAGAACATTTCGGTCTTGTAATGCTTTAGACTTAAAAGCAAGAACATGCTTTATATGCAGCCATTTGTACTACAAGAAACCGGATGATGATTTGCCTTGAATTTATCAGACTGTGAACTATTTCTTGTAAAAACCAGTGGTGTTTGACAAAGCTAGATGATCATTTTTGGCTTAAGCACAGATGCTGGTTTGTCATAGGAGATGTCACAAAAATCTTAATGTAGGTTTATTTGTTCGTTTTTAACCCTGTTCCGTATCTATATAGATCTGCATGGTATATTACAATTATTTTATATACACACGCATACGCACATTCCTAAAATATATTGAACATTGTAAAA
This sequence comes from Oriolus oriolus, assembly GCA_013400235.1. Lineage (NCBI taxonomy): Eukaryota > Metazoa > Chordata > Aves > Passeriformes > Corvidae > Oriolus > Oriolus oriolus. The sequence continues at coordinate 34,671 of VXBT01013961.1, forward strand.
CCTCAACACCTTCTGGCCTTGAACCAAATAATGTGATTGCACATCAAACATCGTGTCATCTTTTTTTCCTATTTTTTGTCAAGCTGGAAGAAGGTGGTCAATAACACTTCCTGTTTAAATAAGTTTAGGCTCATAATTATATCTGTGCTTATGCCAGCAAAGTCATAAAGAAATGTGCTTCACATTGAGGAGGAAGGTGCTAAATATTGTGATATTTATTATTTCCTTGTGACAGTTTATTTTATCATCTCAGGTTGATGAAAGTTTCATCTCATTCACAGAGAAGCTTCTTAATGAGACTTCCACTGGCCAGAGAAATGAGGATGTTGGTCATGGTTGGCCCTTTAGACTTCAGGAACCAGGCCACAGATGCCTTGGACTTGAAATTCAACTTGCAAGAGAGGACAAGTCAGACCAGTAGGAGATGGACCATCTTGCTGAGAAGAGATCCAGAGGCATTGTACAAGTGGCAGATTTTCATTCAGAATCAAGCCTCAGAAAACATGAGGCAGATAAACGTAAGCTGTAGACCACATCTATAAAAATTTTTTTTAAATATCACTTTCTAACAAATCATTAGTCTTTTACTTTTTTCTCTGCATGTATGAAGTGACAGAAAACCAATATCTGAAGGAAAGAGAACAGCTGGGAACCTGGAGTTCAGCGTAGACATTTTGCATAATAGAGAATTCTTGTTTTCCAAGAAGCAAAGACAAGAAAAATTATCGTGTGGCCACTTTGCCTCCAGATTCAATTTTTTTTAAAAATAGAAAAAGGTGGATTCTTTTTGGGAGAACTATCAAACAACAAAGTGCCTGGATGTCATGGCTGCATCCTGTAAATGTCTATTTAGTTTCACCAATGGTAAAACCTGTTTTGACCTTCTAGTATAGGCAAATAGCCCAAATGGCCTGTTTAATATACTAGAGAAAGCCCAGTGTCTCCAAAGGGCCTGGCCTAAGTGAGCACCCAGAATCCCAGAAAGCCAAGAAATTGGAAGGCAGTCAGACTTGATTTAATTATTTGTTACTACAAGTCTAGTTTCAGAGAATGATTAACGGGAGAAGAGACATAAATGGCAAAGTCTTGATCAAAGCAGCTGCTGTCAGGGTACCATCTAGATAAATTAGGAGAAGAATGCTCAGGTTTCTGTGAAAGAAGACTAATGACATCAAGTCAAGATGAAATAGAAAGGAGCAGCATTGCAGGCTGGAAATCATAAAAGACTAACCTGCCCTGACAAGAAGCCCTGAGAAATTTCCCGAACTGGAGAGTAATTGGAGTTGGAAAGGAATTACTTTCTTTAAGTGCTGGGTCTTGAAGTTATGCCGGACTGAAGATGACCCAGGCACCAAACTTGCTTTTTGGAACCTGTCAAGACAAGTGAAGGAATCTTCTGGAAGCATCTGAAACAGCAGCTGTTAGTATCAGCTCCACATACTGCAGGTGTTCTGCATCTCATGTGCTCACTCTACTCAACTAGGATCAGTCCCTTCACTTAAAAGCTCAAACGGTCCCACCTGGAGGCAAGCAGACAGTGGATAAAAGGAGACTGTGAAACCGACAGCCAGTAAATGTTTGTATAATTCAGAGAACTTCTTTACAGGAATGACAGTCTCCTGGAGAGAATAATGGCCCTAGCTGAAATCAAGAGAAAACTTTACAAGTGATCTGAATGTACTTGTGCGAAGAGAGGCATCTCAGAAGGTAGCCTTTGTCTTTTGGTATACCATAAAGGATTTCAAAAAAGTAAATTAGAAAAACTCCAAACCTGTTTCAGTGGTCAGAGGTGTGCTCCTGGAAATCTAGCATTTAAAAATAAGATGATCCCTTTCTCAGGAAACATTGAATTGTTGTTTAAGTATTGACTTAGTTTTCTAAGAAACGTTAGTATTCCTGTCTAGAGGAGCAGGTCTTCCATTAGAAGTCTCCTTGCCTCAGATTTAGATTATAGTATAGAGTAGCATTTCTGCAGACAAGCACTTAGTGCGATCAGTACTAAAACCGTATGAGATTAGCTAATGTACTTTTCTGTGATGTGCAAAGTGAGTGCCAGGATGCACCATTGTACCTGACTAGAGCAGCATGAAGTTACACTTTAGCAGTGTTCCATCGTTACATAGGAATCTGAAGTCAGGGAAGCAGTCTCTGGGGTGTTGCCCGTCAGCAAGAAATTATTTTTAAAAGTAGGAAATAAAAGAAGAGTTTGAACTGATATTTAGAACAAATAAATGGGAGCAGCAAAACTTTCAGTGGTAGTGTTACATGCCATCATAGAACAATAGCTAAATGAAGCATGTATTTAAAATTTGGTGAGAAGCTTTTGTGCATTTTAGTTCTGTTTGGCTCAGCGGGTGTGCTGCACTTTAGACTTCAGTCTCCAGGGCTGTCAATCCAACAACTTTCACAAGCACTATATTCACTCAAAAGCTGAAAGAGAAAAATAGAAGGGGATGATGTTAATAGACTTACCACTTACAGAGCTTTCCTTCCTGAAAGTACAGTGCAAACATGAGGTAATTAACAAGTACTTTGTCTTGGAGATGCAAATGTATCTCTAAACAACCTTTAAGCAAAGAGAATACAGACATGTAAAACCAACCTATGCCAAACTACACATTTTCAAGCTTAAATACTGCAAAGTGCTATTTATGGCATTATTTCTCCCTGTAGTTGATCAGTAAGTCCAGCTTGTGGAAACCAGCAGTGTATTTCTGCACACAGGGCTCCTTCTTCACTGTGTGAAGAACTTAATGCAATAATTTCAGATTTTATTTGATGAAGTGCCTGATACAGGCAACCACCAGCAAGTTACACAAGGGAGTGGTGTATTGTTTGAGAAGTCAAAGTATGGGGTTAGGTTGCACAGATGCACCAGTTATTCAAACTGCCAGGAGCCTCTGTAGCAATCCTGCTGTGCCTGCTTCAGTAACTACCCACCTGGTATTAGCTACTCTGAATATATCCTACAAAGTCTTGGACAGATAGTTACCCACCTAATCCACTAGTTTAGAAACTTCAAAGTCTTAAAAGGAGAGAACCAGGAAAGAGATGTTCAGCTGGCACCGAGAGAAGTTAAATCCTTTTGAGGAGAAAAAGGAGCAGATAAAACTACAAGTCTCAGACTTGGAGTTTTTCTCTAAATGAGGAAGAAAAATGTCTGCAGCCGTGGTGTGTTTTCAGTGTACTATTTTCTGGTTAAAATAAAAGTTCAGTGGTGTTTGCAAAGCTGGAAATAGACTTATAAGTAAATTTGATAATTAAAGAGTTCTTTCAAGCCCTTGAGCTACCGCCAAAGGCTATCAGTACAGATCACCCAGGATGCAGAGCAAGTCTAACTTGGGGAATTAGCTCTTTTGCTCTCCTCTTCATTTGTAGGGCATTATGACTTCAGGATGGCAAATCTGTCAAATTTGCAATTTCCTTCAGTAACAGGGTTTTGGCAGAAGCTGATGCCGGTGCTGTACTGTACTCATGCACAGTTAGGTAGCCAATGCATGCTTCATTTGAGAGAGGCACAGAAAGCTTCTCAAAGTTACTGCATTGTAGTTTCTCTTTCAGTGCTGAACTCAGCAGAGGAGGTGTGAAAAGGCTTGTTAATAAAAGTATGTTTAGATTTCATTACTCTGAGTAGCCAGATCAAGACAATACATCTTGCCAACCCTCTGAGAATTTCAGTCCTCTGTGGAAAAACTTCCATTCCTGCACTGAACATCCTTCCCAGCTGAATGTTTACGCAGTGCAAGCAGAGCTCTCTTCTGCTGCTTTTGATTAACAGAGAGAATATAGACTGCCTTCCACTTGTAGAAGATGGAGCAGGAAAGATGAATGAAACAGCCAGGGAGGTCTTGTTTCTCTACTCAGACACATCAAAGAAGCATCCAGCTCAACCTTCCATTTTTTTCAACCTTTTGTTTCCCCCTGTTTTGTTTTTAATACTAGAGAGGGGAGCTCCTTTGAGTTACAGGAGGAACAGAGGTGACTGGTGTGGAGGATAGACTAGATGTGGCGGTTTGGCGGATTGGTGTTGCAAAAATGCCAAAAGCATTGGGGAAGGTATAATTCACTGATTGGGCCATGAGATGGGCAATTATGGGTTGGTTATGTTCAGCCCATAGCTGGGGTTTGGGGGAGCCATGTCTTAGGGTCCCCCAAGTCCAGCGTGACTTTTGCATTGTGCCAAAAGCATTTTATTGGCTAGATCCAGAGAAGTCTCCTACCAAAGCTAACTGGAAGAGAGGTGCAGTGAACCACAAAGAACTCTACCAAAATATTAATTTCTTCCTTTTCACAATGGCTCTGGCCTCTGAGCAGTGAAATAAAAGTCAGCATTTCTGAATGAAAGCTATAGCTATGGAAGTATCTTTGGCTGCATGATGAGCCCTAGTTTTTAACCAGTCTGAGGACTTCAGTGATGCTTTTCAGATTACTGTAAAAGAAAAATCTCAACCTGTGGTAGACTTGGCATGTAGTATGGGCAGGCTTTTTCTCCCCCAGAAAACTCCACTTTAATCACTGTGATTTTCTTTTGTTGTGGTCTTTTTAATGTTCTGCAAGTTTTATTTAGATATTTATTAAAGTTTTTTAAGACCTAACTCTTGATGAAAGCAGATATAAGCCTCCTAAGCATAAATGCTACTGTTCCTTTCTCTGTCAACATAAGCACTCACATGAATTCACTGAATATATACATACCAATTTCAAAACCCAACTAGTAATAAATGACAAGAAATGGGTGCTGGAAAGCTGAGTCAGTCTAGTTCACCATATATTCTACTGTGTTACACTTCATTATAAATTCAAAATAAATTACAAAGATTAGTAAAATCTTATTTCAGTTTTTTTCACTTGTCCACTTGTATTTTCTAAATAAGTCTCAAATTTGAATGATTAATGACCTAACTTAATTGAAAGGAAAATTATTCAGAGAAGAACACGTTTTAAATAGCACATTTCCATACACGTTTTACGTTGTTACTGAGTGATAACCTAATACAGTTAATTAGTACCTTTCTCCCTGGTATAACTTATTTGTCATCAGGAGTAGGATTTAGTCCTTCTCATCTTGTCATGGCTTTTGGTGTTATGTTAAGTGCTTGTAGTACCTTGCCCCATCAGGACATCCAGAAGGGTGATGTTTCATTTATTCCAGCATTGCAATTTTTTCTGTAGAGTTTCTTAACAAAAACATTTTGTTATATGGAGTGGTTAGTGGTGTAGTCATTGAAGTCAATACGACTTTCACAATTGATTTCAATGAGAAGAGGACTGTGTTGACTGTGACTGTGTCATCCCAGTAAAAGACGAACACTGTGCCCTTTTAAATAACATATCACACCCATATTTTAAGCAGACCACTTGTAAAAAATGCCCTGGAAAAGAAGAGAAAGAGAGATGTGCCTGTTAGGGCAAAACTTCCCTTCTGAATTCTGTTTCTAGTTGCAAGGGAAAAATATAAAATGTAAGGCATGTGCTTTATTAATATTTATTTGAACTGTCTTCTGATACATTGCCTTTCTGATGGTTCATGGTGTTCTCCTGCACTATTTCCCAGCATCGTGGCTAATGTCCTGCTCTGAAAATTATCCATTAAAATTTTATCAATTTTGTGTTTTGGTGAGACAGTATGAGGAAATGCCATTGGAAAATTAGATTCCTCTTTGACATCGGGCGCCCAGTCAGCAATCCAATCCCATGTGCTTCTACTGAGACATTAGGATTTGATATAATTTTGGGCAGAAAACATTTTAAAATGAAACAATTGAATTTTCTGGATGGTCTTGGGGACCACTTAGCTTAAGAGAATACACTTCCAAATCAAAAGCCTTTCAATCATTCTAAATATTATTTGGACAATATTTGCTTTATGTGTAGTAGCAGTTTGAATTTGTATTGAATGTTTGACTGGCTCGTGCTCGCATAGATGATATATGAAATTATTATTTCATATTTTTCTAGTGTTTGCATTGCAAGTGACATCTGGCTGACAGAAACTTGGAGAAATGGGATACAAAGTGAATGCTGCAGTTACCACGGTATCATATTTATCAAAAGGCTTAAGGTTGGTCTGTCTTTGTTTAACATGTGAAACTAACAGCAATGAAAAAGAAACAGCACTTTTTTTTATTTAACTGAGCTGCTTAGAAAATGAAGATAGATGAAGGAAAAATGTTAATGGTATTCTGTATTCTATTCATTGAATTAATTTATGTAGACAATCATGCATACTGGCTGAAAGACAGTTCTCAACTTGTATGGAGGGGTTGGTTTTGTTGCTATTATACCTTTAGATTTTGGCTAATGTTATATATAATTCATACACACTGTGTCACAGAGACAGGTAAGTCTGGAACAAGCTACTGTAGCAGACTGGCACAGTTCTTTTTAAAATTTGTGTTCAGCTACACAAATCTAAAGGTAGGTTAATTCAAATTGCATTATATCTTTGAAATATACCTGTTGAAATCCTGTCTTTAACCAAACTCTTAGCCCAACACTTTTTCATTAAGCTCTTGGTGTGTCACTTGTCTAATGGTAAATTCGAATTAGTAAATTCTTGACTAGAATACAGGTTTTAAAAATTATTTTACAGTTTGAAATGTGATATGAAAGATTATGACGCTTTAGAAATATGAGTCCAGCCTTAAAAAAAAAAAGCATTGTCAAAATGGATGCAGTTTGTGAGGAAGCTCTGCTGATGTGTTACAGGACAAAAGCAAAAGTGATACAGTGAAGTGTCCAGTTTCTGGCCATGCCCTGGCTTCTACACTATTTGGAAGTGTCTCTTGGACACTCTTTGTCACTATCTTGCTATCTTTCATGCTTGTTGGTTATAAAGAGCGTGGAATCTGTGTGAAGAAAATGGAGGAATTTGTAGGGGTTGGGTTGCTTGCCAGCCATCCTGGGAAGAAAGGAATCTGGGGGCTGTTACATGTGTGCATGTGTAGTTCAGAAGAGAAAGGCAAGAAGAGTTTGTACGGAGATAGTGAGGTGGGTAGAACAGTCTGAGAGAGACAGAGAGATGGCAGACCAAGTAATCAAAAAATAATTGCATCTGTACCGCTGTCAAGTGATTTTCTGATCTATGAAGTTAACAAGCTGAGAGCTCTCAGCATCTCCCAGAACTTAGACCTTTGCTTTTAAACAAATAGAAGATCCACCTGTGTGGTCCCATTCGGGAAGAAAGAACTAACAGTAGTTTTTCTTTAGGTCTGCAATTGCAAGGTCAAGTTGGGAAACTTCAAAAAACCGCAACAAAAACAAATGAACCAAAATATGAAAAAGTGGGGGCAAGAAATACAAAGCAAAACATTTCCAAGATGTTCATAGAGGAAAATTTTATTCCCCTAAGTGAACCTCAAGAAGAACCTGTCTTTTTACTAATGACAGGGCATTTGCCTGTCCTTCTTTGTTAGACATTGGCAGTGTGAATACCTTCACTCTGTTTATCTCTCTGCTTTTGCAAACATCTCCAGTCAATAAAGACTGGACTTACCATTGCCATACTTGCCTTTCCTATTTTTTTTCTTGTCAGACAACCAAGCAAAGATCACTGAGATGTTGATCACTTCAGACCAGCAGGGTATCAAATTAGAGCATTCAGAGCAGTATGTGTACTGAGTGTAGCAATGAGACAGAACTGACCAGAAGAACAAAGAGCTGATACTGCAGCACAGTCTAACCTGGTTTCCTAAGCGTTGCATAGTAGTTCTTTTCAGCAATTAGTTAACCATGCAAAGTGCTGTATATGATTCACTGGAATATCCTTTTCAGTTTTAGAAGAAGATAAAGAGTTTTTTACCTTATACTGGTTTAGGATATTGTGACAGAGAACTTGCCATGAGGAAACACTAGGTACCTTGCCACTTAAAAAAACAAAAAAAAAAGAATAGGTACTCTTGGAGCCTTTCTGAAGGGATACTATTCACTGTTGCAGTTTGTATATGCTTGGGTGGTTTGTTGTAGATGGATTACTATAAAACATAGTCTGCTTACCTGTTTTCCATATTGTCATTTACTCTTTTTGAATGTGACATCTTTTCTTGGGTTCCTTTAGAGCTCAAAGGACCTGGATACACTCATTCCTAAAGCAGTGAATGTATCTAGGCTCTCCTTGTGGGAGAGTTGGACTGGGTGAGCCAGACCCCACATCTGTAATTTTTATGTAGCGTGTCTTACTAACCAAATGATTCGTAAACAGAGATATACGAGATATCGTGAACCTCATTTAAATAAGTTTCCAAGTGCTACTGCCTCCTATTGAGCTAAAGTCACAGAAGTCTTCGATTTATTTTTTTCACTTTCTTTCAGCTCTGTGTTTTATTATGCTATGTAGTACCTCTGTCTCTACTTTGTGATGTATGAAACAAAGCTGTTCTAGTTTCTTAGCAAATGTTATTTATGCTCTGTGCTGATGTATATTACACTTTTACTCGTCTGCTTCTCTGTCTACCTAGCCACACACTCAGATTTTGTCAGCTTCTGGTTAAGATTGCTAGACTTCCTGTATGCCAACACAAACAAAGAGCAAGGAAATAAGTGGTTAAGTGATTCAACACCCCATTTACACTACTCTTGTCAGCAATCTTTCTCAGTCCCAAATACCTCACTTCCAATGACCACAGGCTTCCAACTTCACCCTGATCACAATATATTTCTTCTACGTACTATTCAAGACAATGTTTCTTTTTTCTGCTTCATTATTTTACACTTTCTATTTTGAATATTTGCACCCTAAACTAAGACATCATCATTAATTAAAAACTGAGAAAAGTCTGTGGATCATCATTATTTGCTATGTTGCAGGTTTAAGAGTTGAGGGTCTGGGAAACACTTCATTCATTGCATTCTTTAATATTGTCCTTTGTGTGCTGAGTAGTAAAGCCATGCTTCTTCTTAATAGTTTGCATTTCCAGTCTGTTTCACAGAACAAGAGTAGGTCAGACTTCCTCTATTGTGCTTTTGAACCTTCCTCAGCCTGTGGGGTAAACTAGATTGGTCAAAGGTCTGATCCTTTTGAAAGTGGAATGTTGGCACTTTCTTCTGTGGAGTTGAAGATGAAAGGGAATGAATGACATTCAATATAAACAACCTTTGCTTTTCAAGAGAAGAGTAGTATCACCTACATATACTACAGGAACTGAATTCTCTAGATCATGGCAATGTCAATCGAAGTGCTTGCAAGTGCATTTTGAGGCAATTTTAAGGAGTGATTTGTATATATAATAAGAGCCAGAGAAAAAGTATTCACTTTTTGTTTAATGGCTGAAACTAGTATTAGCTGTGATAGACTGATGAACTGCCTGAGACATTTCAATACAATAGCAGACACTGAATATACTTTTATTTGGCAGAAGGCAGTAGGAAGGGGAAAAAAAGGCATTTGGACATAATGCATACAGACAAAGCCATGAACCTGAGACCTTTTTCTTCTCCCTTTTCTTCCCCGTTTAATTCCCAGTTCTTACCTCTGGAAGAATCTTTGGATAAACAGCAATCCTGAGGTAATATACCATAATGACAAAAGCGTGCTGAAGAGGGTGGAGTGGAAAAGAAAGGGGAGATTCCATGTTGATAAATAAGTAATCTTCCTTCAGCTTGCCTTCACAAAGTTTCTGGGTAGTTTAGAGGAGTGTTGTAGAAAAGAGTGTTGCCTGCTTGAAACATTGCTTTCCCTAAAGGCTACACAGTAGTGTATTGGAAGATACTTGTCCTTCTAGATGAGAAGAATTTCAGTTCTTGACCATGGGTATCCTAGGCTGGACTAAACAAAAAGTGTGGAAAGACTTCAGAGAGCCATTTTTACCCTCTCTTATAGCTAAACGCTGTTATGACACATCTGAAGATCTTGCTCGTGACTCATTTTGACCTAATTTCTTTAACATTTTGGTAGACTATTTGCTTTTTCTCCTCTCTATATTAGCTTTGTAAGGTTTGAGTTTCGTGTTAAATTTTTGTGGTCCTTTTTTTATTAATGATTTTTACCATATTAATAAAAATACACTTTATTTATAGATTTTTGTCTAGAATAAACAAATCCTGCTTACTCTGCAGATGATTACATGGCACTCAAAACAGAAAAACATGATGTGGAGAGTTGCCATAATGATGGTAATAGCTGTGAATTCCAATGATACTCTTAGGGCTGGAGAAAGTACTGAGTATGCGACTCTCCCAGTATGTATGTTGGTGTCTGTTGCCTGTGTGTGGACTAATCCTTTTTGAAGCCCTCCGTACAGATCAAATTTGACTCAAACCTCATCTGAACAGCCCTTTAGTAACAGCTATTTTGAAGTCTAAAATCCTTTAAAAAAATTGATTCACCATCCATGAGGCTGAGTTTGTCTCAGATAGTAGAAACCTTGACACCTCAGAAACACAGCGGTCCCATTTCATATCTAAAATAAAATGGGATTTAGATTGTTACACCCTAGCCATAGCCATGTGGTTGGAGACTGCTAAATTCACATGAGAATGCCTGTCTGCTTTCTGCCTGACAAATAACTCTCTACCTGCAAAGATTTCAATATAATACATTTTCAAAATAATCTTTCCTTGATCAGCAGACTACATTATTTTATCATTTTGTAGGCTTTGTTTCCTTCATGGATGAATACTTCACCAAATTGCATTTAATATCTGTTAACTTGGATTTTTAAAAGATCAAATGGCTTCCACATCTCATGATGTTGTTCTTCATAATTCTTTATTTTTTTCCAAATTGACAGCTCTGCATACTTAGAACTTGATTTCTGTTCTATCATCCTATCTGAAAACAGGATCCTGACAGGAGTCTTGCCTTACGAAAGCATAAACTTCATGGGAGTGACTATTATGCCCCTCTTTTCTTGAAGGAGGCATTTCTATTACATTTCTATTCTTCCAGTAGCTCTTTCCAGATACCCAATCTTTTGTTGTTTACTTTCAGCACCTTAGTTCTCAGAACTGCTCTGATTGGGTGATGTGTTGGTTTTTTCACCTAGCTGAGCTTTTACTTTTGCATCTATCAGCACATTCTTATACTGTTCCACCTGCTCCTTGGCTTCCTTGGCTCTTTGTCAAAGTGAATGCCAATTTTGAAATTTCGAAACATTGAAGTAAATAACACAACCCATACTTCTGCTAATTTTTTCAAAGGGCCAGCTTCCCAAAGAAAAAAATTTATAGTTTTGTAAAGTTATGGAAACAACAGTGAGAAAATCATAAGAGGTGTTGCTCATATTCTCTTCTGTTTCTTACACTACGAAGTTAACCCTATTATGTGAGACTTCAGTCTAGAGATGTAACTGTGTTTATGTTTGAAGATGCCCAGAGTACTCAAGCTACAACTACTCTGAAAATAAATATACCATGCATTAGCATTTGAATATTCATGTCCAGAATGCTCTTCTGTTGATACAGGCATATTCTGCTCTGTACTATGCATAGCTACTATAAAATAGAAAATTTAAAAAAAAAATCACCTAGAAGGGAAAACCAGATTTTTTTTCTTCAAATTGTACTGAATAGAAGTCTGAGAAGCCATTACTTGTTGTGTAACTATCGTGGATAGCTATGTTTCCAGTTAGGGGTGGCTGGTGCATATACTTTTTTTCCCACCCCAGCAGCTTCAGTTTTATAACTGTTTGTATAGAAGTTAGAGCAATTAGTAGACTGTGTGCAAATACATGGTATAGGTTTTTTGGCAGACTTGTACAACCTTGAGTTTGCAGTAGCATTAGGCATTGGATCCCAGTATGTGTGTATCCAGTCACAGTTAATACAAGTTGCAATATTTTGTTGTGAACAGACTTCATGAGTAGTTACAGCACTCAGACATAAATGTTCCAGTGGGGGCACAACTGCCCTGTTAGCTATTTGCAAAAGTTTTAAGGTGTATTAATCTCGTTTGAAACTCTGTGCATAAACAAGAACCCTCTCTATATATTTATTTAATTAATTTTCTTCAGACTTCAGAACTGATCTGTTCTGTTCAGGTGCACTTTTTATATTTGTTGCTATTATGTTGTTGGTTAACTATCGTGTTGTTGATTATTAGGTTGGCACTCCTGAACAGCAATTTGCATTATGATGCTTCAGCCCATAAAGAGTTCAGATGAACTTATTTCTTACATTTAATTTTTTGGTTTTAATATTTTGTTTCCCTTCCAATTTGCAGTCTATTTTTTTAGCATTATCCAGTAAAACCATAATGCAAATTTTGTGTTTCTACATGCACACATATGTACATGTATCTATATATGTATACTGTAGTTTGGGTTTGGGGATGATGTGCTTGTGAAAGAAAATCTGATGCCCTGTATTTGCCCGTACAATAGGACTAAGGAAGTTCCAGTATACTTTTTCTCCCGCTATCTTTCAATTACACTCATTTTAGGTCTGGGTGTGAATATGTATATGTCTCTAAGGTGGCAATGCCACAGTAATGGCCCCAAAACTGCACATCCACTTGTAAATAAAGCTGAGTTTCTGAATTCTAACTGCTGCCATTTCATCTGAGAAGTAATGAAGTTTCTGCCTAGACTGGAGGCACTAACCTAGAAAGATAAACAGAGAGCACATGTTTTGTGCTTGTGAATTATTGTTTGTGGTTTGCTTTGATAATTTTGGCCTTCATGTAGAACTAGATACTTGTAGACAACTGCCAATTACTATTGAGGCTGTGGGTATAATCCATTAATATCCCCTAATTCAATGCAACCATCCAAATCAAACATTCCTCTGTTTTTAAAAAAGCCTGCAGGTAATGAAAGCTTCAGAACATTCATATGTGTAGTGTTACAGTAGAAAAGTCTAAATTCTGCATTCAAAGACCTGGTAAAGTCCCAAGCTCATATTAAAGCAACTTCAAGCTTCTAAGGGAATATTTTGACTGTTTGCCATTGGCCCCGTTGCTTATGGAAAAGCAAGGAACTAAACTGGTGCCCGCTGGCTTTTAATACCTCTTTTTAGGGGAGGTCAAAACTTGGGCCAAAGAAAATGGGGAGACCCACCCCAGTGACTGTGCCTGATGACATTACCAGATGTATCTAGAGAACAGGAAACTACGTCTGTCATGTTCTACAAATATTCAGCCTCTGGAAAATGGTGGTACTGGTGGGAAGACTTTCCTATGTCCAGGGATTTCTGATTAATCTGATATGCTAGGTTTTCCAAATGAGGAAACAGCTCTCTTCATTCCTAATTTGAAAGATTTTATCCTGTGAGACCTGAAGAATATCGAGTATGGATTTTTTGTGTTATATCAAAAAATAGGACCATATTTCAATGAAAATGTAAAACACTGTTCTTTCATTAGTTCATATTAATTTCATTAATCCATATAACAGAACATAAGAAATCTCATCAGCAAATTACCTTAAAATTGGCAGTTAGATACAAAGGGATCCTCAAATGCATTTTTCTTACCTTGTTGTCAGACTCCTGTAAAACTAACCTGTAAGGTGTCTTCCAGTGCCAAATCTCTTTTGGTATCACTACTGTTATCACCCTCATACAGAGAGATCGAACCACAAATGACTTAGAAAAAGTCAGGTGGAGGAAAACAGTTTAAAATGGACTGAGGAGGCTTTAAACAGTTTCATTATTCTCTTTGCTTTTAATTGCTTCTTTTTGCAGTCAGTCTGTTGATAATCTGTTTGTGTTGTTTATTATTTCTGAATCTTAGTTTATTTAGCCTGTATATAAACTCTGTCTCCTTTTGGCATTGCTGCCTCATATTGCTGAAGGAGGAGACCATATTGCTATGTGAGGAAGCAATATGGAGGATGTCACTTCTGTATTTTTCCAGTCCTAATGTTCTCTTCAATGATATGGAGAAATCACTAATAAATATAAATTTGATAACCTTCAGAAAACCTTTTGGTGAACAGTCTTGATTTCTGATTTGTACCAGTTTAAGTCATTCCATTTGCATACGAAAATAATCTCTCTTTTCCCCATCTGTTATGTTATTGATTTACATCGTTCAGGTAGTTATCTGCAATGATGCACACAAACATTCATAGTTTAATACTGTCATTTTGAGCTGATTTCCCATAGTCTATTGAACATAAACCATGAAAAATTTAGGATACATTTCACCTTCTTTTAAAAGTTTATTACAAACTTTGGAAACCAATTGTAAGTGTTTTAAAATAATGGATACCTTTATGCTCTTTTTTGGTGCTCCATATTTTTGTGACACTTGATAAATACCACTCTGTAGACCAATAAATAGTAATTTTGAACTAGCTTAGACCTTGATTGCTTTGTTTAGATAACTCTGTGTGTGTAATCATGCACACAGACTTTGAGTCATAACCTGCCAACTCAGATGACAGTAACTGAAAGTACTTCTTCCCAATGGCTGGCTACAAGGGAAAGCAGTAGGTAGTTTTAGCACACTCCTCCTGATTGGCAAGTACCATCGTAGATGGTGTCAAACATACCTTCATGGAATCCTCAGCAGGTGAACCCAATACTGACCTGTAGAAACTGGATGGCCTTTGGGAGCCAATGATGCATTGGAAATAGTCTGAGAGTATCACCTATGCTTTAAAATGCCTCCTAAGTCACCTCACTGCAAGGATGAGTTCAAATTAGTAAGTATTAGGTCGTCCTCCAAAACTTGGCTACTGTGTCCAGATGGAACTCAAGTTATATGTGAAAGTGGAGTTACAGCTCAAGCTGATACAGCAAAAACGAAGCCCAGTGTGAGTTTGAATAGATATTTTTCTCTCATAAAAAGTGTATACTTGGAAAAACATGTTTCCTGGCAATGATCAGTATCAGACAACCAAGTCGATATAGCTGAAGTCTAGCTTGCTTGTCTATTCATTTGTGAAAACAGCCCCTTCTATCTGTTGGTGAGTGAAATAGTGAATGCTTCCCCTTAAATACAGTACAGGACAATGACATGCATTAGCCTCACTTCCTACATACATAGCTCCTCTCACTGCTCTGATGACCTTCATCTTAACAGTGCTTCTGGACATTATATCCAAAGCTAGTCAGCCAATAGTTTGGAAGGACTTAAAATAACGCTAACAAAAATTATTAAGAAGTTGGAAGACGAACACTCTATATGGGAAAAGAGTAAAAAGAAATACAAATAAGATGGCTGGCTGATGTACTCTGTTTGGCTGTTTATCTGAGAAAGCCTCGTGGTAGTGACATCTGTTAGATTAGAGACATGACTTTCAATAATCAGGAAAACGCACTCTTTGAAACTCTTGTCTGTAAGGCTGGGCTAGCTTTGGTCCTGAGTTACTCCACAGCAGAAGTACTCAGGTGATTTAAAGCCAGACAGATCACCAAGAGCTGAGCTTTCATTTTACTGCACTGATAAACTGATGAAGGCTTGAGGTCCTGGGGTTGCATCTGCCCTGAGTCCTTGCCTTTCCCATTTGACCTTCTAATGAGAGTAGTAGGAAGACCTGCCATCACACTCTATGATGCAGAAAGTCAGAGGACTTTATTTCATTGTAGTGCTGTCATTAGCAGATGAGGAACCTCAGGAAAAAAAGTCTCTATAAGACTAGTCTTTAACGGATTGAATCCATCCAGGGGTAAGGAAGGAGATCTTCAGCTGGAGACCATAAATGAACATCTCAGTATTAAAAACTGAAGGATTACTGTTTCCATACAGAGCTAACAGCGTATTTTGTATCTTTTTATTCCTCCAGAAGGGGAAGAATTGATCCGTTTCTTGATCAGAAACTCTTAAGTGTTTTAGTAGCAAGGGAAACTGAGCCTTGCATTTATAACATAAGTTTCCCAATGCTGTAGCAAGGCAGGATGGGGGCTTAGATCTGGAAAGGGGAAGGCCACACTTGATGCTGGAGGGTAAGAATATTTTACACTTTCCCTTTGGGAATGGTGGAAGCCCTATTAAAATGAGTTGTTTCAAATTTAGACTGAATGAAGCACTTCAGAATTTACTATGGGGAACAATCCAGCATTGGCAAGAGAATGAACATAATGACCTAATACTGTAAAGACTGTCTATCTCTGTTTCCTGTTGATCTGTGAAATGTCTGACTTTCGTAGGATTTGATTCCAATGTGACCACCAAGAAAAGAGCATGAGGAAAGTTTTCTTGTTCTTGGTGCGAGTGTAATATTCCCACATTTTTTTATGGCAGTCCTAATCTAAATGATCTGCAATCCTTAAGCACAAAGACTTCAGGTTTAGCTGGGGCAGGTTGCAAACTGCTAAGCCCTGCTAAACATCCTCATAGCTGCAAAAGGCACAGGGTTCTTAAGCTTTTATTTGAATAGGCTGTAGTTATTATTAAAATAACCTTCAAGTATTGACTCAAAATCCCTTCACACTTTGCTGAAATTGTCCTGAAATTTCTGTCATTCTCACTAATATGTTTCATTTTCTTTTCCACATGCTGTACTTAGCACTGTATTTCTCCCTCTTCTGCCTTCTGTATATTAAAAAAATGTTGGTGCCATTTTCCTAAAACAAATAAGTAAAGTGAAATTTTCCCTTTGATCGTTTTCTCTGTTCTTATTAAAAAGTACATTGCATTTAAAGCTGCCTCTTGTCTATTGTAGTTAAATGACAAGTCCAGATTTGGTGCTTTAAAAGTTTGCAGTTACAAATGGAAATGTCTTTAACAATTTGTAATCATCTTTGTTTAAATTGTCTTTACACGTAGAAACAAGGTAAGTGAGGTGCTGAAATGCATAGAAAACAGGATCTTTTTAAAAAGTCAGTGGTTTTGTGAAATTGGCACATTCTTATCAAGGACTGAGGAAGTCTTAACTTTTATTTGGTTTTGGTTTTTCCATCAGCATATGAAATATTTACTTGTTAGGCAGTATCAGGAATACCCATTTTCCATAGTGTTGTACCAGCCCAACCCATCAATGTACTGGTTAATTAAGTGTGACCTAAACCAACTCGACTTGAGCTCTGCATTAAATGCACAAAACCCATTTGAGCTGACCAGCAGCAGAAGTGGTACTCAGAGAAATTGAAAAGGATTTCTCCCAAATGCTTTCTACTTACTTACAGCACTCAAGTAATGGCTGAAGATTAGCATATGACATGACAGATTACATTAAGTCATGTCTTTCCAGTGCTTTATGACAGCACTATCACATTAGCTTCTTAGCACTGGCACATCGAGGCATGCAAATGTTTTCAGACCCTCTTATTCAAATCTACAAGCTGACATGGCAGCCTTGATATGATTATTAGTCATTTGAGAGACTTTAATTCACGTCATCAGATAACAGGTTCTGCTAAAAGGTTAGAGGAACTGTCTGCTTTTAATGAAGCCCTCAAAAAAGACCCTCAAAAACCTCCCTGCTCACAGAGAGTCTGATTTGACTTTATTGACAAGATCCCCCTAAGAGTGAACTTGAGTTGAATAAGTAAGCAGGCATCTACAGTAAAAAAACCACTGACTTCATTTAAAAATTAGACTGAACTGGGTTGAATTCCTATCTTTCTGCTTCCCATTTTCTTTCTGGTTGTGTCGTAGCTTTAAAGACAAGGCGCTCTGTCTGGAAAATGTTTTCAGTGTATGATGTTGAATGAGGAAAAGTGGGGCAAAGACTGGTCCAAGACTTTAGTGGCAGACTCTCATTTTTATACTGAGTGGAAGGTCACTGCTGCTTACTACAAAGGGTTAACCAATGGCATCTTGTCACAAGGATCTGTGCAGCACAGTTAGGAATTCTGTTTGCACTCTTTTAATCTGCACCTATTAATATGACATCATATTCAGATATTGTTTTATGTAAAATCGTGGTGAGTTTGCATTGTAATGAAAATATCTTGTAAATTAGTCACCCATGGTCAGTGGCCCTTGGCACAGGGGGAGTGAGGTGAGCGGTGATGTTCATCCTGAGCAGGTAAAAAGGAAAGGAGGCCTTTACCATTAAAAAGGGTATTTGGTGCTAGAGCAGGGATTTGTCTTTGCAGAAGGTGTAGGAAAATGGTGCTGATCCCAGCCAGCACTGCCCCCAGACCAAAGATACATGTCACAAAATTGAAAAAAAAAGAATCTGAGTTCTTAAATGAGTTCTTAAAATCCTTTGTCATTAGTGGCATAATGGCCTCCGTATCAGTGGAGCTTATGTCAGTATAGTACTGCCCAGACTACAACTGACTTCCAGAAAGCTACTGGTGTGTCTCTATACCTGGAACTCATTGCAAGCTTTTTTACCTGTATCCTTATCATTGCCTAAGGAGGAAGCTGGAAGTTGCTTGTGGACTTTGTGAGGCACCTAGTTTAGAGATCACATTGCTTATGCCTCAGACTTTCTCGAGCCTTGCTTGGTTTGCCTCTTAGCAATAAGCTAATTGGGAAAGCAGGAGAGAACTGTACTTGGGTTCACAGACATTGTGTGTTTAGGCTGATTGTTGCAGTTGACTTTATTTTTTTCTTTCAAAAGCCAATTCAGAATCCCTGGTATGAGACTAACACTAGTTATCAGGACATGCATAGACTGATTTTGAGACAAATGATTGACTGCAGCTTATTCACCTTGGTGTGGAGGACCTGGTTTGCATAACCTTTCACATTGCCTCTGAATGTCACCTCTAAAGCACACATCCTCCAGGAACTCTGATTCTGCTCCTGCTGAATATACAATGTGCCGGGTACAAAACAGCTCACTCCTCTATACCAGCTCACTAAATCCTCTCATCTTCATTTGCCTTTGCCACTCCTGCAGCTGTGGCCACAGTGGTCCTCTCAGATCCAGTCGACCTGTTCTGCTTCTATTTCCATCTCTTCCAAGTCTTTTTCTATCTGAGCAAAGTCAATTGCTCTAAGTGCTACCAGTCTGATCCGACTGTACTTCATCCCATTCCCTGGGGGTAAATTGACAGGATGAGCAACAAGACAGTGGAACACCAGCTTCTTTGTTCCCACCCTTTTTGCCAAGAGCTTTTCTGTCCTTAACCACAGCTTCTCATCGCAAGACTCCACTTCTGTGCTTTACCAGCATGAACCAAGCTTTTTTTTTTTTTGTGTCTGCTTCACTAGTTCTCCATCTCCTCTCACATCCATCTTAAAATGTATCTTTCAGCCTTGCTTGTGCTTGTTAATTTCTCTCTGGTTGGATTTATGATCAAGTACTTTAATTTATTAATCATACAATGTCTTTGTAACTGCATTATGTAACTTAAGCCATTATTTTATGTAACTTTTTACAGTGTTTTGGAACATGGTTTGTATGAAAGCTATTTACCATACAACACGGTTACAGTGCTTTTTGCATGTTTTTTCTCTGAAAAAGTAACAAAAAATCTTCTATTACATTATATCATTGCTCATAAATTTATTTGCAAGACTGAAATGAAATATTTAGACTTCAGTCTTGCAACTCTTCCACATGAGTTCTCCTACTAGGCTTGAGGAAGATGGAAAAGATTTAAGCCTGTTCATGGGACACTTCAGCAACTGGCAAAATAGGTAAGTGAAAACAGAGAGGTTTAGAGCAGCACTCTCATGCGCACCTATGAAGCTTCCTACCTATGGCGAGAATAAAGGGATACAAAATTATGATAAAAGACAGGACATAACTGTACCAATAGTTTTTCCTCATCATAGAATAAGTGTATGGGCTCTCGTAGTACAGGTTATCCTTGAAGCTGTAAACCAGATTAGGTAAAACAAATGAAGGAAAAGGGTTAATATCCATATATATATATATATATATACACATATATATATATATGTCAGTAGTATGTAGCAGTAAAGATAAAAATATGTAACATCTGTGAGTGCTCACAGCACAAGCAAAATCAATCCCAAAATTATTCTTATGGGATTTGGCATGAACTAGCCTGCCTGAAGATGTTTCTTTTGAGTCATCCATTGTTTCACTGGGCTGAGTACTTGCTGTGAAAAGGAAATTCTGTACAACTTTTTCCTGCACCTCTACTGGCAGCAGATACCTTAAGCAAACTTTTACTGCACCGTGTGGCACTGAGTGTTGCAGTCCAGGATTCCTCTACTGCTGGATGTGTTGGTGCTGGCAAAAGCCTTGATTCCTCAGCCTGGCACATTCCCAAACCCAGAATGGCTCCATCCTCCTTGATGGGTTGATTTCAGCAGCAAAGGGAAGTAATGGGAAATGACTTCTAAACTGAAGGCTCCAGTTGTTGTCCTTCAGCTCCAGTCCTACGAGGGTTTAATGTAGCTGCTGACTATATTAAAACATCTGACCTGCTTGCATCTCCTCTGTAGATCTACTCCTGATCCTCATTTGTCTTCTCTGAAACACTTGAAATAGAAGACTGGGATTAGAGAAGTACAAATTATTTTAAAAGCCCTGCTGAGTCTCTGAATTTTTGCAGACAGTCCTATACTTGCAGTTATTTCCATCTTCTAGTTTAATACAAACTCAAAAATCCATACTGCTTTGCTCCCTTCTGCCTATTTCTTCTGCAAGGTGTACATGTTGATCAATAAAGAATCTATCTCCCCCTTTTCATTACTTCTAGCCTCCTGCCATACTCATACTCTCTTATACACAGGTTATGAACAATTCCACTGTCTCAAAATTGGTTTAGATGTAATTTAGGCTAGAATGCAGTAGAGTGACAAATGCCAGTGAATTGAGAGGGTTTGTTCACCAGAGGCTGCAATCTCTTGCGACAGCTAACTACAGCTCTAATCTTCATTTGCACTTTTGCAGTCCTGTAACAGATTGCATTACTCTCACCCTTTCTCTCTCTCTCTCACTGTTATTAATTCTTCACCTTTTAAAAGATTAATACCTTTCAAGAAATGGACTTGTGTGCTGATTCAACTATTCTGACTGCTAATATATGGAGCCCACAGCACTGAGAACAGCAGTTTGACATCCACCACCTGATGGACCTTGATGTAGAGCCACTGTTATCTTAAGTTTTCATGGTTTGTGAGGCTTAACACCTACTGTACTTGGGTAAAAAGGTGCTGTTAGTGGGAATGAAGGAATTGCTCTAAGAGTTAAGAGAACTACAGGATAGTTTTAGATTAATCCTATCTGCCAGCTGTACGTTTCAATGTTGAAAGGCTGACCCTCTTACCTGGTTTTCTCATCAGCAAAAAAGCTTTCAGTGGCCTACTTGGGAATCAACACAACTGTAAGGTGTGAGAAAAGAGAAGGGCTGAGGTAAGTGGCAGAAATAGTAGGAATCACTTAAATTTTGCCTGTACCAGAACAGATTAGGATGTTGACTTCACAAGGTATCAGCTTTCTCATTACGTTATACTATTGCTGATATAGAAGTATATCAAGTTGTCTGCCACTGAAATCTTCTAAGTATGAATTTAATAAAAATCCTCATCTTTAAAATCTGGCATTCAAATATCTGTTAGCAATCTTAGCAGTCACGAATGCAATATTATTCCTTGTGCATACATTTGCATAAAATAATGGGTTTTTTAAAAAAATTGGTACTTTTGTTACACTAATTTTAATTTTATTTTCTAACTACTTAATCATTCTAGAAGTTTAAAAAAATATGCATCTAAAGTCTGAAATGGGCAGCTGGCATTTCAGGAAACAGCTTACTGATACAGGGCAGTTCCAGGAGCATTTTAAGGGAATGTAGAATCCAGACGAATGCAATTTCTGAATGATTATCTTCTCTCCTTTGGCATGTTCCATCTCTTCACCATCCTGGACTGGCTTTCTCTCAGTCTAGATAGATGTCCTTCATACATCAGTTCTACGGCCTTGTGTGATTTAGGACTTCCAAGTCCATCCCAGCAGATACGAACTGATGTATTTTAACTAGCTGACCTTAACACCATGTGTATTTCTATACCAACCAGTCCCGGGAGATAAAGTTGAGCTTTAAAAAAGCTTCTCTGAGCAAGTGGACTCACTGAGTGCTGAACAATTGTGGGTTATGTATTTCTGGACTGCCTCAGATATTCCAACAAACATTTCATTCTGAAGTATGAACATACTACATATTTCAGATTGCATCAGACTTATTTTACACATGAAATCGCTGGTGAATGTGGTGCCTAAACTGTTTAACTGTCCCTTTAAAATACTTATGTAAATCCTAGGCCGTGTATGACTGAATTTGATTTAGCACTTGGTCTTAAACCACAATTCAGTTTAAGTGAGCCAGTAATTGGGTTTTCCTCACGGTGACAGAGGATCTCAGGATGAAGTTGCTTTGACAAATATTGTGGGCATTATATTCTTATGGCATGAAACTTTACTCTGTTTTCACTGAAGTCAAGAGTATCCATTGATTTTACTGAAAAGTTGAAGCAGCCCCACAGCCAAGAGGCCTTTAAGACACATCTTAGCAGAAATAATTCCTTGGGCAGGTGGCATTGTGCAAAATACTCTTGGCAAATGCAGCTGATTTAGAAAGCAGCACACACTTTTTCTTGGTGATGTAGTACAACACATTTGATAAATGATTGTGCTATTAGATGAAGCTGGTATGACCCACAGTTGAAATCAACTATAGACTTTAAAAATAAACCGATATTGATACATTTCTGGAGAGAAACTATTGCCATATTACAGCTTGGCATTCGTCTTCTGCATTTCTGCGAATATATCAGTGCATGCATATGTGCCCTCTGGAGTGTGTAATTGCACTCATGTACGGGTTCTACTCCTAGTCAGGTGGGCAGATATCACCTTAAGGCCAGTGGAGGGGGTACTTACCTGTACAAGGCACTTGTGTAAGCCTGTGCTTTATATCTCCGAGTATCTCTTGGAAGCTCGTCTTCAACACTGCCTTGCCATGCTGCCTGAGTGGTAAAGATTTCACAAGAAATTACTGTGTGATGGTAGGAACAGCGTACTTCTCTACATGAGTCTCTGTACAGAGACACAGTAGAAAGTTTCCTGAGACAGTCACGTGTTTTATAAGCTACACCATCCTTTGCTTTGGCTTCCTGTACCTCTGAAGCCAGCAGGCACAAAAGGGCTCTTGATAATGTCTTCCTGCAGTGGCAAAGGACCCTGAGCAGTAGTGCTGGCCATGAGGACACCTGGGCGGGACCATGGCAGCATGTGATATGGCTGAATATGTTTAATGGCACCTCACAGCCTACATTCTATCAGACAAACTGATAATATTATTAAAGAAATCAACACAGAAGTCTCTTTCCTGGATTGTTTGGATTTTTTTTTTTCTGTAACAAACACTACTTTGTTGCTCTGTCATCTCTTATTTGCTATATTAAGCCGTATTTGGGTATTTTTATGTAATAGCATAAATGTAGTGTTTTAAAGGAAGAACTGTTTGATAAAGAAAAAGATTTTCTTTCTTGTTTATTCTCAAGAATGTGTAAAAGTTGTATGGTTTAAAAAGAAGCTGGAATTCTGACTGATGCTTCTTGATTGAAGGTGATCCATCAGAGCAGAAGAGGCAAATCAGTATGGAAATCCTTATCCCATAGTGCTAAAACTTTGCACAATTTCAAAACTGATATGGGAACATCAGAGCTGGGGGAGTGGAATGCATCAAGGATCACTGTATACAACTCTAGTGCTAGCGTTCCTGATGGGGAAATATTCTGGAGAAATGTTACTACATGCTTACCTCTACTCATGTGGTTTTCAGTGTCTGATGGACATTGTAAGAGTCAGGATACTTAACTAGAGATCTTTTATCTGTTATAAATAATACTGCAAAAAGAAAGAAGCCTGAAGAAATAACCTTATTTTAATAAAATATTTAATGACTTCTTTATTCTTGTTGTCAATACCAGAATGTAGGCAAGACAGACTCTCTTATCTGCTAGGCTGTGTCTATTCATAAGGTTTTTGGAAAATCTCAATGATGATTCTATTAGAAATGTGACTTTCAAAATAATATATATTCAGGCCCTAATAAGGAAGGTATTGCTGGTATGGATGGATGCATTGCTTTATTTCAGTAGCAACCATAAGCCAGAGAGCTATTAGACCTCTGTTGTTAGACGACAGATAGTATTTTTCTGCTGAAACTAAGCAGAGGGTAGTCAGTGTGATCATCTAATGACAGGGCCATTCATTAACGTCTAGGGAACTTCTGGTTTAACTCCATCCCATTCCCTTCTGGGCATCATGTGTTGGTGGAATTCTAAGGGACATCGACTGTAACCCCTGGGGAGGGGCAGAAGAAATAAATGCTAGTCCCTTACTGCTCAGAGGAAGTCCTAAACACAGCTGTACAACAGACCAAAAGAGCATCCTACCAGTTAGGTTATCAGAGTCTAATCAGCTCTTGATTAGATGGAATCGTCCAAGGGAGACATGGATTCCTGTTCCCTTGTTTATGACAGAAGATACTTCCCATGACCTTCAGCTGTAGATTCTCATCATGTTTGTAGGCCTAGGGAACAATAGATTTTAGAGATAAAAACTCACAAGGAACTAGCATGTGGCTGTAATTTGGGCTTTAAAGAAAAGGTGCTGTAGGAGAGAGAGGACTTGCTCTTGGGAAAGGCTGAAATAACTGAAATACACCACTAGACGTGACTTAGAGGCCACAGCAGAAGGGAACTCCTTTCTTCCCATTTTAGCAATTCCCAAGTGTTTAGTAGCAGTTCATTCACTTCATGATAAAAATGAGGAGATCTGAGGTAACACATTTTACAAGGCTTGTTAAACCTTGACAGAAAAAAAAGTTGGCCTCTAGCACAGCATATTGTGAGCTGAAAGTAACAAGAGTGAGAGGAAGATGGGAATTAGAGCTCCTTGGAGAGCAGAATCTCAAGGGTTTTACAGATACCAGGTCTTAGTCAAGAAGGACCATGGAGGGACAAAAAGAGATTCTGTGGTAGCTATGAATGAGGTGTGCTGGAAGGATAAAAGTCTGAAGGACAAGCTGATGGCTGCAAGGACTGGCTAGAGGGCACAGTCAGTCAGCAGAGCTGATAGTAGATGCCTGCTGAGATAAAAAATATGGAGAAAATCAGATAAAAAGCATAAAATCTGCTATGTAACAGTTAGCAGGTATTATGCCTGCTTTTTCAACCACAGGCAGACTTTAAACTGATCTGGTTCTTACTGGGTTTTGTCAATTTTTGCATGATTGTTAGAAGTTTGCATTTGCACCCGCTAAATTGTAGCTGGATTCTAACCTCATAAATATTAGCATTCATCTTGCTGCTTCTCCATCGGCTCCCGCTAGTCCGCGTTAGCCTATGTGTAACCACCACACACTCACCAAAATATACTACCTCCAAAAGTGATTCAGACCAATAATTGTGCCCCGAGGCATATAGCTGAACATTCACCTCAGAAAAATGAACAATTCTGGTAAGTGAGCTCGTGTGTATCATATACAATCAATCCTTTTCAGAAGACTTAACACACTTAGAACAAAATGTAACCCTGCTTTGTTCAAACTTGGTGTATGTTTAAAAAGTATCTGAGTAATGGTTCTGAGAGCTCCTTTAATATATCCACTGGGGAAACAATGACAAAATTTTAGACAAAATAGTTGAATTTCAATATATGCAAAGGAAAACAACTTGGAAAATTTAAAAAAAAAATTAATCCACCCATTCCAGTCATAAGTATTGCAATTATGTGAGTGATGTATGATATACTGGAGAAACTTAGCTGTAACAATGCCAGTGGTTTTTCATAAGTATGTATTTTTAGAGTGCTCATTTGAGACTGAAGACAAACCTCTGTGTTAAGTCTTTAATAGGTAGTTCTATAGAAATTCTGTCTATTCAAAATATAGGGTTTATAGCATAATGCTCAGTTTTGACTTAAGGCTCCATAGGATTTAGAAAACAAAGTTTGACCATAAATATTATGATAGTTTTATAGTTCTATTTTTGTAGGAACATTAACTTGCCAATCTGTTCTATACATGGATCTGTACCCATAGCTTTAATTCACTTACAGAGTTGATTGCATGTATATATATATATATATATACATATATATATATATATGTATGTATCCGTGCCAGTTCCTTAGGTGATTTTTATTCAGTAGGTACCAAAGGGTTTTATGAAGGAAACATGACAATTGTCTCAACTTTGTAGGTGGGGAACCTAAAGAAAGGAGGGCTTTGTAGAGTTGCTGAAGACCTAAAAGTAATTCTCAAAACTGAGTGGTGGTTTTCTGAAAAGTTTTTGAGAGCATATGGCAAACCATATTCTGCTGAGCATTTGTGCTGTGGTATCTCCAAAACTTTCTTAAAAGTGTGCTATTATCCCAGAAAACATAGGAACAGATCTGGAAGTGTTAGCTTGTTAAAGTTCAGCTGAAGGTCTTGCACCTGAAGTTAGGGTGGAAGGCAAAATCCTGTTTTTCATGTGAAGATGTTTACGTCAATCCATAGCAGAGAAGAGGCAACTGGCAATGAGAAAATGATAAAAACTATAAATATTTTTAGATTCTTTACTTATTGTAAATCTTATGCAAAATTGAAATCCTGCACTGGGTTTCCCTACTTGCTGAAAAATATCTCTAATGCTCAATATACATATACACCAGAAGTGTATACATGTATACATATAGAAGCAAGTGTGTGTATAAAATTATACCCATGTGCCTCCGTGCACATGCTTTATATTTTATGATCCATCCTTTCCTTCCTCTCATTAAGGCAAGTCATAATCCCCATTTTCACCTTCTTTTCTTGGGTTTCAGTTTTAAAGCAATGTTTATGTGACCATGGGTTTTGTGTTTACAGCACTTTCACTAGTGCCAATGGCAGTTAAGTGTTCATTTGGAAAGCTTAATTGAGACTGGCCAAAAAAAATCCTTATTATTTAATGTGATGAGTATGGAACTGTTGAACCTCAAGCATCAGTGATGGCAAGATTAAAAACCTGTGGATTTTGTCTGCCCTTCCAAGTAGTTGCAGTTTGTTCTGATGAGATTCCATCCAGGAGTTATGAGTTGGTTTATTCTCGTTTGTGAGTAGCCAGTGGCAGATGATGGGCTGAACTATGAAACTAGGTCTCAAAGCAGCATCTGCAAGATTGGTGGAAATGACTGCTTATCAAATAGATGGTCCACATCTATTTGAATTGTTACTTACTAAGCAAAGATCAGCAGACAAAATGGTCTTCACAGAAAATGTTCTGCCAGCCAGTGATTTCTGGACTACAACCCTTGTCCTGATTCACAGCCCTGAAGAATGTAGGAGAGGTCGGTTTAGAGGTAATAAAAACTTCAAACTCTTGGCTGTGGTGTGGAAATTTCCCTTTCCCACTGTGGCAGTTTCCTAGCTACTCTGTATTGCTCAGGCCAGCTGAAAAGCAGCGTGAAAATATTGTATGTTACTGTACATTATGCTCTTGAGAAAGTTGTCTTCTAGCAAAAATCCAAAACAAAGGAATATGCTAAAATGTAGTCACAATATTGTGTACCAGGTTTATGTAGACAAATCTTCATAACAGCAAATGAGGAAATTAGTCATAAAAATCCAATAGACCAATAACAGAGTTTGTGCCTGTAAATTCTTAAGCACCACTTTGAAAATGGCCACTATAATGAAAAGAAACTAATCTTGGTTTGATGGAAGCAATGGTAATCAGTTTTCTCTAGTAAGCTTTGGTAAGGAGTGTTTGTGCTCATGTTCAGTGTGTAACAGGACATTTCAGTATTGGTACAATCCTATTTCTAGCAAAGAGTTACTCTCAGTTTTTGTGTCTTCATTCAGAAAAAATGTAGAAAGCAGAACAAGAACACTACAGTGAAGCATGAGGACTCTTCAAAATTCTGGCTGGTCATCTTTAGTAATTGATTACAATTACAGCCCTTTTTACTTAATTTCTTGTAAGTTTCTGGCTGACTTGCCACCCTTTAATGAGCTGCATGGGTGAAGAATGTGTTATAAGCGTGCTGGATACAGGTAAACAGAAAAGACAGGGTGTTCCTCATGGATCAGTGTTCTCAGTGGAAATGTTTATTTTACTTGATGTTACTTATTTTAGTTTTGAGGATTTGTTAATGTGGGTCTGAGGATAATCAGTTCGGGCAGAAGTTCATGGAGGGAAAAAAAGTATATTTTAAATGTCAAGTTATATTTATAGAAACTGCAGCTTAGATTACATGTAATTGACAGTGTCCTTTAGATTGACAAGTGAGATAGGATCATCTTATTTTCAATAATCTTTTATGTTTAAGGTGTTTCGTTAATGATTTGGATTGCTGTTTAAAAATAGAAAGTTGTGCATATGCTTCTGCTTGCTAGGGTACTGCAGACTTGATTTCTGAGGTTGCTGACAGCTTCTGAAAGATTTAGGAACTGTCAGCAGGAAATATTCCCATAGAATCCGTACTATGAACTTTTTCTGGAAAAACAGCATCATTTAGCAGGTAATATATCTGCAATAAAAATACAGTTATGCAATAATGACTCATTAATATGGTAGATCATAACATAGTCTTTTCAATTCAATTTAAAAAGGAACTTGTGGAAAGAAATAAGTTCCCCCTCAGCTAGTTGGTGAACTTGGTTATTTCTTCTATAATGTTGGGTTTAAAGCTTTGAAATAGCCATTTGATTTGTATGGGAGATAACATTTAGTCATGACATTTGATTTCTGCATAAACAGATTTCCATTTATGTTTAGATTAGTAGAATAAGGTTTCTTTTATTTTTTTTTCTTTTTTTTACTTTTTTTTTTTTACCTTTTTGAATATGCTAGAAACTGCTGGAGTACTTTGGTATGTAACTGCTAATTTATCCTTTATGTCTTTATGATCTTGTCAGTGCTTCATGCCTACCATAGTTTTTCTAATCTAAAATAATCCCAGTGAAATCCTTTGATTGTCTGTTTGGACCTGATCCATTTCTAAAGCAGGAATGTAATGGGCTTTATGGCACTTAGTTGGAAGTAATTTATCCAACAGAGTGAATATAGATACTTATTTTAATAAGAATATGCTTTATGGTAAGTGGAGACGGCTATTTAATTAGCCAAAGGGAAAGTAGTTCACGATACAATCTGTTCCAATCATCTTGGACATTAAACAAAAAGTCAGACAAAGTTATTTATGTACATGCACTTTATTTGCAGTTGTTTTGAGTAACCTCTTGCTAGAACTTTACAGCATTATCTGGGGAAAAAAATGTGGATGTGCATTTCTTTAAAAAAATGTAAACAGGAGTTCCACTTATTGCTGTCAGTGCTTCAAGTGCGCATCTCTTAAAGCAGTTGATGGTGGCAGCAGTGCTCAGTTTATCCTGGATAATATGCTCTTTCGACATTTGGTGGTTTACATTTTTAGCATTACACTCTGCTTCTTTCTAATGTGGATTTTTCTATTGCCTTGAGCTGCCTATTGCATAGATAAATAAGATGTATTTCTGAAGCATAAGGATTCCCATGCAGTGCTGTAGAAGCTGCTATGATTTTAAGAGGGATTAGAACAGCATTTGGAAACTAATTGGGAACATGCCTCCTTCAGTTCTTCTGATTATATTGAGTACTGGACTTTTACTTAATTCTTTGTGTTAAAAGCTGCTGCTAGTAGTAATTGTAGTTACAAACCTAAAATCAGCAAAGCAAAGGAGGACCGATGTGCAAGTGTTAAAGCATTCTGCTATTTATGAGTATGATATACTTTGTTGTCAGAGTTTACTAGCTACAATGCTTCATTTTCCTGCAAAATTGTCTTTCTTTGAGGGACTAATCCATAACCTGTTTGATTTGATTTAATAAATTCTGTGGACTCAAGTGGTCTTTGGATGATGAGTCAAGGAAGGAAGACAGGCAGTCTCATTTACCCAAACGAAGTTTGAGCTATTGCAAATACAGGGCACTTTTGGAGAAAAAGCAGTTTCATTTCCATATATGAGAGGTCTCTGAATGGGCACGAGGTGTTTGCCTTACCAGTGGTTAAAACAGATGTTAGTAATTGTTAATGTCTCTTCCCCACCCACCATTTTGTCTGTAGAAAATGAGGTCCTTACACTTAAGCAGATCACCAGGATGTTCCTGAATAACTGATTTCAAATGGAATTTGTCAGTTCACAGGAGCCTGACCAGCATTTTGTGTAGTAAAGCTTTCATTGTGCTGAACAGACACAGTATTTTCTCAGCATTTTAAGAGACACAAATATCAAGCATACTCATTCAAGAAGAATGCCTGTGGCAAGAGGAGTGAAGTCCTAGGGCTAAGTTTATTTAGTGCAAAGAAAAATATAAAAATTAAGGAAGCACTTTTCTTACAGCTCCAGCTTCCAACCTCTTTTACAGTAAGTTGGAAGAGTTTTTGATATAAGACAGAGGGTAGTGTGTGCTGACACTTCCCCTCCTCCTCACAAACATGTATCACCAGCTGCTTTATGTGACCCTGCTTGTTCCCATGAAGTCAATGGTAACACTGGAATACTAAGCAAATATGGCCTGCATACAAGCACAAGTCATGACATAGCCTGGAATCTAAAAGCCAACAAACTCATGGCTTTCTTCTCTGCAAGAAGTCAGAGATGAGCAACTACTGTAAATTGTATGGATATCTCAAACAGACCATTTTATTCAGATACATGATGCAAATAAAAGCATCACACTAAAGGGGAGAGATGTTTGGTTTGCATCATATTATGATGAAATTCCATATTAAATCAATTTAGCAGCTCAGTTCTGGCAAATCACCAGTAGGTTACTCACAAGTATCAGAGACTTGCTGTGTCCAGTTCCAGCATCATACCAAATGTTAATAGACAGCTCAAGCTCTGTTCAAAATTACATTTTAAAATTGAAGCAAAAAATTAAAGCAGGTATTTATTATATACAAACAGTAATTGCCCCAAAACCCAGAAGAAAATCTGTCTGAACTTCCTAGACCTGATTGTCTAAGGCTCATTTTCTGGAAGGTGCTAATTGCCTCCTAAGGGATGCCAAATGCTCTCAAATCCCATTGAATTCAATGAACCCCAATTGATGTATTTCAGTGAATTCCTAATGAAGTCAGCCCTTTGAGCACTACAGACTCAAGGGCACTCAGAAGTATGCAGGATCATGTCCTGCATGGACAAACAAAACAGTGTTAGTACAGTGTTCTGTATGACAACCAGGGAGGTTAATAAGTCAAGAACATCAATTAGAATTTATGTAGCTGTACCACTCATTTATGCCTTCATTTTTTGGACACAGATGCATCTTTAACTTTTTGCACTGTGAGTAGTCCCATCGATTCAGATGTAGGGAACTATTTAATGTCTACAACTCAATGCACCTAATTCCTTGCAGGGCTAATACCTGACGGATTAAATCCCAGCAGATTTAAGAGCAGGGACAGGACAGGTCTGGTGTTCTCCCAGTCGACAGAGCTTCCTCAGGAGCTGCTCCTGAAGCCCATTTTGCAGGCTCTGGTGGTTCAGGTGCTGCTGCAGAGGCAGCTCAGCTGTGCATGCAGGGGTTACAGAATTATGAATGTGGAGACATCAATGGTAAAAGCAGGGTTAAAAGTGCCCTCCCTTTGCAGAGCTCTAAGATGGAACGATGTTTTTAGGGTATACATGAACTCTTAAAAAGATACAGCAAACACTTCTTAGCACCTCTCTGGAGCTTTTGGGACTTAAACTACTTAGCCCATATTGGCAAATGTAGCTTTTCAACTTCACTGTGAAGTTGATCATTACATTATATTGGCAGCTCTTATCTATTACTGACATGCAACCACCTCTACAGTGAAATGCAGTAGCCTTCTCAAAGTGACACTGCACACTCATGGGAAATAATAGGCATGCTTTACTGATCACAGATCATCAGATCCTCAGATTTAGTTCTCACACAAAAGACCTTCAGATCTCCTAACACCTGAATCCAATACTAAATGAGAAGGAAAAATATTGTCTATTGCATCACTAAGCCATTCCTGCAGTGGTAAGCTTTCTTGGAGGTCTCTTCCAAATGCTAAGCAGCCCAACTGGTCTTAGCTTTTAAGATCACAGCCCAAGGTGGTATGGCTGCAGGCCATAACTCTAATGAAAACCTGGTACAGTGGGTAGATTGTTCCTGGATCTCATTATAGGCAATTGTTCCACTACTTCTGCTGTTTCTAATTCCTAAACCTAATATTTACCTCTGAGCATTCAAAGTTATTTTGAATTTTATCTTGACAAATCACTAAGGGGTCTATTCTTCTTTCAATGCGTGCATTTAGCTCTCATTAATGTTCATATGAGTTATGCACAGAGCTCAGCTCCAGCAGGTTTTTCCAGCAGGGCCTGAGTCCCAGCCCTTATATGGTGTTTCAAAGTTTCTTATGCTTCTGAACAAACACAAAATTCTTCTGCCTAAATGGAGCAGAACAGTGCTTCCTCCCACCCTCCACTGTGACCTTCTGGTCTGCTACACCTATCAGTGGTAAGGAGTCTGTCCCCTTTTCTTTCCCCATTTCCAGCCATGCTTACATGTGCATACTGGGAATCTTGAGGGCATGGTTTAGCAAAGAACTCTTTCAGGCTCAGTGTTACAGAATCCTTGTGCAAGCTTTTACTGTAAAGTAACTGACAGTGTATTTTGTACTGAATCGGGCTCTAAATTATGCCTAACGTTCAGTTAACTGGAAAGGAAAACAAGTGTGGGCATATTGCACACCATTTTGACATTCTGTGAGCTCTCTGGCAGTCTTTCAGTTATACTTCTCAAAGATACTTTTGCTTTTTTCTTCATATTCTTGATGAAATGTTATGTGTCCTGGACTGAGCACATGATATCTAGAAACAAACAAACCCTGAAGGAATTAATTTTTAGACACAAGAACCCAAAGGTTTAATAGGATGAGTGTTGTTCATGCTGTATTAGCTTCTGTAGCATGAGCTGAGAGACTTAGCATAAAGGTTTTGGAAAATTATGATTTCCTGGGGCTTCTGCACCAACCCTTTGATACAGTGCAGGTTACTTTATCAAGCACTGACTGAAGCAATCTCAAAGAAAATGCTGAAAATAGAAGGGGCTATTTCGAAACTTAAAAATGCCTCTGCAGGGCAAGGTGCATTCTCCTCTGCCTGGTGAAAGGAAAATAAATCTCTTCCTAATAGAGAAGAGCTATAGAAAACAGACCTGGAAATACCGATGTCTGCATTACAGAGATCTCTGGATACTGTCATGAAATACCAAATATGTTGCTTCTGCAGGTAGAGCTCACTGGGAAAAAAAATTTTTATTCTTCCACAGATTTTAATGTTTTCTTTGAGGTTGGAGGAAGGAAGAGGGGAGAATTACCCCCCATTTTTGACAAAAGCCAAAACCACAGGAAACATGATATATCTGAAATTTACTGTGCTGCAGGGAATGCTGGACTGACTGATGGTGTCTGACATAGTTTTGGTCAGTTTTAGTGCTGTGGGTTGCAGAGAAGAATCAAACTGGGGGGAATTTTGTTGGCTCTGGGGCTTCCAGGGCCCACAGTCCATTGTACTATCTGTCCTAAGAGCAAGGACGCAAGATTTCAAGTCCACTTGGTTCCCAACTTTTGGAGCAGTATTGAAGCCAGGGAGCCTGAACAGATTTCAGAAGTGGGAATCTGAAAGCTTTGGGATTCGGTATAATGACAGATGTCATCCTGCAGACACCTACAAGCTACAGTGCAAGCCATTTTCAGGCATGAGGCAAGGGTCCTTGATCCCAAAAGCTCTGATTTAACTGAGGTTGGCAAGGCTTCCAGGTAAGTACTGGTACTGAGAACTTCAGTGGAAGGACATACAGCAGTCTGGGAAACTGGACTTCCCAACAGCTCAGCAGACAGGCTGGCAAGAAGCCAGACATGCTAAGACCTGCCTCACAGACAGGATGTCACCAGGTGTTGGCTGAAATACTCTGGGGACAATTTGTAGATTTTGATGAACCGGCATTTTTGACAAGCAAATGTCACAGGAGTATTCCCAGTGAACTGTAGTTTCCAGCAGTTTGAGATGGTTCAGATGTTGCTTGGTTTAAACCAGGTCTTCTTATAAAATGCAAGCAAATGTCAATTACTATGTGCAAAACTATGATGTAAAAGTTATCTCTTTGGGGGCATGGGTTACTTACAGAAAGCTAGTTCCTAAGTAAATAATACGTATTTTCTGTACAGAAAGCCAAGAGTTCTAGGCTTTTGCCTCCTTTTCACTTCCTAGAAAGTTGGAGCTACCTGGCTGATCAGACAATAAAGGAAGGTGTATGTGTGTAGCGGGGAGTAAGTGAATAGCTGCAGCCTCAGAGAGGGAAAGTGCTGTTTAATGTTTTGATTTCTACTTCTTGCTTGGGGGCAGAACTAAGAATGTTGTGGTCAGTTATAGGTTCTCAGTCAGGACTGCCTCTCTTGCACCCTTAGGAGCTAAACAAGCTACATAGCCCATTCATGTTTTTCTTGTGGAGATTTCGGTTTGTCAGATGAGCAGAACCCAATGTGTTTCTAATTCATCTTCTCATTCTCTTTAGTTTTAGGACAAAAATGGCTCTGACAGAGCCTGCCACTCATTTTTGCCCTAGCTGTTTTATTTGGGTTGCTTTTTGGGCTTGTACCTGGTAATATTTCAGTGTCTCTTCTGTTTCTTCCCTGTTATCCAGGTTCTGCTCGCAAGGTGTTTTTTGTCCTAAGCCCTTGAGCTGGTTCCCCAAGGGCTTCCCCATTTTCTGTGTGTCTCACCAAATTGTGCAGTGGTGTAACATGGTCATCATGTTCCTTCTGGTTCCAGTAACAGCCTCTGTCTTAATCCCAGATCGACTTTCACCGTTGCATGGGAAAGGTGGTGTTGATGTGTGTGACACTGTACCAGAATCTCCCATCTTTTTCTATGTCCTAGTATCTAATGTTAAACTAATACACTAAATCAAACATTATGCCTTGCGGACAGGCAGTCCAGTATAAAAGTCACACATTTATGAGCTTTCATGCCTAAGAAAATTAAATCATAGAATCGTAGAATCATTTATTGGAAATAGAATAATTTGTTGGAAAAGATCCTTTATAGAAGAGTAAGACCTAACAACTGCATCTGGATAGCAGCCATCATAGCATTATTTTTAATATACTATATATTTTTATTTTTCCATCCTCTGGATAATTTTTCTCAGAGATGGTACAGTGAAGTGTGCTTTCAGCAACGATGAGAGTGGCTTTGATGCTCTCAAATGACAGTTTTACCTTAGAAGGAACAATAACCAAGCCTATATTTTTACTAATTGGTGGCACCAGCGAGCTCTACAGTTGGTGCAATATCTTTGTTTTAAAATAGTGAGCTCATTAGAGGCAGTAGGCTGCTTCCATTGGAATGGTTAACAAGCTGCAACCCAGAACATTTCTACATGCCTTTCCGCCCCCTCGGAGACTGCCTTAGTCATTGTAGCCTAAGAAAGTAAGAAAGATTGTTTGCTGAAATATGAAGGAATTTTACCATTCTGTGGTATTGGAATTAACATATTATTATTGGATTCCAGGCCTTTATTACTTTAATGTCTTTATTTTGACTATGGTTCTGAAAAAAGCAGATCTGTGAAAGAACTTCTGGCTTAATACACAAACATAAAACTTTTAAGGGCAGTATGGTGGAAACATGCTTGATTGAGAGCTGTGGGCATTAATATAACTAATTCAATCTAAACATACTTCAGTACCCTGTATTTCCTGAAAAAACTTGAGCTAAGCAATGGTTATATTGTCTTGTACTGGAAAGAAAACAATTGTTCATTGTATATCACAGAATCATGGAATGGTTTGGGTTGGAAGGGACCTTAAATATCATCTAGCTCCAATGCCACTGCCAAGGGCAGGGACACTTCCCACTACTCCAGGTTGCTCAAAGCCCCATCCAACCAGGCCTTGAACACTTGCAAGAATGGGGCATCCACAACGGCTCCGGACAGCTGGTTCCACTGCCTCGCCATACTTCCAGTGAAGGATTTCTTCCTGATATCCCATCTAAACCTACCCTCTTTCAGTTTAAAGCCATTCCCCCTTGTTCTGTCACTATTTGTCCTTGTAAAAAGCCCCTCTCCAGCTCTCGTGGAGCCCCTTCAGGTACTGGAAGGGGCTCTAAACTCTCCCCAGGGCCTTCTCTTCTCCAGGCTAACAACTCCAATTCTCTCAGCCTGTTTTCACAGGAGAGGTGCTCCAGCCCTCTGATCATCTTTGTTGCCCTCAGCTGGACTCATTCCAACAGGTCCATGTCTTGGGGGCCCCAGAGCTGGACACAGCACTCTGTGTATTGTCTCATGAGAGCAGAGCAGGGGGGGAGAGTCACCTCCATCCACCTGCTGGCTTTGATGCTTTGGATACAGCCCAGGATAGGATTGGCTTTCTGGGCTGTGAGTGCACATTGCTGGCTCGTGCTGAGCCTCTTGTCAACCAAAACCCCCGAGTCCTCCTCCTCAGGGCCGCTCTCACTCTGTTCTCTGCCCAGCCTGTGTTAGTGTTCGGGACTGCCCCGAGCCAAGTGCAGGGCCTTGCTCTTGGCCTTGTTGAACTGCACAAGGTTCACATGGGCCCACATCTCCAGCCTGTCCGTGTCCCTCTGGATGGCGTCCCTTCCCTCCAGCACATCAGCCACACCACACAGCTCGGTGTCGTTGTCAAACTGATTGAGGGTGCTCTTGATCCCACTGTCCATGTCACCAACAAAGCTGTGAAACAGAGCCAGTCCCAATAGCAACCCCTGAGGAACACCACCGGTTACTACTTACTGGATTCCACTTGGATATCGAGCTGTTGACCACAACTCTTCGAGTGTGGCCATTCAGCCAATTCCCTGTCCACCAGGTAGTCCATCCATCAAATCTATGCCTGCCCAGTTTAGAGACAAGGATGTCATGTGAGGCAGTGTCAAATGCTTTGCACAAGTCCAGATAAATGACATCAGTTGTTCTTCCCTATCCACTGGAGCTGTAACCCTGTCATTGAAAGCTACCAAATTTATCAGGCAAATTTGCCTTTAATGAAGCTATGTTGGCTGTTATCAATCACCCTCCTTATTTGCCATGTGCCTTAGCATCATTTTCTGGAGGATCTACTCTATGCTTGTGATGGGCACAGAGGTGAGACTTGACTAGCCTGTAGCTCCCCAGGTATTCCGTATTTCCCTTTTTAAAAATGGAGGTGATGTTTCCGTTCTTTCATCCAGTGGGAACTTTACTGGACTGCCACAACTTCTCAAATATGATGCAAATATGATATAGAATTCAGCCCAATCATCCAGTGGAACAACAGGAGCTCCTCACACCCCAGCCTGGGGTGCTAGTCAGCTGAATCTTTAGGCTAGCTTGATGTAGGCCCATCACTTTCCATGTGCAGTATTACAAAGCCATCTATGTACTTAGCTCCATGTCTAATCTAAGTCCAGATGACCAGATATTCCTTGGGAGATCAGAGGGACAACCACTGGATTTGAAATAAGACACCAGAGCTTTTCATTTCAAGACCATTGTCCTCAAGGCTGGTAGGAGGTCTTGCTTAAATTTTCCCAATTAAGATTGTAGCACATGACACTGGCAGCTGAAAAGGTTGTCAGGTGTCAATAACTGTAAAATCTAAATAACAAACTACCCAATACTCTCCTGAAGAGAAGTCTCAAGAGCTAATTTATGGGAATTCTAAAGGATTAACTGGCTAACATCAATCACTCACTCAGGTATAAAATCTGCTATATTCAACAAGTGCCACAAACAATTGCATTTGTACATCTCAAACATGTCTTGGGTCAGAGATTTAAAAAACATGATTACAAGCTTCACCTTTCCAGACAGTGTAGTTACTGACCCTTGGCTCAAGCACTTAGGAGAAAAATGTGCTCAGAACTGTTACTTTACAGGACTATCACACAGGCCGCTCACCCTTCTCCTACATATTACTACTTCTTGAGCTGAGCACAGCCTACTGCGTTTTGGGGCTTTTTTTATTGTTTGCTACCATTGTATTAATGATGATCTACACATACTACTTCTGTGAGTCTGAAGATGTAGTTCTTTTGCTGGAATCAGAATATGACATGTGAAAAGGTGACCATCTGAAATACGTTATTTCTATGCCACTGTGTGCCTCAGTGGCAATAGAAAGGATTTGGATTACTTTCATGCTGCTTTCTGTTACTCAGCTTGAAAGAAAGAGGAAGGTAGCATGGTCTGTGTCCTCTGCAACCACAGCCTTTTCTAAATGCTTTGGTGTGTTATTGTAACTTGCCTTTTTCCCTCTTAAAAGTCTCTCTGTACTACATTATAAATACCAATAAAATGTTAGTAGAAAAAAACCACATAAAATTCATGTTATTTGCTTTAGACGTCTACAAGATACAGTCAGTGTAGGAGGCTGGAATTTTTTTACAAGGGGGAGTATTATTTTCACTTTTTAATTTCACATTGACCGATATTTTTACTTTGGGTAAAATAAAAACATACATTTTCCTGAGTCTTTACCAAGATAAATTTTCTGAACATTAGGCATTCCAGGATATATAGCCAACTCCTCCTGAGAGGCCAACGGATAGATCCGTTTGCTTTGGAATACAGTTTTCTCCATCTCTCGTCAACTCTTGCCTGTGTCAGCAATGTGCAGCATCGTGGACAAAGCAAATCAGAGCTTTAAAATGGACTGGTCGTCACCACCTTCTCATGTCTTCTGTCCTATCATGGTTTAGGTCAAGGATTGTGGTCAAGAGGAAATAGTGACCTTTTTGCTCTTTGTGCACTGGGGAAAAGGTGAGCAAAATATGTTTGGGGTGCAGCTGTTGCATATGCCCCGGGGTGGCAGAGATGCCAAGGCACTCTGATAGGGTAAGGAATGCTGGAGTGGAAAGTAAGCCCATCGGCTTGGTCACCTCTTTCCTTTCCTGGCAGTGAGTCACTGTAACCATGTTGTTAAATGAAGTCATCTGTTACCTCTCCTCCAAGCCATATGATTAATACATCTCATAACAAGCAGATCACTGCTCATTATTCCCCAATGTTCTTAGATGCGTCTCTTTTATTTTTCCAGAGGTATCTGAGCCATTCGCAGAGCACTGGGGATGCCAAGTAGGCCAATTGTCTTGCAGAGATGGTGGCTGGTGTGCCATCTGAGCCCCAGTGCAATCTTTGAACAGTTTATTTATGAATGGGATATATTCCTGTACATTGGAAAGAAGGGAAGTACTTCAGTTTGTACCTTGGCTTACATATTTAAACTTACAAATACATGTGGTTTTGTATATTACTGTGTACCACTTCGATGACACTGTAGGGGAAAACTGTATGTGCTCTGTTGGAATTTTGAAGGCGTATTGCTTAGCCCTGCAGTTCTCACAATTAAAGATGCAGACAAGAAAAATTCTTTTACCCAAACAGGTTTTTATTGCTGCTAACATACAGTTATACTATATGCATAGATAGAGCTTTTGATCCAAGGACCTCTCAGTATCTTTACAAAACCATGTCACAGTGAGTTAGTAAGAATTCCCACCATAGGACACTTAAGTCCTATGCCTTTCTTATGGAAGTTTCCACAGCAAAATTGTTTAAAACTTAATTTTATCAGTCTGGATAAAGATTAAGGTAGGAGCTGAGCCATCTGATTTTCATTGTAGCCTGTTATGTAACAAGGTCCTGTGCAAATAATCTGTAAACCTTCCACGAATAATCTTCCAGAGGCATTGTGATGTTCTTGAAGGACTTTCAATTTTTCCTTCTTTTACTGATAGCAATAGACAAATTTTTCGCCTTAGGGATGAACAGTTTTAAACTTCGTTTAAATTTTTATGGAGAAGTTGAATTGTGCACTACTAGGGAAACAATGATTTAAGCATCCTATTAATTAATTTTCCAAAATTCATTATAACCCTTTCTTACTTGTTCACAAAAATTATGACTCTATAGAATACTTGGTGACTGCCACTGCATTTGGGTCATGAAACT
Organism: Oriolus oriolus; assembly: GCA_013400235.1. Lineage (NCBI taxonomy): Eukaryota > Metazoa > Chordata > Aves > Passeriformes > Corvidae > Oriolus > Oriolus oriolus. The sequence continues at coordinate 74,422 of VXBT01013961.1, forward strand.
TGCTGGTATTATTTAAATTTGTCTGTAGTGCTGAACAGTGCATACTTTGTCTAACTGCAAGCTGCTGTGGAAACGTACTCTGAGTTGCTCTTACAACTGCATTTCATGAGCTGCTCAAAGTTTGAGTCCCCACAACCCAGCTCCAGTGTGTTGATTATGATGTACCTGTCTTAACCTTCCGTATCCTGTATAGCCAGGCTTTCACACATGTTCTCCCAGGGAGGCACGTTGGAGTCTGGGAAATCCTCTGTAGATTTTAGTTAATAATGTTCCTCACCTTTGCTATATATTCTAGTGAATTAGTTACAGATGCTAACATTGAATATAGTTTTGGGTTCAGAGTTTGTCCATTTTGAGATCACCCGGACAGTTTATATTTTGAGTCATTTTTTTCATGCTCCTTCCAAACTCAAGGAACTCTAGCTGCATTTGTTTCACTTGTTTTCTGTTATGCTTTTTTATTCTTTGAAATCCTACAAACTACAGGCTTACTTATTTTTAATAAATGTGTGGCTCTGGAGTATGAACCAAAGGCCCAGGTGTCCCCTCTACATAGACTGCAGCAGTTTTGGATTCTCCTGTACAAAACCTGACATTAAACTATATGGAATTTCTGTAGTAATTTTATAGAAAAGATTACTATTTTGGCAACAATTTTTCTCCTATGAATATCAAAGCATATTATTTGGGAATTTACAGTGAAAAGTGTGTTTCAAAATATTGTAGCACTCATTTTTATATTCTTGAAGTCGAGGTAATAAGGTGAGTAGCAGCTTTCATACCAGCTCAAATAAAGTCTGTAGTGCAGTGCAAGCTCTGAGTTCTGTGAGATGTAGCTAAGCAAGTCTTCATGTGTGTGAGAAACAGTCTCCATGAAGGGCTGAAGTAGCAGCAGCTGCAGCACTTGGAGGAGTGGACTGTTTCTCACAGACAGAAGAAAACAAGAGAGGGTCTGAATTATAGTCCACGTATCAAAATAACCACCTTCTCCATTGTGAACATCGTGAATATATAATTATTAGGTGACAGAAGATAGTTTAGCATTCACCTGCTCTTAGCTGGTTACTGATTGTGCTGTGTTGACCTGCCTGCTTGGCAAATTGAAAAAAATACAATCAAAACAAAGAAAGGGAGCTGTCTGCACTCTGGAAAGGACTTCAGATTTGTCTCTGACAGTGATCCATGGCAGACACTTGAGATAAGAAGTGTCTTCATTTGTCCTACATTAGGAAGGTGTGGGATGATTTTTCTCCCTTACAGTATTCAATGCTTTGATAATACATAATGTTCTGAGATTGGTTTACATTTGGAAGAAAGGACTTTATTCCTTTAACAGTGTTTTAAAAACTCAGTTCTGATAACTAGCTTTTTTTGTTTGTTTCTGTAGAAGTTGCATGAGTTTTATATCTTGGTTTTTGTGCCATTTATGTCCAGTGGCTAAAAACGGTACCAGATACTTCGAATTCTTCAACTTTTAACTTGACTAAGGATTTTTTGGCTCTTTATCATGACTGAAAAAACATGATTTACTTTCTCTGTGCCATTCATTAGCATGCTTCCAATATGTCCTCATCTTGTTAGTCTCCCTTCTAGAGTAAATAATCTTAGTCTTTTCAGATCATTCAAACAGCCTGATTGTTATTCATTATATCTCATTAGTCATCCAACACTTCTTTTTTTCTTTTCTTCTTGCACTTGTAGATTTTAGTGGGGTTTCATTCGCTTTTCTTAGGTCTTGCTCTTGGCTTAAAAGGTTCGCATTTTCTGTGTTGATGTACATTACCATTGTAAACAATTTTGTGTCCATTTGCATAGCTGCTTGTGATTTCTCAGCATATCATCATTGTCCTCCTTTGTCCTGAGGTAAATACTCTTCCATACCCTGCAGATGCTGCCGTCTCACTGCTCCTGGACCTCCCAGAGCATTAACAGGCCATGAAATAGAAGTCTTCAATAGTTAGACTTTAGGTATACAGAAAATTGACCTGAATGCTGTACTCAGCTTTCTGCTAAAGAAGTTTTACCCCAGCAGTATGTCTTCCTAACCACTTGGCTTCTTTAGTAGCTTTTCATGAAGAAGCTTGTCACAGGCTCTTTCTGCCTGGAGTTTCCTTGTGTCAAACAGCTCTCCTTACCTTGCTATAGTACTGCCAGAGATGTGATGAATCTCAAGCGATTAAGTGAGACAAAGTTTCCTATTTGAATCAGTTTACCGAATTCACCTGGTGATAGATGATACGAGACACTAATTCCTTGATCACTCTGAGATGTCACTTATGCACTGAAGAGACAACATTCCCATGGCCCAACTCCTTTGGTACAGTGCCTTTCTCAAGTAAGAGCTTGTCTTTTGCCAGCAGCCCAGCCAATTTATACTTAAGATCTTCTGGACTTTTGGTGTAATGTCATCATCTGTGCCTGATGACTCATTGTTTTATAATTATGAGTTTGCTGAAAAGCCTTTTCCCTGACACCTCAATTTCCCAAAGTATATCATCCTTATTAGCTTAGCAAAGAGGAAGGAGCTTGGATCATGGTCCCCACCTACAAATCTCTGTGACATGCCTGGGAACATTAGGTTTTAAAGCATGCCCTGAAGGTCATGATATTTTCTAATAAAACCAAATTTAGAGATATAGCAATCCACCAGAAGTAGCAATATTTTTCCCCTCAAATTCTTTTTGTCAGTTTAGTGAAAGCAGCATGTCGAGTCTTTTTTCCTACCCTTTTCTCAATTTTCCAATTTACATGGTAATTAAATTGGTAACTGAGACAAATAAAATTGTGTGGATAGGTCCCATTTTTGTTCTCATTTGGTATTCAAGAGAAAATTAAAATTTTGGTTGAGAAATCACAACTTTCCACATAAAATCTTACGTCAAAGTTAAGAGTTCAGCTTTCATTCCATTTTCATCCCACAATCACCTGAAATTCTTCCATTTCTTCTGATAAATTTGCTTCTGATATACGCGTCATATATTTATTCTGCCACCCGTTCTTTGCTGGAATTTTAAAGAAAATAAAGGGAAAAAACCCCTAGTGAATGGGATCTGAAAAGTGCCAAGCTTACAGTCCAGAGAGGACAGTACATAGCACCATTAAGGATAACAAGAAGAATAATTCCCTTGTGGGGACTCTAATAAATGTAGTCGCGTGCTGTAATAAAGAACACATGAAAATGGATGTGGTATAACAAAATTATTCATAAAGAGAGATGCAAAAGGTTGTCATGCTGAGTGGTTACATGCAGTTATGTGGAGCACTAACAAAGTTACCACTAGAAGCTGTGTGCTAGGGTGCTCACAGATGTTTTCTAACTAGCATAGAGTGTAAACTGTTTTTATCTTAGAGTGTATAGACAAAGCTGGAGTTGAAAGGGTGTTAAATCTTTCTACTGATTGTTAATAATTCAGAGCCAAATGGCAATAACAAGTCATGGAGGTCAGTGCAACAAACAAAGCATCTTCAAGATGTTTGATGGAAGGTTTTCAGGCTACATGCTTTACTGCTCCTTCTCCTGGATTCTTTTTGATATAGTATGATCATATTCTCATCCTGTGATTTATGAATAAGCAGTGAAATGTGTGCATGCATGTGTGTGTGTATGTGCACACAAATGTTAATGAAATATAACAAACAAACTGAAATACTCATCGGAAAGGTTTACTGTGGAAGCAAGGAGCTCTTCCTAAGCTGCTACTGTAACATTTCAAACTGTAATGTTAGAAAACCAGAGGCTGAAACTCTGCTTATATTCCAGAATGTCTAGGAAGTGCAGTAATTCAGAGAGTTGGCTAAGCGTTGTTCCAGCAACTCACTGAGCTAAAGCATCATTTACCCACAACATCAATATGATCTGAGTTTTATACTATCATTTAAACATTTAAACAGCACAGACTCGAGATATGGCTGTAACTAATACTGTAACAAAATCAATAGACAAATGTTTTAGCGAAAGGCAGTCGCTGCTGTTCTCACTGTGTGTTTGTGTGCATAGCACAGTCACACCAATGTGCTTTAAATTCAGCTCATAGGAAGGAGTTTTAAGCTCAGGGATTTAAAGCATTCAGACTTCTTCAGACCAAAATCATATCAAGACATGGCTAGGAGTATCAGTGGCCACGTCTAGAGCCAATAAAAATCTGTGGAAGTGTTTTTCTACTGAAATTGGCCTTTGGGGATTTGCCTTTAAGATTACATTTTAATTGAAGTAGTGAGCCAGTTCTGCATGTGGTGGAAGCAAGAGGGCTGCTAATATTAGAGATCCTCAAGAGCCCTGCAGATTCTGCCAGGTTAGTTAAGATGTTTCTACTGGACTTGGACTGCAAGATGTGGAATGATGAAACAGTTTATACTGTTTCATCAGTGCCTCACATCTTCAGAAGTTGATTTTAGGCAAGCTATTAGTGGTCATGGTGCTCAGCTGGGATAGCAGCTATTTGCTTTTGCATTTTGAGTATTTACATCAATCACCATAAGCATTTTGTCACCTCATAACATCCTGGATTTTAAAATACATGTATAGAAACAGGATAAAAAGGTAAAAGCTGGAAGGATGGACAGAATCGCTGTGACCTGCAGCAAAAAAAGGTCTGTGTAAATATCAAACATAAAAATTATAACTTGGAGCATTTACCTCCAGAAGCTGTAATGTGCTGAATGCCTTTGATCCACACACCTCAGTCATTAAAGTTACTAAATAGGTTTTTCTTCATATACAGGTCTTTTACCCTGCATTTATGGGCTTAGAGTGCCAACCTAGAAATAAAGACTTATATTGATTTTTATTTTGAAGTGAACATAAAGTCTAGTATTCAAAGCCTTTTTCATGAGAAACCAGTTGTCTTTTTCTTTTATTATTTTCCCCAGATTAGCTACCCAGGAAGAGAGTCAGAAATAGAAATTATTAAGTAAATTTAAGAATTTAAATGTTCTTCTCTCACCTAAACAAGGAATTGCAATGAACAGTTTTCATATGAAATAGGGGTTAAAATAATTTGATTTTCTTCTCTATGGAGTGTATTTGTGCATGCAGCTCGAGAGGAGCAAGCAATACCAGGAAGGTAATTTAAGCTAATGCATTTTAGTCTGCCTTTAGGACTGGCTGAAGGCACAGGCATGATCTGTTTCTATTGTTCAGCTGACAAGTTGTAACTTGTGAAGTTACAGGAGCGCAATCCCTTCTAAGTGTGAGCTTCTATACTACGATATTATTCTGAAGTCCTCTTCTAATTGCCAACAGTAATAAGTTTGTTCACGTGCTAGAGGCATCTCTTGTTGGCAGAGGACAAAAGGGTTAATGATTAAGTGATGCCAAAAAACAAACCCACATGTTGTGTTGAGAAATGTTTCCGCAATAGTGTGTCATTGTTCAGGTGAGGAAATGTCACGTGCAGCTTCAGACTATTTATACTGCCTAAAATCAATTTTGAAAAATGTAAGCACTGGCCACAGTGGGGCCCTAGCAGGGATTTGAAATAAACCTCCCAGGAGAAGGATGTAATTATTTTCTCTTAATATCTAAAATATCAGGTTTAAAGGGAGAAGGTAAAAGCATTCATTCAGCACAAGTGCCTCAGTGTGTTTATTGAATGGAATCACACAGTCTGGAGGCCAGCACTGTGCTTCCTCTCATGCCTGCTATCCCACTAATTTTGCTGGGATTAGAGGGGGTGTAAATGAGTGCAGAATTTAGCCATGGGATTCTAAATCCACTTTGGCTGAGAAACCACACGTGGGCATGTGTACACCTCCATGCACAGACAGACACAGTCTGCCTTACGCCGCTGCAGGTGGAGATTGCTGTGGTATGCTTGTAGGGTGGGGTCCCCATGGCAGGAATGCCAAAAATCTTGTTAATCTTACTCACCTCACAGAAGTTATAGCTGGCCTTGACAGTGGTATTTTTGTCTTCAAAATGTATTGCTATTTTAAAAACTAGCTAAATGCACTTAGTTGAAGAAAGCTGTATTGCCTTAGTACTTTTCACTGCATTTGTGAGCTTCCACCTGTCAGCCAGCTTGACTGTGTTCAAATGAGATATCCACACACCAGCTTCTTTGAGCAGCAGCAAATGACCGTGGGGAACTGAACAGAAAGAACTTGTAAACTCTTTGCACTGCTGAAAGATATCCACGAGTCTTTCATTCAGGAAGATACACTCAGAGAGACTGCTATTGCTGAGGTGTTCTTCTTTCCAGCTACAGAGACAGATGCAGAACTGAACTCTGGCCATTTGTGTGTGTGAAACCAAAGTGAAAGTCCAGTTGCTCTGAAGCTCTGCGAGGCCTGAAGGTAGAAGGTCAGTGAGACTTTCTATCTTAAGAGTTGCCATAGTGTCTTATCTCCTAGTGATAATACTTGATCTTGCAAAGTAGTGGATATCTCTTCAAAATTATTTCCATTGCTCTTTGCCATCATTAGTAGAGAGTTTGTATTCTCCTGCTCTCAGGAGGATTGACAAGCACAGGGTCCGGACACCTGTGTGATGTTAGGGACATGTCAAAATTAGAGTCAGGGCCTGAGTTCAAATTTCAGACATATCCAGGTAACTGGAATTCAGATGCCATGTTTTACTCTGCTCCCATCTCTGATTTTACTCAGATATAGTACAAGCAGAACAAAACAAGCTGGGTCTGTCCAAGAGAGGAGATTTAAAAGTAAAGATGTGAGATCTACAGGAAGGATTGCTGCTATCTCTGGGCCATATTGTGTCATTGATTTTTAGGCTGATCTCTTAACTGATTCCAATTGGGACTTAGACTTAAAAATTGATGATACAGTATGGCCCTACGTGATGAAGAGTAAGGGCTTGGGTTTGCTCGCAGCTGCAGTGGTGTAAATCCTGAGTCACTACTCTCTGCTGGAGTTAGGTCGCTTGTGCTGGAAGAGCTTAGAGCCCATTCTTGTGGGGTCAGGGAGAGGAGCCACAGCATATCAGCTGCTTCAGAGGATCGGCCCATCTGCACCCTCTCTCCCCTCAGCTAAATCAGATAATTCAAGGCAGTTTACCTCTCTATGAAGAAAGGATAAACAAGTATTGAAGTAACCGCAGGATAAAAGCATGCACACAGGCAATTACGAGAGAGCAGCCGATGCACCGTAAGTTCACACCCTGTGTTGCCCTGTGGTAACTTGTTTGTAAGCTGGTTCTCTCTGAACACAGTACCAGAGAGCAGGCTGTAGCCCTTTACATCACCCTAATGACTGCTTCTCAGAAAATATTTGCAGCCTGTTAAGCTCTTACAAGACAAAAAGAAAAGGGATGGGCTAAAAAAGTCTTCCTTCTGGGGATATTTTCCCTACGTTTTGAAGTAAGAGCAGCCTAACAGTTCTTACTAGTTAGTATCTAATAGTACTTAAACATAGTCCAATTGCTATTCTTAAGATTCCAGTTTCTGTCTGCTAGAATTTGTTACAGCTGTCAATAAGCAAATCACAGTAATAATTACAGTGCTGTGATTAGCATTTTTCATTAGTTTTATTATAATTCTGTGTTTATTAGGAGTTGTAACTTGGACAGAGAACCTGCTCTTTAAGATTAATTTACCCATATAATTATAAATTATTTCTTTTATTTTAAATCCAGGTATTTTTACATTTACAAAATGCCAAAAATATATGCTTAAGAATGGTTTACAATGTAAGAAAGCTTTTTATTGTTTTTATTTGATCATTTAAAAATCCCATTGTTTGCCAGAATTCCACTTAGGCCAACAATGAAACAAGTTAACACCTCAGATGCTGGGATATAATAAACTGCAAAATGGCCCCAAGCATACGTTTCTTTCCAGAAATCCTCAAATCTTGACAAATGCATGGAAATATTACTTGGGAACATATTGTGCTATTGGAGGTTCTGAAACCCACAAAACAGAGGACTAACTTCAGCCTACAAATATATCTGTACAACTCAATGAACTACATTCTGATTAATGTTATAATTTGGCCCAGAAAATTTAGGGCAAAGGCTGAACCTTTTGGTTAACACATAACTGCACTGAGCCATTGCATGAGTCTCAACTGTCTTTTTTGTCTTACAAGTCACTGGCCCTGAAATACCTATTAAAGGCATAAATGGGTAATTTATAGATGAAGGGCCAAATTCACCAGTGCTGGGTCTGGAAGATATAAATAACACTTTCTTGTTTCAGCATGGCTCGTTGCACTCTGCCTTCCTTTGGTGTTTTCTGATGATGGAAGGAGATTAATTTAATTTGTGGTTGGGATTACATATGAGCCTCACTGTTAGCAGCTGCTGAATCAGTGCATTCCTCTGTTACTCTGGCCATTTGCTGCTTGGCTGTCTAGCACACATTTTGGGCAGCTGTGGTACTTTCATTCCTCTGCTGCCACCACTGAACAGGGCACTGGGCTTTGGCATAGACTGGTAGAAGATGACATAATTTTGGTTTGAATTTGTTCCGGAATTCTAGCTTAAAGTTAAATTTGTTACCTCTGATCGGAACTACTAAGTGACTTGACTGTCAGGCTCCTAATCAAAACACTGATTGAGCACATATATTTGTTTAGATTAATAATATAATCAACCAACTGTAGATCAGGAAAAAAGTCTGCTTTAGAAATCAAAATTGTGTTTTGATTGGGTTATATTGGAATATTTACGGAAAAATTTCTTTGACCAGAAAAACGATAATAAACTACGTGCTACATTAAACCTTAAAAAAATGGACCTGCTTGATGTTGCCTCCAAAGGGCAAATCATAATCCAGTATCTGGTCAATGCTGATGGATAAATGGGCACTGTACTTAAAACACTGGGGAGCCTTGAGGCAGGAAATTATATTCATTTATAGGTACTGGTGCTTTGTTAGGAAATCATAGCTGTGAACCAAGATTTTACTAGTTCTTGTAATGTAAAAACCTGATTACTTTGATTCTATTCATTGGCGACTTTTCAACTAGAGGCTTTAGCAATAAATTTGGACAAAACAGAGACTGTTCAATTTCAAAGCTACTCCAGGAAAAAAAATGCACCTCTGCTGGTGTTTTATATTAAAATTTATGCCATCTATCATTCTAATAGATTTTCTCTATGATTTGTCCACGATATCATGAATTCAAAATGCTATCTTTTCTCCTTGATATTGCGATTTTTAGAAAAGCAATCCCTTTTCTAGTTCTCTCCTTTGAAGTAGCTCATAGCGTGAGAGGTCCAGTGTCAAGAGTATTTAGACTAAACCATGCAGAAACCCCAATGGAAGTCATCAGGTAAGCACAGCATCAGCTCTTAAAAACTAAAAAACAAACCAAAATGATTTCGAGTACAAGGGGGGTGACTGAATCCTCTTTATGTATACAAAAGCAAATAGGATCAGTTTTGCATATCATGTACTCTGATATTCTTAATTAGAAAAAATTAACATATTGGGATTAATTTTCTGGAATCCAGGAAATTCTATCCTTGGAGTAAATGTAATAAGGTTACTGTAATAATTGCCATGCTGCTGGGATGTTACAGAGCAGCAAGTTACATGCAGTTTCAGTATTTGCACATACATGTATTTTTGTGAAGTTCTCTGAATTAGGAAGAGACTTTATACCAGGACATGGTCTCTACCTTTCTGCAAGGAATTACCTTTTGGTATTATGTGTAAACTTTTAACTGGCTTCAGAAGTCAGATTTATAGTGTAATTTGTTGAGGTGTGTTGTATGTAGCACTTCTCAACCAGTGGTCTTTCAAAAAACCAGCAGATGACAAAGGGATGGTCCCTACTGCCGGTCTGTAAAGAGAGATGCTATATTCCTCTCAGCTATGAGGAGATGCATGTGTGTGTTTCCAGTTACTTAACTGCATTATAAAAAATAAGCTGTATAAACATCTTCACAGATTAGCTCTGTACCTCTGTACACTACTCTCTTTTGGCATGGATGAAAAGGAAGCTGCCCATGAAAGTATGTTTTGCAGTGTAAACTTAGGTATAGCACACAAGACCCTTGAACTAACCTGTGAATGTATCCATCATTTTGAGTTATTATAGGGGCACAGCTTAACTCACTGAAATTAGGTACTCTCACTCCATATTAGTAAGATGCCTGAAAATCCTACATCTTATGTGGATAGCTTAGCTCAGGGCAACACGTGTAAAGAGACTGTCCACACTGTGAACTTGGACCATTTTCTTATATGTGACAGAGGATGCAGAACTGTACATATTTCTAGTCTCCATTTTAGATGGATAGCTGTGCCAGCAGTATTGTAAGTACCATGTACCATGGAGTCTGTCTCCATCACATTCTTTTTAGTCTTAGTATGCTGGTATTCATTTTGCTACACGAGAACAATAATTATGTTTTAATAAAGTTTGCGAAATAATATGCCCATCAGACTAGGATTATTTACATAGACCACATAGTTATAGTTCGGAGTTTTTGTATATGCAGATAAATCAGAACAATGTCTTTCCTATATTTCCATGTGTGTGTTTTATTTTTTTAAATACAAGAAATAGAAAGCAAAGAAAGTGAGAGCTACAAGAACGATTAGATGTCTTGTAAAAGGCTTCTTAGTGCTGCTGCTGACCTTCTCAGTCTGTTCTGCTTTGCTTTGTTATGTTTAACTGCCCCGGGAGGTCATTATCAGACAGTGGTGACTGTTTTGTCAGGTCTTATTGTTTAATTAGATCACAGTTTATGTCAAAATTCTAAAATTCTTTTGGCACATGCCAAAATTTTCACAGTTTTTAGTTTTTAAGTTGAAATATTTCTCAAACAATAAGCAGCAGCTACAAGGGAGTAGACAAATTTATTTAATATTTACAGTGTGCACTTAAAAAATTGTGCCTTGGGTTAAATTCATTGAAATGTGACATCTTATTTTCAAGAGTATCCTATGGGTAGTCCCTTGAAACTTGTATTGACATTAATATAAGCCTTAAGAAATAGGCCTGGCGAGGCTCACATTATCTATAGTAAAGCTAATTTTTTCTACTGATCTTGCCTCGAATCATCTGAAATTATATAAGATTGTGTAAACAAACCCTCATCTACAGAATTAGAAAATGATGTTTTTGATATGCCTTTCCTGCCCTTGAAATTATATGCCTGAAGTATGCAATCTGTGATGTACTATGTTCCAGTAATGGTAAGATAATCGGTACAAATTTCTAGGCTAGAGGTAAATGCCAAACAGCCATACCAAAAATTTGTTGCTTGGATGATCTACTTGTTCCTGAGTAAGGCAAGCTACCCATGTTTTTCTTTGCCATATTTAATTAGAACCTATTGTAGAAATGAGTGGAAAAGAGGTATATTACTCACTCCTCATCATTCTAGTCAAGTATAAATTTTCAGTTGCCAAATTCTTACTCATCTTGTACAGAGCAGTTAGTGCCTTTGGAAAGATGCAATGCTCAAACTGAGCCAAGAGTGATGATGTTCAAAGGATCAAAACACTAAATGACCTCATAGAGGTCCTGTGTTCTGGAAAATGTATCTTCTTTTTCCAGTTCTCTTCTATGGCCTGATAAAGTGTGTTATCTCTCTCAAGACTCTTGGTGTCTCTGAGCAAAATAAACCCAAAAGCCCCAAAACTCCCTCACAATTAGTAAGGCTATTCTATGCCTTGATGCTTCAGTGTATGAGGCAGGAAATCATACAGGCTTTGGTGGGTAATTTGTTTCTCTAGAACTATCGCCCTTCAATATCTCAGTATCACTATTCTCCAAGCATCTCTGTTGAATATTTATAGTGAATGACCCCACTGCCAGGGATTGCCGTGAGCTCTGCAGTATATCAGTGCTTAGGCTTTTGATAGAGCAGCGTCTGTGCTACACCTTCAGAGCAAGCACTATCAGTGTCCCTCCCTGTGTAACACAGGAGCTGAATCACTCACAGAGACAGATAAATGACAAATGTAGAACCCAGACAAGAGCAAAAGGTGATGTAAGATGGGGACTAATTACTGCTGCTGTTGGGAGTAAAGCCCATAAGTAGAGCAAATATAAAATGAGGCTGCCCCAAAGAGGCTGGAGCTGTTCTGAAGTGACTCTAGGGAGGGAGAATTGGCTTGAGAACACTAGTATCTCCTACCTACCTTGTCTTCCTTGAAAGCAAAATGGCAAAAAATAGTGACTGATGCACTAAGAAGAGGTCCAAAAGTGACCACATGCTAGCCTGTGGTTTGGGTTTGATGTTTCCAGCACTCATGAAAGCTGTGAGCCCTCATCATGAAGGCAGCAAAGTGAGCAGGGTTTCTGCCAAGAGCAGTCATGAGGGGACACTGTACAAAACAGGGAACCAGGTATGTGTCGTAGTCATCTTAATCAGACGTATTCTCAATCGTAAACAAGATCTAAACCTACCTGAGGCCTGAAGGGATAATCAGCCCAGGTGTGAAGTTGGCTCCATTTCCCCTGCCCTGTATTTGGTCAAAGCAAGGGGCATTGGGCAAGCCAAACCTGCCCTGCAAGCACCCAAGGTTCAGTCACTCACTTGATGTGCTCAAGGCCTGTCCACCTTACTCGCTTCCTGTGAAATGGCTCGTGCTTGACCAACGCTGCCCTGTTGTATCTGAAATGGGCTGTTTTCAGCCGGGAGCTAAGCTGTGCCCCTCCCCAGGATCAGGCACAGGCTCAGCTGTGCCTGCTGTCACCTCAAATCTTTCCCATTCTGGAGAAATTTTGCAGCCCTCTAACTGTCTGAGTGGAGACTTGCAGATAAGTTTTATCAGCAGTCCCTCTGGGTCTGCATTCAGCGTATTTTCAGTCTGGCCATTTACTTTTAGCCATTCTCTATTAACTCACCCAGCGGTAGCTTTTGTTAACTGCCCCAGTTGCAGGGCTTTCCTAAAGTATGTTCCTAGGAGGTGTATCAAGCTGAATTTCCCCACCATGTTTGTTGTCTGGAATGCATGGTTATTGACAGATTCCCTAATTGCTCCATTTCTATGCGGTACATAAAAGCCATCTCAGAAGGTACCCCCAATTTACTATGTTGACTTATAGAGGCTAGAGAGAAAGCAGAGAGGGAGCCTTTCACCCTCATAGTGCCATAGAGAAGATCATCATGTTAACTCTGCATAGTTGGGAATGGGACCAACTCTCTGAGGATAAGCATGCTCCATGCTTTCCCATGCCTCAAAGCATGAGGAAAAACAGATCCATTCTAGATGTGAAAGAGGTTTGGAAATAAATGTTCAGGAGTCTGAACCATTTCTGCAAGGTCTTTGCTATATGCCTAATATTTGTATCTCATTCACAGAGGGAAGGATAACTCCCTGAAACACCATATCTTACAGGTTTGGGAGAAAACTTAGCTCAGCCTTGAGCCCCGTTCTTGACTCATAAAGAACTCTGTTTGACATCTGATTAATCTGTCTTTTTCTCCTTCTAGACCTTTTTGCTGAGCTCATGTTAAGGTTTTCTGTTTCTGTTACTATTTTATTATGCATTTAACATAAGACAATCTCTGCCCTGAGATACTGGCAGTGTAATACAGAAACAGCTACTGTAGAATGTGAGGAATCAGGTTTTTTTCATTTTAGATAAAAACAAATGTAGTTAATAAGGCATCTAGATAATTATTTTTAAACTTCAATTGCCAAATTTATTTTGACAAAGTTTTAGAAATTAAATTGATAAAATTATGCAAGATGACAATATTTATACTCAGAATCAATATGTATAGTAGTATGTTTCAGGCTGAGTTCATAAGGCTGCAACTGCTTTGTAGCAGATACTACAGTGCCACATGACTTTCCTAAAGAACAGTACTGACAAGCAAATAGATGCTGTTTGTGGTATTAAAAGAGCATCTTGTGTACAGATATTTGTAAACAAAGTATGCTATTAAATTATTACTTAGTATTTATTCAATTATTAAACAACTCTCAGTTATCATTTACAATTGGAACTTTAGTGCTAAAATGCTGTATTAGATATGAGCAATGTGCAATTATGGTTCCTCATAGTTATCCATAAGCTCTTTTCAGAGAATTAGCTCACGTCAGCTCTCCCCACAAGCAACTGATTACCTGAATATCTGTGGATTCATTGTGTCTAGCACACAAGCTCTCATTGCCCAGAGCCCTTTCTAGGTACTAATAACACCTTCCCAAAGCATTATGATGATGTTCAAGACCTGCCTGTGGTATTTTGAGGTTTCCCAATGAGGTATTTTCAAAGCCCTCTCTTAGCATGTTTTCTGGCACTGTAACCAGAGAGGGGCTGTGTTTATGGTGCAGACATTAGCATGGTGCCATACTGATGTGAATGTGCCCACAGTGCTCGTAGTGACATTACTGACAGCATGTCACAGCACCATTCTGGCTTTGGAAACTACTCCTGTGCCCACTGTTATGGACAGCTGATGGCTTTCTGACAGAGGGTAATGGGAGCTGCTGCCTCAGGTTGAAGCAAGATGCAGCCAAACCTGCACTCAAGGAGGCCCTCTTGACCCCTGCCTGGTAGGCCAGGGTCCTTTGGAGAAAACTGTTGAATTTGAACCAGTTCGTCCTGCACATGCTGCAATATATGATGTTTATGTATATCTCCAGGAAGTAAGGTGCTATTTAAGCTGATGGTAAGTGGATAGAAAACCATCTTCTTCTCTCAGGCTTCGAGTCTCACCAGGTTTTGTTCTCCTCTGCCTAGGGGGTGGATTGCAGGTGGAGCAGTTGCCTATAATATTTATAAAGAAAATTCTGTCCTATTTTATTTTCGACAATGCTGTTAATAAGTTGTTAAAGCTGCTTCTATTAACTTAGCATGTGATGGCTTTCTGTGCTCTCTTTGCCTTTTCTGTACATGCTCTCTTGGTTCTTTGTAACCTGCAACCCTTAGTCATTTCTGTAGCTATATGAGTTACAGCAATGGATTGGAATTAGGTGTCTAGCCCACACAAACCTCATTCTACTGATCAAACATATTCTTAAAACCTTGGCTTTGATGTCGCTATTAATCAGCATTTGACTTTCAGTTAGATTTCTAGTTTGCAAATATGGGGATCAAAACAGATATTCAGGTTTGTTGAGGGCTGTTTGAATGGCTTCAGGCTATTCTTTGAGACTGTACTGGGGTGAAGCAAATGAGCAAACAAAACGTTCTGTTAGCAAAATGAGAAGCTTTTAATTTTCCTTTAACAGGTTAGGAATTTAGAGTAACCTGTTCACATCATCATGAACCACCAATGCAGTGTCTAAGGTATGTTTTGGTTGTTAGTACTGGAGGATCTTTCCAGCTACTGGACAGGCAAACCCAGGCTTTTTTATACTGAATGAAGATAGTGAAATGAAAAGTTTGCAAAGTTCATTGATAATACTGTCAGTGGGTGACTGTTTCCAGACACAGACACAGTATTTTTGGGTGGTGTGGGAGGTCTCTCCAATTCTGTCGATAGAAGTGTACCTCTCAGAAGTGTGTACACAGTCCCTGTCCTTTGACAACTAAGCTGTAGTCATGCTTGCTCTGTTCCCTGTCCTGCTGATCAGGCTTTGCAGAGTGGATTCCATTAGAAGGGATTCCAGAACAAAGTGAACAAGGGAGTTTCCTCCCCTTCAGCATAAATTGTGGCGTGGTGGTTACAGGAAAGATGAGTACAAGGCAATCTCAGTAACTCCTGAGGGAGTTGGGAGAGAACCTGGGTAGGGCTCTATTATCTGTCCTAAATGAAAAAAAAAAAAAGGTAGAAATTGCATCCTATACTAATTGCAAATGTCGGGTGTTTGTATCTTATCGAGAATCCTTTGGAAAGAGGAATCTTCATATACTCTAATACAATGCTTAAGTAGCAGTTACTGTAGTTTTAAATTACATCTGCCCCAGAGCTGGCTGGTTTCAGCCAGATTGGACCAAAAAGAGAGGCTTGCATCTCTCTCTTCTTTGTCATATGGATATGCCTTTTATCTTCAGTATCTAGGATTTAATATTTCAAGGGAGACTAGACTCTTGCAATCGGGATAGTAGGTTTTGGCCTGAAAATGTAAAGACTTTGACATATAAATTATGAAATGAGAGTTGTTGATTGATAACTGCAGAAATATGGAGAAATTAATCTTATATTTCCCTTATGGAAGGCTGAGAGAGTTTAGCATGTCAATACTTCATGCTTCTGTCAGAAAGAAAAGCAGAGGAACAAAACCATATCTAAAAAAAATCCCAACATGCAGATTTGTCAGATATGTGATTGCAGGTCAAAGAGTTTTTAGCACATCCCAAAGGTTTGGGAGACAGGGAGTTAAGAGGCCCTGATGGAAACAGCTTTTGAAACACTGGAATCTGTTAAGGTCCACTGGATACTTGCACTGTGGGCTATACTGGTGTACCTCACAGGCTACCAAACCAGAAAAAGATGACTGGAAAGGTGGCTTTTTCCTGTAGTTTTTCTCTTTCCAGTTAGTTGCTTTTCTTTATTTACTTTACATTTTCTTCATTTACTATTCTCTTCCAACCTCTTGCAATATGAGCTATCCTAATTTGGATATTGCATCATATTTAGAGGCCATATGGAAGCTACATATTACTTAGTTCACCTAAGAAACTAAATCTTGGTGACCATGTCTAAGTGAGTCTTAAGGGGCTTTAAAGTGGTATGATATGCACTGTGAGGGGTCTGGAAGAAGAGGTAAGCTACCCCAGTTTAGACTTCCTCCAGGCTTAATTGGCATTCTTCAATGTACTTAGGCCCCCCTTGGTTGTTGGCCCAGCATCTTCTCATAAGTCAATTTCTATTTCACACTCTGGAAATAAAATAGAGTAGAAGCACACGATTTTGAATGTAATCAGACCTATTATCTGGATTGATCATTATTTTGTAGAGATTTGATTGCTACTTATAATCTGTAATGGAGGTCATTATTTTATTACATGTTTTCTGGGTATGATTAAGTCACTTAAATGAAGGCTTTCTTTCAGTTTAAATTAGTAAGAATAATATACTTGTGATTTCTTCTAAATAAATCTGAATTTCCACAAATCTGCATGCATTTTACTATGAAAGCTTTTTTGTTAAAATATACAGATACAAGTAGACTAATAAAGCATAGAACTTTGTGCAAACTAAAAATATAATTTTTATAGAAAAAATATTTTTTGTTTTAAATTTTATATAAATTATCTCCAATTCTGCAATCCCATTATTCACATGACAGGCTTCGAGAGTGAACTATGAAGTTTCTTCTTGGATATGTGGCCCTTAACAGGGAAAAGAAAGCAGTATTGCTCAACAAACTTGAGTGTTCCAAAAAAATTTAATGTTGTTACCATTTACTTTGTTGAAAGTTATTTGGTGAGTGAAGTGCATAATTGTTCACCTGCATTGCAGATTTAAGAGTTAGTTTTTATTCAAAAGTGTTGTGACCTCAGATATTTTTTCTCAGGTTTCCTAAGGGCCTGTAATGAACTCTAGCAAGTCTTTAATGCTTCTGGGGAAAACTGAGCTAAGTCAGTATTACTCAGTCTTGAGTGAGCCTGTAAATTGCCTGATACAGATATTTGCCCATCTTGTTAAATTGAGGACCTGGAAGAAAAAGAACAAAGAGTGGGTAGTGAATTAGTTGGGCAGCTCTTCCAAGGAGGCAAGAGATGCGTATGTCTCAAAAGCTGAAATTATGTATAAGGAAAGAGAATTAGGATGAGAGAGTATAGTCCTGAAAGGAGAGACTCTGGACCTGAGACACGGTGACATTGATTGGTGGTACATGTTGGGCTGGATAGCTTGGTCTCTTCATGTACTGCTAGCTCTTGATGTGACCAGTTTGTCCTGAGCCCAGACATTCATCCTACAGCAGTTTAGCAACAGAAATATACAAGAGATGGGGCTCTTGGCCAAACTGTTTCATGACCAATTCTCAGAGAAACACTCAGACCCTTTCAACCCTCATATGGACTGAGGACTCCAAAACAATCTATAGAGATAGCTTTCTTACACACACTGCTGAACTGATCCTAGTGCATGAAATAAAGGCTCCTTTGCCCATCAGGCCACAATAACTTCTCCCCGTACTTATTTACATCAAATATTTGTATCATTTGTATAGGTTTTAGTCTCAAATAAAATATTTGTTATGGTTATCTATTACATGGGAAGCAGGCAAGCTACTTTCGATAATGAAAATGTTCACCTGCACAGCAGGCAAAAATGTCATGAGATTAGGGAAGATTGGTTAAATACAAATCACATTGAGAAGCAAATAAACGAATCTATAACATTCTGCAGAACCTTTCAGTATGGTGGGTCAGTTTGGCATTAGCAAGATGTAGTGCAAATATATCTCAGAAAGAGCCATGAAATATCATATACAGAAGGTTCACCACTGACTTACTGTACTCAAACTAGAGAGCTCATGTACCCCTCTTTTGGTATCATATACCTCAGGAACCTTACCTTTTGTATTAAATGTTCTTGCTCCAAGAACAATCTGGTAACTGTACTGGTAACAATCAGAACTGACTGGTCTTTTGAATAGCTGCTACTTGTGTCTGTTACAGAAAACATGCTGGGAAAGCTTTATGTAATTGTAGGAGTTCAGATGCATTGCTGTGATATGCAAATAGCTCTTTGTGGTTTGTTAGGGAAACCAAGGCAGGAGATGGCCACTTTTTTTCCATCTTAGATTCCAAATGAGGTCATCTTGCTCTAGAAAAAAAACCCTGGTTTGGGGAATCTTGTGATTCTACTCTTTTTATTTTGGTGTTACTTTTTTTTAATTGAAAGGGCTTGAACTTGGAAATGTTTGGATACTGTTATCCCCTTTTCACGACTCTCCTTTGATTGAAGATTGTCCCATCATTTCTATGCAGCTGCCACAACTGGCCCTATGTACTTTGAATGAGCTTAGCAGACTTCTTTGTCTTGTAACTCTGTCCTTACATAAAGACAGTAGCTTGATTACTAATTGCATAAATAATCTTTTTCAATAGAAAATGTCTTTTCAATTCGCTATGGAAGCTGCTCATATCTGTCTTTTCTGTGTATCATAACTTTCTCTCTACATGGTTTCTGAGCTAAGATGCATCAACATAGGTGGCTGAACCAAAGAGACATTTTTCCTGGACCTGCCTCAGAAAGGAGCATTGCAAGTTGAAATTCCACTTTTAAATTCAACTTCTGCCTCTTGGAAAAAAATCACTAAGTCAAAGTATCACTTTTTATAGCCTCAGTAACTCTTTCAGGATTTTCAAAGTCAATTCAGCTCTAAGCTGAACTAATTATGGCACATGCTATAAACCACAAGCACTGTAAACTCAGCATGGACTGCTATATCACCATCTTGGAAGCACATCAATCTCCTTTTACTCTAATTTGTTATACACACTGTTTCTTTGGTGGCTTTTCTTACCTCACATTCAGATATTCATCTATTAAAATAAATGAGAATGTGGTCTGTTCCCAATCCATAAAAAAGTAGGACACTTTTGGAGCCATGGAACTTGGAATTAAAGTGGCTTTAGAATAAAAAATAATAAATTGTACATTTTTCTCCATGTTGTCTCTTCTGATGGAAAGCAGTACACTGTTAACTTAAGGCTATTGGTAGACGAGAGTGTGCCTCCCAGGAGCGAGGATCCGTTGGCACTAATTATTGTAGCTGTACTTGCTACATTCAACTTATATGTGATTGCATAAAACTTAAATGCAAGAGATAGTCTTTTTTGTATATGGCATCTCTAAGAAGCAGGCAAGGAAACCTTGGATGTCTTCTTTGTAAGGTTTGGCAGATAATGAAAGAATAAACCATTTACCATGCCTCATACCTGAACATTTCCTTGATGTTTATAAGATATACAGAGGAAGTGGTTTTCATTCTTTTTTTCTTATTTTTTGCAAATGTATGCTCATCCCAGTTTTGCCCAGGCCTGAATATGAAATGCTAGACTACCACAAGAAAGCCTGGGCATCACAATACTTTTCTCGCTCAAGCAACAACTGAAAGTCTCATGAGACAGCTTATAGAGTTCCAGCTCAAACTTGTAGAACCAAGATGTTTATATAATTTATATAAGGTGGGGCTATATATACATTAGGTGGTTAGCTACAGTAATAGCTAAATTTCCAAAGTTGCTCAGCACATGCAGCATTTGGGCTTCAGACCCTTACAGAATGGTGATAAAATCCCTGATTCCACATAACTGTGAGAAGGGGAAAATGATTTTTTTACTGCCCTTTTACAGGGTTCAACCCAGTCTTTATTTTAGACCATAAGTGTCACTGCATATCATAATTATTATGACCTAACATTTCTAGGTGGTAGCAATTCAAGGCTTCAAAATGGCTCACAATAGTTAGCTTCAGGAAGTACTCAAGTATTCACATCAGACTGTTTGAGTAACTAATATCACATCTATAGATGTGATGCAGGAATAAAAACCTACCCCTCACCTTCATAAGGAATGATGGAATTCTGGTCCCACTAGCGTATAAACCATATCACTGAGAGAAAATGAAGGAGACCTTGATGAATGCTACCAAAAGTTCCTCTGCTGTTAAATGTTTATGGCTTATCATACGTCCTTCTATTTTTCTAATTCAAACTGTTCTGAACATGAGGAACAACTTTGTAAAGCTCAGTAGCTTTAAAGTAAAAGGCTATCAATGTTTCAGATCTCCACCCTAAAATATCCTGGATGAGAGAGAAAAAAAATTTTGCCAGGGCCACTGTCCACAAGGAGATAGGTGTGATAGGCATGTTGTTTATACTTTGATCTTGCATGAAAGGTCATTAAAAAACACTCACTGACTGTGGATCGCACACTCCAAGAGAAACAACATGTATTCCAAACTTAAAATACCTTAAGATGGAACAAACTTAGGGACTGCCACATATGACAGGGTGCTTCATGAAACTTTGAAAGATACAGGTCTTGGAAAACCAAAAGAAAACAACCAGTGAGCTTACAGGATGTACTTTTTGAAGAAAAATCAATTACCATTGTTTTCTAAAATACTTGATGACCACAAAACAATGTGATTTCTCATTCCTAGTGGATGAAGTACCTCTAAGAACCTATTCCTTCCCATTCTAAAATGTAGCAGAGTACAAGAGACGTTTCTGAGACTGGTTCTGAGACCACAGGACTAGTATATTTTAAAAAGAGGCAAAGTGCACTTTATGCAGAAATGAGAGAGGGCCCAAAATGCCTTTTAATTTATTTTTATAATAAATATCATTAAACAGTATTTTGAAGCCATTTATTTTTACTTTGTATGCAATGCTTATATTGTAGAAAGGAGCCATTTCACGAACTATTGAAATAAGCAGTTGCTAACAATGAAGATACTATTTTATTGAAACCTGATAAACTTTCCTGGATTATTTGGGATTTTTTAACAACATTTTTCAAGGCTGAAAAGAATAAATGGAACCTTAATTTTGGCAGAAATGAAAAATTATTTCTGTGTCAGCTTCATTTGGACATGGAAAACCTGTTTCAAACCGTTCATGGCTCCACCTCTCACGAACTGTTTATAATGAACTATAAATTACATATAACGTGTAACATAAAAATTAAATAGAATTGTTCTGGAACCATAGATACAGATTGAGAGTTAATTAAATGAATGCGTGGGGAAAAATCTGTGTGAGATACAGGACTAGGGGTTCCCTGCTGTACCTATTTAATGAAGTCTCATCCATCTGATGGCTCCTGGACCCACTCTTCAACACTTCCACAAAAATGTCACAATCTTTATCGGGAAAAAGTGTGGAATGTGCCTTACCCACATCAAGTACACCATTTTACAATTCCAATCCAATTAATTAAGCCTCTATTCTTCATGCATGAATGGCCGTCTCTCAGTTACACACCCAAGGCAAAGCTCCAAGGGGGCCAGGCAGCCAAAAAAGGAAGGTACATTCCCAGCTCTCATTTACTTAAACACATATTTTTGGTAAAAACAAAATGTTTAAAATTACTTCAAATTAAAGTGTGTATATTTCTGCAGGGGCAGAGCATCAATAACTTATGTCTCAGGAAAATGAGCCTTTATTATTTTTATTTTTAATGCAGAGTCATAATTAAAGCAGGGAGGAGAGGACAGCCTCCTCTGTGAATGAGGAAATTAGACTCAGTGTAGTGAGATGGGAGGGTAGAAGGAGACTTCTGATGCGTGATTAAATGAAGAGGCAGTGTGGTAAGGGCAGATGAGACACAGCACAGTGGGAGTACGGAAAGCAGGGTGAAAGAAATAAACAGAAGACAGGATGTTAAAGTACCATAACCTGACTGCACTCCTGAAGAGTTAAAAATGAACTGATCATCTGTCAGGAAACCACACAAGAGGGGGGTGATTCGATTCTAGTCCAACCTCTCTGGGTAGGAATGTTGCTCTTCTGTGATTAAGGGAGAAGAGTAACTATTTTCTTCTTACTGCACAGCATTGCACTGTTATTTTTAGCACTCGATTTCTAAATGTGTTTCCTATAGATCATCTGTCATTTCAGTGTTAGAAACAACCATGCTATTTTTTCTGTAATCATATGGAGTCTTTTCATTTATGCACTTGTTTTTTATACTGATCAAAATCTCAATCGATTCGTTGTATTGTCTGGACACCCAAGATCCAGCTCAGGGAAGCACTTGCTCAGGTTCTCTCTTCTACTGCACCTTCACCCCAAAATAAAAGTGCACATCAGAAATAGCAACATGTACAAATAGCAGCATGCTTGCTGCCTCAGAATCACCTGGATGTCAATGAGAGGTCACAGACAGGAATGACCTCTTCCGAAATTAGCCACAGTAGTATAAAGTGTTGCAGGTCCCTCTTGGTGGTGCCCGCCAGACAGTATTACTCTCTATGGGAAGAATCATGTTAGTGCTGCCCAAAGGCAGTGGCTGTCATTGTGAGCAGTCAATCATTCCAGTAATAAACCCCACCACGTCCAGCCTTGCCTTGTCAGAGGGATCTGTGGAGGGGGTTGGACGTGGCAGGCCTTGCTGGTACTGTAGCATCAGCTCTCCCCTCCTTTCCTCAGTGATGGTTTCTGTGCCAGTATGAAAAAAATGCCAGTGCAAGTGCGTCCTTGGCAGCTGCTATTGGGACAGGGGATTGTTTCACCTGTTGCAATTACACCTTGGAACTTTTTTACACTTTTCTGCAGAGGTGAGATTTCCCAAATGAAATTATATTTTCCAACTGTATTGCAAGTTTGAGGCATTTCACCCATTTACATATCCTTTCAATCTGTCATCATTGATGCTAGAAGGGAAAAACCTGAAATAGAGAGGGAAAGCTGACAAGTCCTAAAATTAAAAAGTTATTGATTAAGCCATTTGACTTGTTCTTTCATTCCAGTATTGTACTCCAGGAAACAAATGTTTAATTTATTTTGGATAAAGGGATTCAATTTGTGATAATGCCATGGAAATATAATTTTCTTACAAACTCAGATTTCTCATAGGAAAATGTTAATGAGTCTTTTCCATTACACTAGAAAGACCATGTACAAGAGCTGGTTGAATAGTGCCCAGACAATGTTTTTGAACATTTGTCAGAATTGTGCTTGGTTCAAGAAAATTCATATCCCATTGTACTATTTGCCAACATTTACATGAACAGTTTTTGTTTAGGTAAAGGTTGGTTGGTTCCCTAAAAATTATCAGTTCATTCAAAAACAAAGAACAGATATAGTATCAGGTCATTAAATGGCCAACCACAATCTTCATTGCTAATAATAAATGTTTTACTTTGCAAGCCACCTTTAAGATCAAAATTGTTCATAAGAAATGCAAACATACTTGATATTATGCAAAGCATAATTTAGGTATTATTTGTCTGCAGAAAGAGTATCAATGCCTGTTTGCTTTGATAAATGCAATTATTAAATATATTGCCAGAACTCTGACTTGGTCCACAAATACTCATTAAAGGGAAAAAAAATCAGAACATTATCACAATTCCTTCCCTGCAATTAATTAAACACCATGTATTGTTTAAGAGCAATTTTTTTTCTCAGTCCAAAATGTTTTATTTTCAAAATACGAGGAAATAGAAAGACCTTAGTACTTATCCTATTTTGATGCAATGGCAACATTACAGTAGTCATCAGAGTTCTCAGTCAGAATTGGGCCTTCTTGGTACATAGTGCGAGTAAAAGACATTAATTTCACAAAGTACATAACAAAGTTATTTCAACAAAATAAATGCCTTTGAAATTGTGAGAACATAGTTCATCAACTCTTCCCTAAATTATATAGTAAAGTTCACCAGCAAGAGCTGAATTCTCTATTAAAATTTGACAAATTATAATTTCATAATTAGTGCTTATTTTAGGCTGGAGGAATTGCTGGGGTTTTTTTAAATTCTCAAAGTATTTTTCAAAAATAATTTCACTTTGTTTTTTAAAGGAAGTTGTAAGTACTGGGGGGAAAACTTCTAAAATGTTTTGAGTATCGCCAATGCATTAAGTTATACGTAAAGAGCCTGAAACAGTGCCACTGAAAGGTAGGATTTGCAAATTTTCTTCTAACATGTAAAGTTAGTTTAGATGTCCTGTGATAATAATCTGAAAAAATTAAATGACAGATATTGTAATTATTTCATTACTGCTAAAACAGATTAAAACCAAAAGGGACAGTAAAGTATCAGTTGTCTCACACAAAGTGGATTTAATAATAAAATCTGATTTCAATAAGCAGGGAGTGGCTTACCCCAAGTTCTAAGATTTAGCCATGGAGCTCCTCTCCACATACACCAGGGATGTGACCTCATTCCCTCTGGCCCATGTTAAGACCTCCCCAGCTAAGGATGTTCTGGTGCTCCTCTGAATGAACAGCCATGAGCTGTCATAGAAGGCAGGTGGGCAAGACCAGCAGAAAGCAATCAGTACACATCATTCTATTCTGCTCTGCAGCCTCCTCTGGGACAGAGAGCTGCTGGATCGCACACGGCACAGCTCTAGCAAGCTCACAGTTCATGGCTGGCTGTGGGCTGGTCACCGCTCTCAGCCCAGACTTGCCATGGCCACTCTTCTGTTAGTTTGTTGGGAGGAGGCATCAAACCCATTTCTCACATTCTGCTCTACAAAGTGAAAGGAAATTATTTCCCACATCACACCAACTTCATTCTCAAGAGCAACAGATCTGGAAAAACCCAACCCTAGGACTGAATGAAAATTCTGAATTCAAATAGTGATCGGGTGAAGTTGCAGCTAGGGGCCATATAAACTTGATGATAGTTGCCCATGCACTCAACTGAAATTCTAAATATAAACCCCCTTGAACTCTGAGACAGTCGAGCTTGGTTTTCCTGTGTATTTCCAGGGAACCCAACACTAGTTTTAAGTTTCCCATGAATTTTAGATTTGGTTATGAACATTTTCACTATTTTTCTTGGGCATTACTTCATTTTCTGTGTACTTAGTAATTAATTGTTGGGGGTTTTAGTAAATGTGTTGGAGGTTTCTTGTAAAGCTTTTTGGCTGTGTTTGTTTTTAGAGCCCATAAATCCTACTGCATTTTATAAGACAACAGATTACTCAAACTAAGATATATAGTAATATGTTAGACTGTGTTGGTGTTTTGTTTTATTTTATTTCTTGAAGAGCTGTCATAAAAGTTGTAGATATTTAGTGATATTAATTAAGAAGCATAGTACTCATCAGATCAAACCAGTAGTTTCTTTTATCTACAATCATCCAAAACATATTCTTATTCCTTTCCTTCTTTCTCACTCATAACCTCCTTATATTGTCAGGATTGATGTCATCATTTATCCAGTCCAGAATGCTATATTCCCTGGAAACTAACTGGTGGGAGGGGGAGAGTGGCAACAAGAAGCCAAATTTATTTTAGCAATTTTGGGTTTTATAAAAAAAGTATGTTTCATGAAACAGTGGTACTTAATATTTCTTTACACAAGTAGTTTTCTCCTTGTTGACTCATCCTCCACTCATTCTCCCCCCACACCCCCCACAGCCAAATAAGAAAAACAGATTACTGTAAATTTTGGCACAGAAGGGTATTTGCATCATTTTCTTAGAAGTCACGTGCTTTGGATTTCCTCTTGTTTATGATATATTGGAATGTCTTCCAGATGTTTTTAATTATAAAAAGTTTTCAGGACAGCAAAGTAATCCCTAATAAAATTTCCTCTACATTTTTTAAAATAGCCAATAAATTAGTGTACTGTAGCTTATCAAACTGCCACATAATTCTACATTTGACCCCAGTGCAGTAAGGTCTGGCATTTCCTTAAGACAGCTAGTTTGGTCAGAGGCAAAGCAGGCTTCTCTAGGCATAGTTTCAGTTCCTCTTCCAAGGGAGAGCGTTCCTTTCCTGAAGCCAGCTGTGCGAGTGCTCATTGGTGCGAGTGGCTCTGACTTCCGACACAAACACAACCACTTCTGCTGCACCAGGCTGGAAGAACCAGATGTGTGATGTGGGGTATGCCAAAGTCTGGATTCAGGACAGAGACAAAGAGAAAATATTTTAGCTGCTTCTCTGTGTTGCTGATGCTGTACTGCCTGAGATTTTCATTTTTACATTTTGGGCAGGTGCCCAGATTGCTGTGGTAAAATCTGGAAGAAAACACAATAAAAATAAGATTTGTTCAATTTTCAAGGACATATATGTGGGTGGGGGGAAGCTTTTAATCATAAAAGACATTTTCAAATGGTTAAAGAACTAGATAAGTGAGAACAGCTCTGAATTCCTAAAAATCTTTCTAGAATCTACCCCTTGTATTCTGTTTGTTCATCCTAATGACACACCTGGTGAAGGTGCTTACTCTTACTCTGTATTTGTATAAGGAATTAAGGTAGGAATGGTAATGGGAAATAGAAACAAAAATCAATTTCTGTGATTTTTCAAGCTGTATGTGTGTGTGTGTGGTGGGTTTCTTTCCGCAGAAGTAATCAAGATCTGAAAGAAAGTTACAGCTTCACAGACATTTGGTGAAAGAGTTATTAGGCTGTTGGATCATGGGTTTAGTGGCCTGCATGTATCTTTAAATTTATCTTGGCAAAAGATCTCTGAGCAACAGGAATTTCAGCCCATGTCCTGAAAGACAGCAATACAAAAGAGTAAGCATGTGCATTTGGTTCTAGCCAGGTATGGGAATTCTGTGGCACTCTGAGGTGAATTTGGGGCATTAGCTCTAGGAATATGGTGTAGAAACTGTAGAAGTGGAAAAGCATATGGCATTGTAATGGACTAGATCCCTTTGCCTGTCAGAATCAGTTGTCTTCCAGAGGTGGGAAGGGAAGGAATCAAGCAAAAAAAGATGTTTGTATACTTTCCCCCCCGCCCAGTGTCTAAACACAGCAGGACTTGTAATAAAAGCAAATTACTGTCAATGTAGCTATTCCACATTCTCAGGTGGCAAAAATGTTGTCTGAATGGTGAAAGTGAGCTTGCACCTCTCGAGGCTCTTGCCTTTTCTCACTAATTTTCCTTGAGTACTATTTCATCAGCCAGATTTGCAAAGAACAGTAAATAACCATGCAAAACTCCAAGGTTTTTTTTGCATTAAAAGACTAAAAGTAAATATTTCACCTTGCTATTGAATCTATTTGTATTTGTTGCAAAAGCAGCACAGCACAGAATTTGGATCTAGTTTTAGCAGAGAGGAGACAGAATACTAAGAAACAGATGTTAAGACAAATGTGCCTTGCATGCATCTTAAAAACAGTAACTGATGGTAGTCTTGCCATCAAACTAGAAAGTGACAATCAGTGATACACAAGCTGAATTTTTTTAAAGGCTCATGGAAGTAAATTACATGTGATTTGGAGCTTATCTGTGTAAGGATGGTGGAACGACATGGGAAGGAAGGAGGAAGCTACAGACCTCACTAAAGTAGCAACCATGGCTGAGAACTTTGACCAAATTTTGAAAGGGATATAAAATGCTAATGCCACCACCCTCCCAAAAACCACCCCCCAGAACTGTCCCATGTTTTCAGATGCCGGAATCTATCGGTCTTCATTCTTAAAGTACTTTAAGAACTATAGATCCATTTATTTCTTGGTAAGAGTTGGGTGGCACTGCCATGGTTGACTTGCCATGTGTTCCTCTGCTGCCTACACTCTGTGAGTGCAGTTGTCCATACTCAGGCAAAGCTGTGACTGAGACCAAGGGAAGTTTAGGCTAGAGTTAAGCTGAGATGAAGGGCATCACTTACATAGCAACATCTCATCTGCCGCAGTAGGTTTCTCTGGTGTTTGATTCACGTTTTAATGCTGAGGCAGGAAAACCCCTTGCCCTTCTGATGCAGTGGCAGTGAAGACCCTTACAGACAGCAGTGAAGTGAAGTCTTCACTACAGAAGCAGTGAAGTACCACGTCTTTACTAAACAACATATTATTAAATGTTTGACTGCATTTGTTTATTATTTGCTGGACACTAGTAGTACCTGTAGTACTACTATGGAGTCAGTATAAAGCTGGGTCTCTTCCCTCTTAAATATTTCACACATGGAGTGTGAGGGGATTACATTGCTAAGGAGGATTTTCATGGGAGACAGAGCAACCTTGGTGGTCACAGTCTGATGTCTGGTCTTGCTGTAACCAGCACTGGCAAGGTGGGGAGAATGGAGCTAGGTAAAAACAACCAAAGCCAAGGACTCACACATTTCAAACAATCTGATATAATTCTTTACTGACCAACCTTCTGTTAAATTAGCCAGCTGTTACCTAATCCTGTTCTACAATGAAAAGCTGGTGCTGTAGTGTCTAGTTTTTGTGTCTTCGAACCAGCAGAGACTAGCATTGCTGATTTTTAAAAAGAGTGAAATTTTGCTTAGATTCCTTTTTATTCTGCTATTCTTTTCTTGCCCTAGAGCTTTATCCTACTCCCAGAGGGATGCCCTGCTCCCAAAGGAGTTTCCTGTCTGTCTTGGTTTGAAAGACAGGCATCTGCCAAGGAAGGCAGGAACCTCCCTCGGAATATAAAATGTGCCCCCCTTCCCTCCAAAGTATTATAACTCCAAAATTATGGGGATTTCTGGCAAAGATATGGGAAAAGGAATAAACAGTTCTTTGCTAGTATGTATATGTATAACAAGGCAAACAAACAACCACAGCGGCAGCAATGACAAACCAAAGCAGGAACCCAGTGCCAGCCTCTCTCGGCCACAGGCTCTTTCCCCTTCGGTGCAGTTCTGCTCACGGCCGGCAGGGGCGCTGGTGGCTCCCGGCCGGGCAGGGCAGTGCGATGGTTCCCCCGCGCCTGCAGGGGGCGCTGTGACGTGAGCTCAGTCGCATCTCCCTCACGTGGATAATGGCAGGTGCAGCCAGTGGAAGGAAGGGAAGAGGGGCTTCCTTTACAAATTTATGGCAGGCAGCCAGTCTGGGTGCCCCTCTCGATAGTGAAATGGGCTGTAGCAGGAGCCTCGGAAGCAGCTAGGGTAGGAGAAGACAGCAGGAGATGGAACCCCATGGTGGTGGCAAATTCTTTCCACAGAGAGTGCAGCCTGTCTCCGTTCCAATGCTGAGAGCGAGAGAGGTAGAAGCTGCACCCAACCCCTTGCCCCCAACCTAAAATCTCGTGGTTACTCTGCTCTTCCCAAGAGAAAACCCCTCAGGTA
>VXBT01013961.1:103926-173926 GCA_013400235.1 Oriolus oriolus
GAAAATTCCCTAGGAGAAAGGAAAAAAAAGTAAAAATCCTAACCCCCAACACTGTCCCTGAAGGATGTCACTGGCAGAACTGTCCCAGTGAGGGGGTAGTGGTGGCACTGCTCTGCCAAGTAATGGTGAGTCCTTCTCAGCTGTGATGTGTCAGCAGCAGTTTTTAAGCAGGGCCTGTCCTGTAGGCACAGTTTCACAGGCAGAGGTGGGCAACCGTGCTCCAAATACAAGTGTACAAACTCGTCTCTCATAGTGGCTGTGCTGGCCACCCAAGGCCTTGGCCCCCAAGGTGTTTCACAGAGAAACCTGAGGAACTTGTGAGCAAAAAGCTGAGCTACAGGTAAGAGAGAAGGTGTTGCTTTCTCTGGAGGAAGGATTTAAAGTGCTTTCTGGTATTTTTGCTGAACTGGAGCTGTACAAGCCACATACTGAGGGCAGTGAGGAGACCAGAAGTAATGCTAGTATCCTGGTCTCTGGAGGTGTTCAGTGGTCTAAACCACCTGAGAACTGGCTTTTATTTTCACATTTCGTTTGCCCTTTACAGCTGCAAAAGGCAGCAGAGCAGAGGATCAATGAATGGCCCAAGGCCTTCCAGCAGTGTTTGCGGGGGTGCACGTAGAGTCCTCAGCCTACCTGTGGGCATAAGGCTGGGGAGGAACTTGTGGGATATTTGCTGTCTGGCTCATCCATCAGGGAATATTTATTTGTTCATTAATTGATGTTATGAAGATTGTGCAGACTACAGGTATAGTTCGTCACTGCTCAGGCTTCGTTCAGAGTTTACAAGCCGTGACTTGATGGCAATACAACAGCATAGCCTGCCTCCTGCTCTTGGAGCTTGTGGTGTGTGGCAGGGTGCTATGGGAGAGACTGTAAGAACAAGACACAGCACTGTGCCTTTGTAGACACAGTTTTCCGCTTTTTGGTTGGTTGGTTGGGTTTTTTCTTTATTTAAAAGTTTTTGAAGCATGTAAACTGACTTTGATATTTCCATTGTACTGTACTAGAAAAGCAGTTGCATTGAGGGGACTGTCCACACAAAATTACAAAATCGGATGCTGGCGTAGCCTTCTGTGTACATTAATTTCTGTAAAACAGAAAAGAAACAAGCATACAAGAGGTGAAAGGAGTCACCCAGGAGGGCTTCAGAGGTACTGTATGAATGTACAAGGATGGAGTGAGGAAAGCTAAAGCCCTTGGGGAACTGGATCTTGTAAAAGGGTGGCAAGAAAGGCTCCTGCAGGTGCATTGTCAGCACAAAGAAGGCAAAGGAAAATGTGGGCCTGCTGCTCAGGAGGGTATGGAGGATAAAGAGCCAGGCTCTTCTCAGAAGCATGCAGACAAAAAAACAAGTGACAAAAGGTACAAACTGATATACAGAAAATTCCTCTTAAACATTGAAAAAAAATGTTTTTAATTGTAAGGGTGAATTGAAACAGATCGCCATGAAATGTTGTGGAGTCTCTGTCCCTGGAGACATTCGAAACTGGACTAGACACAGCCATGAGCAACCTGTTCTTGTTGACCCTACTTTGAGCAGGGGTTTGAACTGAGCAGTCTCCAAAGGTGCCTTCCAGCCTCAATAATTTTGTGATTCTGTGAAATTCTATAATTTGCAATTTTGACAAATAGCTCTACTAACACTTTGGACTAAATTAATTTCTCTGTAAATCAATTGAGTATTTGTTATCAAAACTCTGTCAACTTAATTTAACCTAGGCCTAAGTGTTCCATAAACCTTTTATTGAATCAGAGGTCAACAGTAATGTGTGCAGCTTTTGATTCCAATGAAATCAATCTGTGGGAGGTTTTTTAACAAATAAATAGTCTTTTCTGAAAGTGAAACTGGCTGGAAGCAAAAGTGAAACTTGCTTTATTGCTTTTCATTGTTCAAACTGGGAGAAACAGCAAAAGTAAATGGAGGTCATAGGTAGTTCTAAGTAAATTGAATTAAAAATATTAATTTGTTTACCATAGCAACACCGCTTCCAGTAATATGGTGAAGAAATTAGAGTGTTTACTGTTACACTTATTACATTGACGGAGCCCTTTTGATCTTTTGTTTGAGCTTTCTGTAGCTTTTCCTCTTTTCATCACAATTCCCTCACTCAACTCCAGTACTTCATGGTTGTAAATACCTGTAAGATGCAAGTTGCTATAATTTGTGACTGTAAGAGGTAGACTAGTGTAAATTATGCAAAGAAAGGGAGTAATTTACTCTGGAATGAATGCAGCCCTGTGTTGTCATTGGTTCCAGGAGGGATGCTCATTTGTGCCTGTGTGTGCTGAGAAGGGTGAAAGCTGAGTTAAAGCAGATCAGGCCTGTTTCATTTAACACAGTCCTGTTGTCTGTTTTGCTGAAAATTGTGCCTGATCCTGAAGTCCATTTGTGTTGTTGGGTTGCTAACTTGCACACATTTCTTTTGCCACTTACACCCGTAAGAGCCACGTTCCTTGCCATCCTGCACGCTGGCTGCAGCTGCTGGCCATTAGCGGTGGTTGACTCCTGGGAGCCAGTACCAGGTTTGCCACCCATTGGTTTGGTTGGGCTCATTTTAGGTAGCACATTCTGCAGTGCGGGTTAAATTAATGTATATTGCTTAGACTAGTGATACCACATGGACTTAGAGAGAATCCTGCCCACCAGGCATCTCCCCAGCTGGGTGTAGACAGATGACAGCATTTTTTAATCACTCCTAAACTGAAATAGAAGAGGTCTGTGACCCTCTACATTCCTTAAGCAGTGTACAGGAGTATGTGTCTGTGTAGTTCCTTTGCTTGCAGGCTTTCTCCATGCTTGTTATATATGACCTATAGATATTCCCTCATACACTTATTCCATGGACTCCCTCGTCCTTCCCTTGGTAGTAATGCTGATACTTGGCAGAACCTTTTCTTGCCCCTCTTACTATGAGAGAACTTCTGGTACATAAACAGTCTTTTTTAACTAACTTACTATGCACAATTTTATCTTATTTGTTTTGTCTTTCTTCCAGCTCCATCTTGAAATGATTCACTGTAAAAGATTTATTTAAATTTTTTAAGTTCCTTTTTAAAGGAACCTCTGGTTCAGCAGTGCAAGATGCTGTAGTCCAACAATACTAAGTCTTCTTTTAATTCTTCTATGTTTCTCTTCCTAGTGTCCTTGTGGAATAGGTGAGAAAAGCAATTGCCTCCACTACTTAATGCCTCACAACTCAAAAAATCATTCCTTCCATGTAATTTTGAGTCCCAGCCCAGCTGGTGGTTCTTAGATTTCAGGTTCTGAATATAAGTTCAGCACTTTCAAATGAATCACTGAGAACAGTACTTCTGTCAAAGAGTCTGCTTGTTTTTTCCCCTGGAAGGTTTTCCTGATTTTACAGATGTAGACCCTGAGAAAAGAACATTCTCATAGAAGTACCAAATACAGAGAAAAATATTAAAATGTTCAATTTTTCCCCTGTTTCTTTGGAGTGCTTGTTCTCTTCTATTGTCATATAGTGCATGTATAGTAAAGATGTATGGTATATGCTGCCTTTGCATGTAATTGGCCTATTGGCCTTGTTCTTACTTATTTGTGATTTCATCAAGATTTAAATTGAAACGTCAGGTTTTTTGTGAAGGCCTGTCTTTTGAGGAGCACTTTTTACCTTTTTTTATGAGCGGTTAGAGGGGTAAAGATTCTCCTTTTCATCTGTCTGTGGACAGTTCTCTTCAGAAACAAGTTAATGGATAATGTCCCAGCTCTCACCAGGAAGTTTGGGGTTTAATAACCTGCCTGCTTATGAAAACGTATTATCAACGCTGAAGACAGAAACAGTGAAAATATTTAATGAACTGGGATGCATTTTCAGCTTCGGTCATTAGCACACAGCCCTGATCTTCATCCTTAGTTTCTTATTGATGCTAGCTGGATTGATGAAGAAGGGTGTGGATTAATTAAATAGGGTATAAAGGCAATCACATAGTTTTCTTTTTTAAATTTATCTGCAAAGGTGTTTGTTGAGAGCCGTGCTGCTTCCTTCCACAGAGGCAGACAAAGGCTGTAAGGTGGTGGTTCCTCTTTTGAACTCTGAAGGGCAGAAATGCTTTTCTGGATAGACTGGGTTGCAGTTTAATGCAGATAGTTAAACGTGAAACTACCAAGGGAGGCTTCTGAAAAATCTTCCCTGTATGATGATTACAAATAAAAAATGTCAAAAAAGATATGGGAAGCATCATCATTTACTTCTAATATTTCAGTGATAGTAGTATTCATGTCTTAAAAAGATAAAAAATACAGACAATGATTTTGCAGTCAGATTTAGGGTATTTCCTTACTTGCATTGAGTTGACTAAGAGTGAGTATGATTTCAGTGAAAATTCTTAACTTTAAATTGTTCATTTTGAAGCATATAGAACAGCTTCTCTTTTTGAATAGTAGTGCACACTCTGAAATAAATTTGAGATACTAAAAATATTACTGGAAAGAGTTCACTCTTTTAAGACATAACCAATTGTGAGAACCCTTTTGATAATGTTTTCAGTAAAGTATTTAAATGAATCACAGAGTGGCAGGTATCTCATGTTGAATGTGGAGATTTTGTTTAGGTTCTTTTCAAACATGAAATTCCTGTGGAAAAAAAGGGTCTGACAGAGAAACAGTGAAAATGAAAACCAGCAGGAACATAAAAAGAACATTTTGAAAAATCGTCAACCATCTTCATTCACAAAAGGTGAGTTCCTGATCCAGAGAGATTAGATACTCCTCATTTCTGGGAGAAGGAATGTGGAAAGGAAAGACAGGTCTGTTGTCTGTTCTGCCTTTCCAGATGCCTGTTGCCTCCCTACACCAGTGTGGTGACTGAGCTGTTCAGGTGAGAGCCCTTAACCTGTATTCCTCAAAAAGTGAACTGGACTGTCTTGATTGATTTAAATAATACTGTCACTGTAAGTAGGGTTCATTTTCACTAAAACAGGTGGGGGCATAAAGAAGCAGCCCTAGTTAACAGATTTGATATGACCCCCAGCAATGAGGCAATGACAAGTTGCTGAGGATAGAAGCCTTTTCAGCCTGTGGAGCTGTGAGGGGAGGAGGATCTGTGTACACAATTTACTTAGTCCACACTGAAAGGCAGATGATTGAGAAAGGACATGAGATGAACCATATTAGACCCAAAAGCTCATCCAGCCCTATGCTTGTCTCATGTGTCATCAGAAGTTGAAGAATGTAGCTATTCCCCTCTGAAATACTTACCTGAACACAGACAGACTGTTCTAGCCTTGCTAAGCCAGAAGAGAGCTTTTCCTCCTTGGCAGACCTTCACAATTTTTCCTCAAGAATCCAGTCACAGAACTGTTTAAACATTTGCATCCACCATGGCATCCTTCTTCAAGGTGTTCCATGGCCTGACTGTACATTACACTGCTTTGAGTGGGGGAGTGAGATCTGTTCATGTTATTTGATGCTTCTGAGCTCTTGCATAGGAAGAAGCACTGTTAGTGTTGCCATGCCATTTCCAGTTTGATAGGTGTCTATCATATCCTCTCTGTGGCATGTCTTCCATACTGGACAGTGCCAGCACATTTGCTTGTTTCCTGTCCAGCAGTCATTCTGCAGCTTTTATTACCCTTGTCACTCTTCTCCGTGCCTTTTGTATTTGTATATCCATTTGAGAAGTGGGATCAGAACCAGGTATAAGGGCTCTGTGGATTTATGCACTGATGCAATCAAGCTCTCTACTTTCACAGTGATTCCTAACATTTAATCTGCTGTTTTCTTCTGTCAACTGTTCTTTGAGCTGAGGCTTTCATTATCTGTTATATTATCTGTATTACTTATCTGGCTATTTTGTTACCTGCACTGTGCTATCCAGATCTTCCTCTTGGTGCAGTAATGAGCTCGGAGACCATCATTTTAAACGTAAAGTCAGAATTGTTGATTCCATATGTTTCCTTTTACATTCACTTACATTAAATTTCACTGATCAATTTGTCACCTAGCAATTCACCTCATAAAATCCTTTTGCATTTCTTCATAGGCAGCCCATGTCTTTGCTACCTTTAGTCCAGTTAGCTCCAGCCTCTGGATGAAGTATCTTAATCCCCAGCCTTACTTCTGGAGTCCCGTTAAAAGCAGACTTCCTAAAAGCTCCTGCTGGATGATGCTAACTGATGTTGAAAGTGTACGTTCAAGGCAGCAGGGTGAAATGAAGGTGTTGGAGTCAGGTTCCTGAAGGTGGAAAGCTGACGTACTTATGTATTGTGCAGCTTTAGTGGGTGATAGAAGAAGTTAAAACAGAGCTCTTGAATGACTGTGCAGGGTGCTGAAGAATATTTTTCCTCAGTTGGGCCCCTGACCGTATGTACAGTATTTTTACTGTAACTGTATTGTACTATATAAATGAATGATTTAGTGATTTATCCACTCTACCATGACTATGTGACCAATCCCCATTACTAGTTCATTCTCAAACCTTTACAATGGCAATACATGAAGCTCTGTATTCCAGAGCATTACCTGCTCTTTAGGCAGTAAGACCTGATGGGGTGTGTGTTATTGGCCGCTGGAGCATGCCTTCATGTGTCCATCAAGCTCAAGTCTGGAGAGAGCAGTCTGGGTCTGCATGCCCAGAAGAGTGCGTATCCAGGGTGGCCATAAAGTCCTAAAATTGTTTTCCGGGGGTGAGAATGAAGATTCATTTTGTTTTGCTTTACTCCAACTGTTTCTAGATAAAGGAAAATAATAAAGGGTGGGAAGAGGCATTCAAGTGATAGTCATTTCTTATCCAGATTCTAACTAATGGTGCAGATATTCAGACTGGTGATGCTGTGATGTGTTCTGCCATTGATACAGGTGGTGCTGTGAAATTATTTACTCTTTTCCTTTTGATTTTGAGTCAGTTCCATATCATATTGGCTTATCTGGCAAGTGAGTCATCTTGATCTTTTCTTTCATGACAGAAGAACTGTGGGAAAATAAGCAACGGATGGAAGTGGTGTTTTTAAATGATCACCAGACTAACATTAGAGCTGCTGTTGCCTGTTACCTACCTGATGTTCCAGTGCCTTCAGAGGCATAGTGGCACTAGACTGTACAGACAGGATCTTCCACAGGAAGTGGCATCTTGGGTCTTAGGCTTCACTATGGATGATTTGAAGAATCTTGCCCTTAGGTGGTAAGAAGCAAGTACCTACACTGTGACTGAGAGAAAATCCATTCAGTTGGTTTGGCAATTCAGCAGTGAGTTCACACTGGGGAGGAACAAGTAGATACTGTTTACTATTCCTAGATTATTCTTTTTAAAAGAAAATGAAAGATCAAAACAATCCAGCTGCCAATGAAATAAAATATAAGTAGTAATTTGTCTGACAGAGTTCTAAATCTGTTCCCCTGGACATTTTATTTTGTCAGTGATTTAGCACTGACAAACTTTTATTTCTCATGCAGCTTTTCCAAGGGCTGGACTTTATTTCCTAATTTAGCCTCTTTTTCTTAAAAGAGATATTGGAAACATAAATGCATTTGATACATTGTTTGTAACAAACTGTGAAAGATCCAAAATGTCCAACTGCCAGGAAAAGTTTGCTGGAAAGGCAATTAGCCACAGTGCCACATGTATAATCCCAAGGGAACGGGAGTGGGAAAGGTTTGGAGCCAAGTGACTAGCCAGAGAAAGACACAGGGGTCATCTGGGCAGTGTAACAGAGCATCCTTCACAGGAATTGCAACTTAAGTCACTTTTCTGCTTGAATTCTTTGTTCAAAATTGCATAATGCAATGAGATAAAATCATGCCCTCTGTATAGAGTCCCTGACTCTTCTTCCCAATTGAGGAAGAAAAATCCCATCAGAGGGAGAACCTCCATCCTGTCTTGTGCTACAGGGAGCAACTTTATAAAGTTCTCCAAAAAACTCTGCTTAAGCAGTTGCTTGGTTTATGGTTTCAGTATATATATGGAGGCCCAAATGCTCTTACACAGATTCTATACAGATGCATATCCTGAAATTCTCATGAGTCCCTGAGGGCTGGACAAATCCTGTCTTAGATCAGAAGAATTCTTAATGTTCTTTTTCGTTTTTTTTCACTTTTCTTTGCCTCTGAAAGAATGGAATCACTATCACTGCTGTGATGACTTCACACTTCTACAGCCAATGATGCAACATTGTAAACTTGGCTTTCAGAGCAATTGTTTTGTTTCTCTATATTTTGTTTATTACTGACATATGGATATGAAAGGGTATAACTTGGTAGCTAGATCTAATCAGTACTTTGTATACAAAATGCATCAAAACCAGACATCAATAGCAGTCCATCTTAGTGTGTCTGCATTCCAGATCATTGTGTAGTGTAAGTTTCTTTCATTCTCCTGGAGCCCAGCTGGTCTTGCTTAATTTCACACTATTTTGTATTCTGTTTATTACTGAGGCCAACAAGTATTTTATTTTAGCTGTTTGTACATGTTAAACAAACATGGGATCTGGGTGGAATGTCTCTGGCAGAAACATGCTAATTCCTCATACCCTCAGAGTCCATTCCACTCTTGAAGGAGTGGACTCAGCCAATTAAATTAGGCACCCAAACAGGAAAACCACAGACACGCGATTACACTTTCAGCCAAAGCTAAATGGTGCAGAATGAAAGTCGTGTTGTTGTTTGGCTTTTTCACAGTGAGGCCTGTGTGAACAGAGACAGCTGGCAATGTCTCTGTCAGAGCCTGCTCATGGGACACGGGAGAAAGGGAATTCCTGCTTCATGGAGCTGGCAGAATTGGTTTAGCTCTCCTTCATGAAAAGATCATCATAGATATGCAGCAATGGAACAACACCACATTTCAGTTTCCAGATAGTGTCTTAGGTGTCCAGAGAGTGGAAAAGTCCTAAAGGATTTTAGGCTTCATATTTCTGCAGACTTCTGCCTTGGTTGAGGTCACCAGGCCCTGAGCACTATTCAAAACATTCATGAATCGCACAGAGCTGCTGATAAGATGGACTGTCAGGAGAGATGGTGAGTCCCTGCCCTGCCATGCTGGCTGTGTGATGGCCTGGCGGTTAGGAAACATGCACCAGAGATACTAATTTGGGCATTTGTAGGAACACTTCAAATCCAGTCTTGTTAGATTTAAAAAGAAAGGGCACTGCTATAAAACTCAATTTAAAATAGAAGAGTAGGCATGGTGTTTTCATTGAAATACTGTGGTACAGACAGTTCTGTGATGTAGCTCCAGGATAGCTGGAGACACCTTTTTTTTTTGGTCTATTCAGATGCCTGAGTGTCTTTCATTCAGGGAGGTAGAGATTTAGATCCAACCTGTGTTCATGCATCTTCCTGCCTAGTTTTGATGACTCCTTCTGAGAGCCCTGTGCCAAGCCATTACTGCCAGCACTTCCTAAAGTAGTCATTCTTTGGTTAGGAAACCTAGGCATTAGCACAAGTTTTGTTGTGTACCACTTCAGTGGCTGGATGTCCAAAAGTCATGTGTACCAATGCACAACTCATAGTATTTCATTTACATCCCTAGCTACTGGGATGGTTATGTACCTTAGGAATCCGTAAGGGCAGTAGAAATCTGAATATAGGCTGCTAGGCCAGTTCTTTAGGGAGTGACAGTGAATGATCATTGTGACTGTGGTCCGTCATGATGAAACACGGCTGTGCTACTTTATTTCTTGTTAATAGAGACTGAGCTATGTATTGTGCTCTTATGCTGCCATTGCCAGCTGGAGAGTGCTTGGGACTATGAACTAGTGCTCAGTAAACTGACGAGTTTCAGACTGTGTCCTTTGTGGAGTACATTAGACTGTGAGCTGTGATGTCTTTTTTTTTTTTTTTTTTTACTTCTGAGGAAAGCAGTTTGGTCCTTGGCTACCTTAAACACACAGCTTCACTCCATGGGGTGCTGCAGTGATTTAGGTTGGCTGCAGGAACCAAGCTAGCAGTACCCTCGTTTAACTGAGAAAGAGCTGGTTACTGTCTTCTTTTAAAATTCTTCAGATCTGAAAATTATTTTCCAACCCTTCAATCCAGAATAGACCAGGCTTCTTGCTTTAGCCCATGCATCTAATAGTGGCTATTTTATTTTCAAAAGAACTGAGCCAACTTGCATGCAAACTTTTTTTTTGCCTGACAGATCTTTTTTCTGGTGGTTTGATGCTGTTGTAGATACAGATTACTAGTTTAGTGTTGTTCCCTCAGTAAAAATTGCTTGGGCATTGTATTTAGAGTGAAGTAACTCAAGAGTGATCAAAGGTGTGCAACTCCTGTTTTCTCTGTGAGCTGAAATTTTGTTGGTCTTTTCTCATGCTGGTGGGTGGAAAAGGCCAAGGGATGGTTGTTTGCCTAATGAGGGCAGGATACAGCTGGGAGGAAACTCCATCACAGAGTCTGCAAACAATCTAGTCACATCAAATAGATGCCCACTGTTTGCCAAAAATCAGTGAAATAGGGAGATAATGAGGGAGATAATGAGGATAATGAAATAAAGAAAAAGAGAACACTGTTGTTCTTTAATGCTGTGACCTTTTGTGGGATGTGTCGTTTACACGGGTGTTTGTGTGAGTGTTGGCCCATGCTGATTTTACAGTACTTAGTTGTGTGATGGCTGCTTACCAAAGCTGCGGAAGCACCCTGTGGCTGGCCTCACTCTAGGCTGGATAAGCTCTTGCAGTAATGCTTTAGTTAATGGTTTCTGGAAAAGCTGATATCTATCTGCATTTGAACGAACACATTTTGGGCTAAATATTGAGAAATCACAGGTATGTTATGCAAATCCTGGGTGTGCCAGCCAAACCTGTAAAAAAAGCTCATTAGGATTAATCTCTCGCAGGGTGACTAATGCAAGGGGAATGAGGTACTTTCCTCCCTGAGTCAGCAGAGATTTGACATAGCTTTCAAAGGGGCTTCACTGGAATGCAGTCGCTTGCTTTGTGCAAAAGGTGTGCTAGTTTATTTAATTTGGAACTGCTTGCGTTAGACCAAAGAATACTATACTAAATTAAGAGAGACGCATAGCCAGATACTCTACAAATAGATTTAAACCAAAATAACTCGCTCAGTTTGGAAGAAATGTAGTACATAATTTTCCAATGTACATTAAAAGCACTAAAGACAGCAGCATATGAAAGCTGTCTTACCTCCTGCTCTGCTCTTTGAGCTTTGCCAGATTTTTATGTTTGAGGAACCATATTTACAAGTGAAGTTTTTGTTACATCCTATCTCTGTTTAGTTTTCACAGTGACTTCCACATGTAATACCAGGAAAATTAGTTGGAGCTCAAGATTACAAAATGTGGTATTTTAGGAAGGAATAGCTAGAGAAGACTCATTAGCAGTTCTCCAAACCCTTTCTTAGGTGGAATCTTACTGGTAACACTTGTGTGAGACAGTGGGATTTTTTTCCTTGCAAGTGCTGTAGTCAGCTAATAGCAATCAAATTCTTTTGAGTGGTGCGTAATTGTTAGCCCCATAAAAAGAAAAATAAATTGCTCATTTTATCAGTAAGGCTATACAGGGCCAAATACCAACACAAAGAAAATTTCAGTATGATTTAAAATGTTTGCTCATGTTTCATTCCGAAGCCACACACTGATATTTGTAGTTTCAGATTGCGAACTTCGTATTTTGCCTCTGCATTTTCTTAATTTTTGTCTGTAATACACATTTCATTCTGGATAACTTATCAGGCGCAGTGAGGATATTTGGAGATCCTTTCTAAAACTCCTAATCGTTTTTCAAAGAAAGTTAACGGAAAGGGTAGATCTTCTTGATAATCCTTTCAAAATTAAAATATAACACAAAAACACTATGTTTAAGTGACATTAAGGGTCTCACTTATACCGACTAAAGCTGGGAAATTCAAAGTGAATAACTAACACTCTGTTGTAAACTGCCCTCATGTATTGCAGCTGACAGTGCGGAAGTAGAGGTTCAGAGAGCAGTTCAGATAATAATCTTAGGAGTCTGGTTGTTGCCTGACTGCCAGTAGTCAGGCGAGCAGGATAGATGTCTTTAAAGATCATTCTTTCTCATGAAAGATACAGCATTTCCTTTTCATGGTCATACTGAACATGATTTTCCTCTGGCTAGTTTATGCTTCATTCCGTGGTTAACAGCAAGGGCTGAGTAGCAAACAAGCAGTTTCCAACAAATAGAGATCTGAAATTTTAATCTGAAGCCTGAAGGCTCCTAATCCCAGCCTTGTTTTCTCTCCAATCTCCACTTAAAAGGGACCCCAACTAGCCAGAAGTATCAGAAGAATCTGGATTCCCCCGTTTTCATTTGAGGTCCAGTTTGACCTTTTTTCCACTGCAAACAGTATGCTGTGTTTACACACTTCATTAGCTTCATATTGCCAGTATATCAGATAAGCATGTAGTTAGGCACAGCAGGACTTCTTAGGGAGAATCTATTGTAGAGCTCCCATGATTCATTGAATTTATACATCATACTAGAAGTTTATTAAAATTTTCCAAATATTCTGACATACCTAAGGAAGGGGAGGTGTTACATGTCTCAGTGCTATTTCTTGAGGCTGAATGGCAGATTTTTGTGTAGAACGTGGAAGTTGGTATTCTTGGTGCTTCTCTTCCAAATAAACTAAAAATACAGTTAATTTGAAGCAGGAAAAACCTTTGCCTTTCAGCCACGAACATTAAGGTTAGCCCATATTTTACAGAACTCTTGCAAGTAGAGCCTGCAATCTTTGATTAATGTCAGAATCTCCTTTCAGTTTTTCTCTGAACATATTGCTTTAAAATTTGCATAATTGTTTAAAGTTGCACATTTTGCTGATACTGCCTGTACTAAATGATACGAGAAAACACAGCATTACATTACATTAGTGACAGGATCAAAACAGAAAGTGACACTTTTATGCAGTTGTGTATTTTGTGAATCAGGGCAGTAATTGGAACATATTAACGATTTCCTTGACTCCCCCTTATCCTGCTGCGCCCCCGCTCCCCCTGCAACCATCCATATAAACTCTAAGGATATTTAACACATTTTAAGCTGTCCAGTTCTATGTAGCTCCTTGTAAAGTAATTTGGAATGATGATTCTTACTTGGTGAGACGTGCTCAGACATAAACTCACACATACACA
Source organism: Oriolus oriolus (assembly GCA_013400235.1). Lineage (NCBI taxonomy): Eukaryota > Metazoa > Chordata > Aves > Passeriformes > Corvidae > Oriolus > Oriolus oriolus. Next base: position 116,988 of record VXBT01013961.1, read on the forward strand.
TAGCAGCACAGAAAGCATGAACCTGTTAAGGATTTCACCTTTTAAGAAATGACAGAATAATTACAGGACAACATGTCCTTCATGAGTAAAAACAACTAAGCTAAAGTGCTTTCAAGGCTGGCATGGCCTACTTCTCTTCTAGCAAGCTGCATAAATCATAAATTGCTAAGGGATTGATTCATACACTGAGTGATAACTGGAGTCTGTATAATGGTGTATATAAATGTGTGGATAACACAGACGAAGGCTGAACTGAATTCAGTTCTTCATTGCAGCTTGGCAACTGAGTTGATAGAGCCCAAACCCTGACTTCATATACAGATACAGAAAATGTAGAGGATGAACCATGTGTTTCCTTAACGAAGGGCAAATAAGATATTCCATTTTCAGACCTCTTCAGGAGGGAATTGTGATTGTTGGTTAAGTTGGCCTAAGGTGAAACTTAGTGTGTTAGAAGTTCTCAGTCCTGGAATTAATGTTCCTGGGTTTAAAAAAGAATAAAAAACAAAGGGGTCTATCGTCTAATTTTACCTGTGGGTGAATAGACATAAAAATTTTGACTTTTGCAGCATTTAAAAGAAAACATGCCTTAGTTAAAAATAAAAAACAGCCCCAAACCAGAAACGTCATCTGGCTTTTCGAGTTTTCCCTTACCTATCACTGTGTCTTCCTGGTCAACAAGTTGTTAAACTTCCTTGTATGTTTTTATGACCTGAAATCTTTCATATGCTGCAGATAATCTGTGTTAGTGGGATGATGTTTCTTTGTCTGATCATTTTAATTGGGCAGATTGCACATACACTCTAGTGTTACCAAAGGCCAGGTGAATCCTGAAGAGCTGTGAGCAAGGGTAACTCAGCCTACAAAGGTTATCTAGAGATGTAAGCTACATGAAAATTATACTTATTGGAAATACCTACTCTCTACAGGCAGGGGTGCTTCTTTTTCTTGTGCATAATTTTAAGGCTACAGTTCCAAAGGTTGACTTAATAGGCTTCTCTTTATGTACAAAAATCCTTTGCCCCTTAATACACAATGGCACATTGGTTGGTCTAAAATAGCTAACATTTGCATGCATAGGCAGTAGATTCTGTCATTTATGCTTGTAGATAATAGAATTTACATGCACAAAACTTGTTTGGACTTGGCCTCTGAACAGATTGGGAGGACAGATATTTAAGATTTGAGGGACAGATGCACAGTAGGGGACTGCTGGGGTAAAAGACGGTTGAGTCTGGAATATTGAAATGGGGATGCTAAGGAAAGAATGAAGACAGTGCTCATCTGTGTTTGAGTTGTGCTGAAAGCAAAAGGAGTTTATACAAAGAGCAAGGCAAGAATGATATCAAAGGTCACCTTTCGTTGTGAAGAGAACTTGAAACATGAAATTTTCTTTTCTGAAATATGTTTTTGCCCTACGGTCTCTGTCCAGTGATGGCCTTTAATCCGTCTTTCATGAAATTTCAGCCAGAGCCTAGTACTTCATGTCACTGATACCAATTTAACAGAGACTGTAGATATGTAAGGGTCAATCCTTCAAATCAGGTGAGATTTTTAAGCTCACTGAAGTAAATGCAGCAATGTTAGTTTTGTGCCAGCTGATAAAATGTGCTTAGATAGTTACGTTCTTTCAAAATTACTGTAATTGTGGATTATCCCTCTATTTGATTTTGGTCAGGCAAGCATAACATTCTGTTTCTGAATTTCAGGGACATCGTTTACAATATAAGAGGAAGTTGGTATCCAGATCTAAATGTTTACATTTGAAATCCCAATGAAACAAAGCTTGGCAGCCACTTCAGGCCCATAACACATAGGATGGTATAATCTGAAACCAGACTGTGAAAACCTGTAACTTTTTTATAACACAGTGGTCACTCAACCTAGCCCAGACTCACTCATTGCTTAAATAAGATCTCACTGAAATAAATATGAGTCACACTGAAGTCAGTAGCATTTTTCTTGTGGCTCTGTTTTGGTGCACTGACTGTGTAATATCAAGGCCTCTGCAGCAATGCACTTAAACACAAGTGGGTGAAATATGGGGAGAGCAGAAGTCTTAATTTCAAATTTCTTGAGTTTGTCAGATTATGTTATATAGTATCAGATTGTTCTGTGAAAGCTGAGGCCACAGGAGTCCCATTACACATTTTGGGCAAGATCCTCGGATGATGTAAATTGGTGTAGTGCTGCTATACTAAGTGGAACTGTGTTGATTTCAGTGGCTCAGGATTTAGCCCAGTAGGTCTGAGATAGCTATAAAACCTCACTGTGCACTTTGAAAGTTGTACTCCGTAAATGCTTCTACAGTGCAGATTTTTTATAGTGTCTATAGGAAACCCACTTTGTCTCTGTGGCTTAAAAACACTAACTAACCAAGGTCGACTTTCTGTCATTCTGACACCATAAGTGTTAATACTAATAAGTGGGGGTTTAAGTGTACTGTCTCTTAGTGTGTTTGATCTTCTTTTTTTATTTTTAGTTTGTCACTCTGAACTATTTGTATCTTGGACCATTTTTATAAGTACACAAACGTAAAGAGAATATCTCTAGCAAGGACTGTCTCAGTGCCCTGTGTAGTAGAGTATCCTTCTTCTGACAGCGCATGTGTTTACTTGCACAAAAGTACCAGGTGTATATATATACACATGCACACACAATTAGTCTACCCGAAGTGTCCTCAAGCACTCACATTCCTTTTTCACTTGGTAACTAATGAAATACCATTTTTGCAAGAAAGTTATGTCCCATCGTGTTAGCTGTGTCAGTGTCTAGCCTGAACTCTACTGCATTCATTGACTGTGCCATTGCTTTGGCATTAAGAGCTAAGGTAGTTTTCCAGCCAGTCATTTGAAAGTGTTTTGCAACAATTACCTTATAAGTAGATTTGTTTCTGCAAAGGGAAGGAGATCATACTAAGTGAGCTCTAGAAGCAGGCATTCGTGCTTTTCTGTTAGTATACAGCAGCTTGTATTTTTGTAAACACAAAGATAATATAAGAGAATCTATTTTTTCAGTTACACAAACAGTTCAAAAGAGATTTGTAATGAAATGGCTTCTAGCAATCTTTAATATTTCATGGTAGTTTTTTGGGGCGAGGGGGGGGAGGGCGTGGAGGGGGGAAGCCCCAGCTTCATTCCCCTGTTAATCTTTTTCCCTTGAGAGGCTTCAGGCTCTGGTTCTGATTTCAGTGTGTATTAGGCTGTGAGTAGGTTTGAACTTGAGTGTCTTCAGAAAAAGCAAGGAGAACAATAGCGGCTTCACACTGTGTCGTGCTTCAGCTCCAGTGAGTAATGCTAAATTGCTTGCGTTGTCACAACCACATGCTTCCCTTGATGATCCTAATGGGTCCCTGCAGATCTAGTGGGGATCACAACACTGGCTGCATACATTTTTTAAGATTGTTTCAAGATATCATGGAATACATCCAGAACCCAGAGTGATGTTTTCTTTGGGGCCCCAGACCATGGAATGTTTAATTACTGATGCCATTACTAAAAATAGCCATAGGAAAAACACAGTTTAATCTTTTAGAGAAATGTTTGGGGAATGGGGGTTAGGGCATCTTGTTTTGGAGCATTATTTCCCTAAAGGATAGAATTTATATAATTATAGTAAAATTATGAAAAAGGATTGTCTGCATTTTTGTTCTTTTGTATTCAGACAGTGGGCACATTGTACCCTTGTTAAGTGGACATTGCTGTTTCTAACTTGTATATTTTTCTTAGCCCTTTCATTTCATATGCTAGTCTTTACCTACCTTGTAAAATTTTGATTGGGTGTTTGATGCCAGTTTGAGAGGTGATGTGTAGTTTGGATTTCCTTGCATTTGCTCAGACATAATGAACCCAAATTATGGCTAGTGGGATTTGTAAGCATACTGCGAACTGGGAAAGAATCTAAGCCAATAAGCGTAAGGCAGTCTGGAAGGTATCACACCTTGAATGCAGTGAATACTGAGGGCGCACTCTACTCTAACTTCAATGACTCCTAGACTCTGCTGAACTTTTGAGTTAATTAGAGTCACAATGACCAGTAGATTTTTATTCCTCTTTTCTCTTGAAGCTCAAATATTTGTCTTGGGACACCTTTTCATATTGATTTGCCTATCCACACTTTAAATTACACAGCTAGTAGCAATAATTAGATTTTTACATTACTGAAAATGGATCTGTGTGCCAGAAGACTCAAGAATGTCAGACAAATGAATTTTCAAAATGAGCCAACAGCTGAAGAAATGGAAGTAGCCCTAGTGACCCAGTAACATGTATCCACATCTCTAAAAGTTTCTTGAGAACTTGAAAAATTCAAACTGCAACTGAAAAGCACTGTGTATCCCCAGGCAGCCTTAATTTGCATGATCAGCACTTACTCAGCAGAGTACCATGGGTATGTGAGACCTTGGTGTATTAAATGGGTCACATTTAACTGTCCTTGAACAATTTCTCCTATGTATTAAACATAAACAAGCTTTTTGTCATATTCAGCATCACTGTTTCTCTTTTCTCCACACTTTCTTTGATACAGGGTAATTTTTCTATAGGAAATTTTAGAGACACACAGTGAATATGTTATGCCACTTTCCCCCCGTAGTCTTGCTTAAGAATTCTGCACTTCTTTCATTTTATATTCCTTGTTATGTTTTTTTTCCCTGAGAGTTGGGTAATTCCATCTGTGCAAAAATTTAAATTAAAGTTGGTTTTTATAGCTGAGAATTGTTGGACAAATTGCACAGTCTCTCTTAGTCTTCTAAATAGCCTTTAGACACAGACTGTTCTTCTCTTGTCATGTAAGTGCACTGTCATGAAAATCCAATGTGCATGAGTCAAGGTGTCTGTTGGTAACTGGAAAGGAGATGCAAGAGACTACTGGATTTCACAAGCTACAGAAGGAAACTGTTTGCAGAGTTCAAAAGTAAATAAAGATGGCAGGAAAATATTCTCTTCTCTTTCACAATAAAACCCGAACAAGTCCTTCTTTAACGCCCTTTGGTGTTTTCCTGTGATTTGTTAAATAAAAGGCTTCTTCTTTATGTTACAGGAGATACCTTTCTGCCCATTAAATAATTTTTTAATGGTATCCAGTAAACCTTTCTCAAAGGTAGTGAGTGGTTTTACACCCTGAACAGTTTTGAAAAGAACTCCATGAAGTCACTGTCTGCTATGCCAAAATGTAAAGCTTGCATTCAGTGAAGATAAAGAAGAGAGTAGGAAAAAACCCTTTTAAGTTACATTACACAAATAAAGCTTTAAAAAGCGTTGGTTTTAAGCATGCTACTAGCTTTGATGTAATTAGCTTGATGTTAAAACTATCGTACACTAATGCCTGAATGAAAGGTATTGTAATTAAATTATACATTCTATTTGCAGTGCATTTCTGTTTCACAGATTTGTGAGTTTACAGTCCTGCATATGCAAAAAATCTCTGTTTACATCAGCCATTTTCCAAATCCCATGTATTGTGCAAGCTGGATGTCAAAATTGAGCATTGCTTTATATGAAATATGGGGTGACATGTCAGCAAAGAATCAGGTTTGTTCAGGATTATTTGAAATTTGGCCCACTCAGTGTGAAAATCTAAACACATTAAAATATTCAACTCTAGGGGAAGTGAGCACTCCTAATATATACAGGACCTAAAGAGCCCTGAAGATAAAAACTTGAATTTCAGTGTCTAAGTTTTAAATAACTTCTTTTAGGAAAATCTTCATTCTTTCAATTATTTTTTTTTTTTTAAGGAAGGCCCTACCACTATTCACATTCTTCAATAGAGGGTTCATAGGACACTTTTAATGACAAATTGCCTTTAAGGACTCTTTTGAATGTTACCTTCACAGTGTTCTTAAATTTGACTGTCTTAAAATAGTCAAATAAGGTGGATAACTCCCTTCAATGTGTTTTCAATTGCAGATCATGGCATTCTCATCCAACAATTTTGAAGAGATAACTTTTAATTACAGTAATAAGAACCACATGGGCAATGATTGATGCAAACCTGATGTGTTCTCTTACTTTATTAATCTTTTTAATTAGAGACAAAAGAAAGCTTTATCTCCTGAGAAGAAGAGATGAGTTGTGATGTTCTGTTGCACTTTTGTAACTTAAAATAATTTGATTGCTTACCAGAAGTTTTTTGCCTGGATGCAAAAGGCAAGAGGAATTTGCACATTTTCTCTTCCAGTTTTCTTACCTTCAGCGCTGTGTGGTGCCCCACATGGCACCATACTGTTGAGATTATGGAACTCTTCTGTTAGTTATACTTCAGTTCTACAAACTTCTTATAAGAAGAGTTGACAAACTCAATTAGAGAGCAAGAAAATGAGAGACAGTTAAACATCACCATACATCGGAGCCGTTGATTGCCGAAGGGTAGGTTGTATGAGATACTGAGAAAGACCTATGAGATGTGTTGTTCTTTAACTCTCCTTAGCTTTAAGGCCTGAGACATCTTAGCATCTTTTAGGTCTACTGTGGCTGTGGTTTGAAGCACTTGTATTTCAGAATGGTGTGAAAGACACAAAAACAGGATGACATTGATTCAGGTACTAATGCAGGTCTTTGAAAGAGACACTGTGATTATTTTACCTGAACTGGTTTAAAGGATTCACTTGCCTTGGGTATACGGAAGGTTAGATTCAGTTTCCTCTCTGGCTTGAGATACTTTGCAAACTTAAAGGTGAGGTTTAGGTTGCACATGTTTGCCTGGAGTTTTTTGCCATGCAGGTACTCTGAATAAGATTAATGCCTGTGGTGGAAAATAGCACAGAGGCTTTTCCTATTTACTGTTGTTCAAATTCTTTCATATTATGTAATGCCAATAGTGCACCAAGTGAGTTGCTAACAAGTAAAGGCAAGGTCTCTGCTCTAGCAGGTTCATATTCTAACTAAAAATACGACATCTCAGGGCTTTATAGACAGGCATGAAGACAATGAAATTTCTGGACAGAGAGGGAACAGAAAACTTGTGCATACAGAATGTCAAAGGCAAAGCCAGTCTGTAATACCTGTATTTTGTGGTTCAGATAAGAAACCTGTAAACTAACCTATATCAGCATGGGAATTGGTGACACTTAACAAAACCTTCTGCAAACTAACAAACACATGCGTTTGGAGACCTGAAGTTCTGTAAGCTTCCTGCACTGCTTTAGCAGTAGCATATAAATAACACAGATTCCAGCCAGTGCTGTGGCTTGGTAGTCTGTACTCACATGTCAGACTTTGGGCCTGATCCAAACGCCTTTGAAGTCAGTGGAAGACTTTCAGCTTCAGTGAGTGAACTGCAGAGGTGTTTTGAGGTGCTTTCTTGTGCCAGCCAGTTTAGGAATGTCAGTGGGAACAGAGAAGGGGAGATGTTCAGTTTCCTGTATCAACTCAAGGAAGGTAAAAGGAATTCTTTTTTTAATTGTTACTATTTTTTTAAGAAACATTTGCCAAAAAATGTTTGTGCCTGTTGCCACGTAAGAAAATGGACTGGGTTTGGAATAGGGGATGGTAACTGAGAGAGAATGGCAGTTTGTTGAGTGGCCTCACTGTGTGAATCTTTTTTTGTGTGGTAGAAGTGGGTGCACAGCTCACCATTTATATAAATGTTAAGCTAGATATGGTCTGTTTTAAAGCCATTTCAGACAACTTTTAAGTAGACCTAGTAGTGCTCAGTGCCATTCAGACTGTGACCTTGTCTGCAAATTAGTTCCTGGTGGTTGCTTAAGTGGTGATACATGCACCACAGAACTGGAAAAATTAGGCCTAAAAAAAAAATTATTAGGCTTGCATTACACATACTGGCAAAACAGTTGTTTTAGTGAAGCCCATTCATCTATCCTGGGTCTGGAGACACAGTAACTCTCTAGAATACCACTCTAATGTGGCAAGAGTGGCAGGAGGGAGTTGAAGTGCTCAGAAAGCCTACATTTGTTTCAATCTGTCATACTTAGCATGACGATGTATGGTGAAAGCATGGAGGTAATATTGCATTTTGGGATTCCTAGAAGGGTGCCCTGGCATATATTCCTACACACATTTGTCATATCTAAATTATTGAGCAATTGAATTTAGTAATAATGACCATGAATTAACCATCTGTCAAAGATAAGGAATGTCTGCTTTAACCCTCAGGCTGCCACACGTGCCTTTATATGGTGCTCACAGCATTCCTTTGGTTGCCGAAGTGGAAGTGTGGCAACAGACCAAAAGTGAACATGGAGGGGTGGGGATACATTCCCTTTCACTTTCTGAGAAATAGTTGTAGTTTTGCTCATTTGTTTCACCCAAACTTTAGCAATATCAGAATTGTTTCTGCAGATTGTTTTCATTTTGAAAAAGAATGACTGCTTCATGGTGCAAATACATTTCAGCTTTAAAGACTTGGGAGCTTTTTAAATTACCTTAAATGTTACCTGAGAAGAGATGTACATTGCATGGAAGACTTAAAACTGGAAACTATTGGATTTTCTACTTAAATTGCCCTCCATCCTCCACTTCAATCCATCTTCTAAATGAGGCAGTGTATATCTTTAAAAAAGTTGCACTACTGTATTTTCAGAGTTCAGAGTAGTTCAGAGGCCAAACTTACTTCCTTGCTATGTAGTTCACCTGTAAAAAAAAAGATTGAATATTCAACATCCAGACCAAAGCTTATAAAGAAATGAATATAACAACTAATTTAGAAAGTTAGCAGGCTAACTGGTGGACATATGTGTGGTGGGATTATTTTGGTTTGTTTTTTCCTCCTTGGATTGAACTTTTTTCTGAGATCTGTTCTTCCACAGATGACTAGTCTCTATTAGTTTTTCTATAAGTACTAGTTAAAAATTATAATGACAGTCCCATTTATTCCATTTTGAGAACTGACTGGATCATATTATATGAATGTAACTACTAGGCCTATTTTAAAAAATTATATGTAATGATTTGGGGCAAGATTTTCAGTAAAATCCATCCGTTTGTTTGCTCAGACTTTATTGAGACAGCCTTCATGCAGGCTTTCAGTAGTTTAGGAAATGGATGCCTGTAGAATGTTGGAAAATGCAACTTGCCCATGGATAGTTTAGTTTGAGAGTGAGGTTTTTGTTGGTTTTTGTTTGTTTGTTTTTTCTTTTAAAAATGCTGCATTCCCTGCCCCCTTTCTCCTTTTCAGCCTTTTCTGATGATTTTAAGTTCTCCTAACTGGTCCACTTTGACCTTATAACTTGTAGAAACATCCATATGGAAAACGTCAAGATGCTTAACGACTTTCATGATTTCTTTGGGAGAGGAAGAGGGAGCAGAGGAAACAAAGGTCATTGATTGTACAGTGAACTCATTGGTAAAACTGAAGTGATCAGTCTTCTCTCACGGTAGCTGCTGCCTTGCTGCTTGGGAGTTAACAGCTGATGGTACTGAGGAGAAAGGTTCCTTATCCCTTGCCATGGGCTGTGAAAAGGTGAGCAGCTGAATGGCTGCTAGTATTTTTACCAACTTGAAGAATTTTTGTAGATCTCCAGCTCCATGCATCATCTTTGTAACAATCACTTCCTGTCTATTTGGAGCAGTTTCATGTCCCTTCTGCACAGTCTGGACTGATGATCTAAGCCCAAGCAGCTAGCAATAACTTGCAGTACTTTCTTGTCCCATAATGAGAGATTGTAAATGTGCTGCCATCTGCATTTTGCAGAGTCTTCTCAGTGGCTGTCTAGAACTACCCTCAGGTTGAGATCAGACTTTCTCCATTTCCCCTTTGTAAGGCTGCATTGTTTCCAATATCTGAAGAAAATTCTGAAATGGAAAGAAATACAGGCAACACAAAAAGAAATTGAACTTTCCAGTATCAGCTGAAGTGATCATATAGTATGAGGTATGTTTTCAAAAGATTTCTCTTATTTTTTTCATGAAGAGTCACATTCCATGGGTGGTTAGTTTGGGCCACACTGTGTCTTATATTTCAACAATAGTTTGTGCTAATATGCAAGTATGTACCTTTGTCCTGCAAAATATTGTACAATGCTGTCCTTTAAAAAGTCTTTATCTTGCAGTTTTAGCTTCCCCCCACCCCCCTTGAAACGTAGGTGGTCACCCAAAGTAAACAGAATTCCTTCTACTCCCTCCACATCTGCTGTGTGTTATCTGGCACTCACCTCTGACCCTGATATTCATCATAAGAATAAGAATTGCATCCTATTCAGCAGCTTGTGTGCAGTTTAACTCCAGTGATCGCTGGCTGTTGAAACAGTATGTGCTGGGAGCAGAAATTGCTGGGACATCGTTGGGGTTCAAACTGGACTCTCCTCTTTCTTGTGCACTTCTGGATAATTAAATACAAGTCTAGAGATAAGCAGGTCAGCACAGTATACTGGGGGACAAAGTTTGGTATAATTTAAGATTGTACTGGCTTGTGAATGCAACGAAACAAGTTCAGTGTTAACTCTTAATGAGAAGGACTTTTGACTTCTGTTTGCAAACTGCTGTATCAAATGACATTATGCATCTTCTTAGAGAGACAGTATCCTCTATGGAAGCAGTAAGTTTAAAAGTATGTTTGTGATGCAAATAACAGTTAGTGATCCTCTTCCTTTCATTTAAAAACACCACCCTCCCTGACCTAGTGGTATCATTCAGGGAACAAAGTAATTTTTGTTGTAACAGTTTTAAAATCTGATCTTGTATGTGAAGATCCATATGTTAGCATGAATACAGATCTGGTCTCTGCTACCCCACTAAATGGAACCCATCTGAAATTTTCCTTTTTTCACAAGGATGAACGGAGCTACTTTTTGGACACTGTGGAGGAAGAAATAAAACTGCCAATTTGCTTGCCAAGGGTGAATCGATTAAAACTTTGGGAAATTTACCAGTTCTTTGTTTACTATAGACTTTCTGCTACTTGCTCTCTGCTTTCATGGCAGAAGTGTGAAGGACAAACCCTCTGCTTGCCCCTAATCTTCAAACTCATATCTTCAGTTGAATTTTGGTCATAGTCATGCAGCGATGGGAGCTAAATGTGAATTTGGCCTGTGGGATAAACTGCAAAAGTCTTAAGGGCCTTTAGCTGCCAAGTTTATCTCCCTCTCTGCACCTACTCACCCCATCGCCGATCCTTTTGATTTGCAGAAAAAAGATTTGGGAGCCAACAGTGTTATGAGACCAGTGTGGTTTATCAACTGCCACTCCTGTGCTTTGGTGCTACAAGCCTCAACACTGCTTACAGATAAACAAAACCAAGGCCTCCTTGTACCCACACTTTGAGGTGATCTCTGTCAGTCCAGCAAAAGGTGTTCTTGCATGTGCACTTCTAGTCAGAAAGCCATCATGGGGATTACAAGCATCTAGTAGTGCTCAGTGATACATACCAATTATCAGGATGTGGATAGGTTTATTTTTTTCCTTTTAAATTGTTTATGCTTCTTCACTTGCCAAGTTTGTTTCCTTGAACATGTCTTTCTATTTAGAAAAATTAACAAGGGATGAAATAGGTACTGAGGATGTTAATTATGTAATTATATGAGCAAAAACATACCGTGTAATGGGTAGAGAAGAAAAATGACAAAGACCTTACATGAGGAAATTAAATCCCATGTTAGGTTTTTGATTAAGGATCTGATTTTTACTGTGTTGCCACTGGTCACTGGTGACCTCAAATGTAAAGGTAAGGAGTTTTATTTCTTGTGTGCATTTATTTAAGTATGCACATGTGCATCTGCTATATAGTCACATTAGTTGGGGGGTTTTATCAGCAGATTAAAATATGGGAGGCAGGATTCTCATCCAGGAAATCATCTGTTTGAAAAAGACTGTAAAATGAGATGAAAAGGATCATATGAACCTTAGTGGTATCTAAGTGGTTTCAGTTTGTGCATTGTTAAAAATCATGCAGTGTCCTTTGGTGCCCTTTTCATCTTGTTTGTTTTAATAAAGAAGACCGGTTAGTTTGAAAGGTAGCTCTCTACTGGAATTGACTTCTGATCACCATATCACTTCACAATTCTTTATACATCAGGAACACGTGAAAGTATATGCACATGTTTGTGGGGATTTTTCTTTTTCTCTGGAGAGATCCAGTTATTTATGCTAGAATTATTCTTATTGTGAGTTATTTTTATAATTGAATCAAAACTGTGTAGGCTGATACAGCCCCAAGTTACTGTTGTGATCTGAAAAATCCTCAAAATGGCTGAATAGAATAACTTTGTCACTTGTTTGTCATACCAGTTATGACAATGGGTCATTCCATGGATGTCGAAAATGATCTTTAGCCACATTTTATGAAGGCAGAACTGTAATCCAATAGCAATTTTCTGGCTACGTGCTTCTCAGTTGCCAGTGGGGACTATCTGCATCACTGTTGATGCTCTCAAAATGAGTTTAAGTTAAAAGGACATAAATTTCATATTTCTTTCCTTATTTTCTTGAGAGTAATCTAAGAAAATAATATTTTAAATAATTGCATTCTGGTTCCTGAGGGATATCAGCATAATTGCATTGAGGATACCTTTATTTTTTTATGCATTTATTTATTAACAAAGAACTACATTCCATCTGTAAACCAAATGATTGGTCCACTGGCACAAAACAATAAAGTAATGAAACCTCTGGTTCATTAAATTGGAATATAGGGATTGAATTACTAATTTATGTTGGTTTGAATTTCATGTTATAAATTATGGGATTCTAAGATGTAAGGGAAAAATATTTCCCATGATGTAGGCTACCTATATTTCCAGCCAGGAAAATTTATATAAGACTCATTGAAGGTGAAGAAAGGAGAGGTACTGAAAACCAAGACTGGCATGGTTCATCTGGTGCCTTGGTGGGCACTTCACAGAAGCCACAACTGAAAAAAACCCAAAACAAACCAAGAAAACACAAACTCTTATTTAAACTGAGAATATTCTGTAGAGGTCACTTTTAAATATGGATAGTGTGAAATGCTGGTTTCTGAAACTCTGCAACATGAAGGTCAGGTAGCAAAAGAATTGAACAATGAGAAACAGAGATGCTTCATAAACTTTTAGTGGTTTCATTTCATTTCTGTATTGTCTCTCCTGCAATCCATTCTAGTGTTTTATTCACTGTAATCTTGAATTCAAAACTTTTTTATGAATTTCAGTCTGCTATTAAGTTCACTCTATTCTGATCTTTTTAGTTTGATTTCTGTGTTCAACATTAGTCTCTGGAGCTGTTTGTAGAAGTAAATATAAAACCCATATAAGACAATATGTTCTCTTCAGTGTTACTATGCTGACTGGATTCCTACTGGGACCTAGCCCTCTAATACCACAGTTGAAGTATGAACTGACTCTTGTTTCAGCCTGTAAGACCACAGACAAGTCACTTTCTGTGAACAGCGTGTGCCTCAGTGTTACACTTCTTCAGAAGTTGTGTTCGTTTCCTTCTTGAGTAACACAAAGTATTTCACAAAGGCTGCCCTCAGATTTCTTGGAGAAATATTAGCTAAGCTTTCCCTTTCTTACAAAGAATGGGTAATCTAAGCCACCTGTATGGCAATCTGTCATGAATATATAGCAACTGAAAATTGATTTAATGAATTTGAGATGATGTGATGTTTCCAGAATTTCTGCAGTGGAGCTACACTTACTATGAACTTAAACTGCTTCCCTCCTTCTCTGCTCTGTGGGCTTTTGTTTGGAAACCAGATAGGCAGAGCAGGGTGTTTGTCTCTATTCTGTACCATATCTCACTTTTTACTGGGTTTTAAGGAAGCCACTACAGTAAGTAGTTTAATGCATCTATGAAATAGCACGTGACATGGTTGTTTCACAGTCTTGCTCAAGTGAAGATGCTGTTATGATGGGGCGATTTGCCTGCTAGCAGTCTAGAAAATTTATCAGTTATTTGGTTACTCTTTAACATACTTTGAACCACCATTTTGATACAGAAAACAAAAGATCAAGGTTCTTCCAGGTTAAAATTTGCACTTGCTTCATGATAGAGGAGCTTTCAGTCTCTTCTGACCACAAGGAGTGGCCTGCTCCACTCTACCTGGGAGTCAGGTGAAGGCTACAAGCCCTCAGGTGAGTCTGCAAGAACTGAGGCTCTCAGGTCAAAGCAAGGCCAGCTTGGATCAGGTTCCTCAGGGCAGGTCCTGTCAGGTTTTGAACATCTCCAGTGGCACGGATTGCACAATCTCTCTGCCCTACATGTTAGTGTTTTACTGTCCTAATGATGATTTTTTTCCCCTTTTGACAATATTTAATTGCAATATTTCTTGTTGCAACTTGGTGTCCATTATTTCCCATCCTTTCACTGGTGCAGCTCTTTAGAAGAGATTGGCACTCTCTCCCTCTCTCTCTCCCTCCCCCTCCTCTCCTGTCTCCTACTTCTGACTGTGTTTGAGACCAGCTAAAGTTGCCCTTGTTTTGCTGAACTTCCTCTGTCTTGCAGAGCTTCAGAATTTTCAAGAAATAGTGTTCTGCTTTTTGTAGCTGGACCTTTAATGAACCTCATTTAAACTTGATTGATAAACACATTCTTATGTAAGAATCAGGTTTTCTGTTTCAAGGTCTGAAATGTGGGCACATTTGGGGTCTGTAAAGTGTATAATTTGGATTTGATAACCATATTATTGAAAGCTGGTTTATGAAGGACAGGCCTTTGCAGGTCATACTTTTCCTACAAAAACTCATGTCACTTTTAGTGTGTTATCTTACTGAAACTGTGTGTATTTCCCTTGAGGCAATGGCTGAACACCATGAACCTTGATTGTTTCCAAAGGCTCAGGGAGGCCCAGGGATCCTGAGCTCTAGTTTATGCTGATTGTCCATAACGTACTTGAAGCTTATCTTTCTATACTTCATTGACTCACAGTATATAAGCATTTGCATAATATGAAAACTCTAAATGGAAGAAAGGTGCCAATTATCAAGTATGAAATAGATTTCAGGATGCTCAGGCATTCACTTTTCATTACAGATCTGTCCTTGCTATTCTTGAATCCTGCCAGGAGGATGATACTAGAAGGTTTTATGGGTACTTGGCTGGAAAAGATATGATTTAAATAATTTTAATTACTAACTATCTGTTTTGTTTGTGTGGGTTTTTTTCTAGTGTTCTTGAACAGGAGATAATCTGACACAAAGCGTATTTACAGCATAGGTAAGTGACGCAACCGATTATATGCAATTTCTTGACAGTATTTATTGATGTGAAATTGGCAGTCTGCAGAGCAGGAAAGCATGGTTTAGGTAGTGCTCTAGAAGTACTAGGAAAATGAGAAATACAGATTTGGAGAATATAGCACATAACTGTAAGTCATTCTAATGTTGACAGACCACTTCCAAGGCATAAAAGTGCATTAGAAATGAGTCCTTTTTGCCTATCAGCTCTCTCTTGTATCTCTTCATTGAAGCACAAGCATCCAGGTCTGTAAGTCATTCTCACATGCCAGATGGAGTTCAAGCTGTTGTTTCCTCAGCTGCAGTTTTGTATGTGAATTCCTTTCTAGGGGTGGACATGTATACCCCTACAATCTCCAGTCAGCTGTCTCCTGCCATAGAGGAGTGTAAAAAGATGTTTTCTTCCTCTGCCTTTAGAACAAATAAAGGGGTGAATTTATTCAGTTTTTTTAAAGGAGTTAATTTGGGAATCATGAGACCAATTGCTTGAAAAGTAAAGAGGCTGCATTTCTCTTTATTGTGTAATAGAAGCTATTTTTCTGAAGTATGTTACTGAACTGTATACTTCAGAGGTGGCTCCGTGAAGAAATAAGTATCTGATCATAAGTTTGAGTTTATATGAGACAACAAAAGTGAGTTGATAGACAAGTATGGCCTCAGATATTTTTCTCTCACTGATTCTTGACAGCAGCATATTATCACATTAGGAATATTTTCATATCAGAGTAAATTACCGAAAATTCATACTGGACTCTGTGGTCCAAGGAGCTTTTACTGACATTGGTCAGATGCAGCCCACCTGAGAGGACACTGTTGCTAGCCTGGTCATAATTATTTGTATTAATCCTCTCATAAGTGTCACATTCAAACCACAGCTCCCATTATCTTCTCCCTTTCCTCACATCATACTTCTTGTCCAACCAGTATCTGACTCTCTCCATTGCTCCTTTGAAGTGGATTTGCTCTTTTCAGCTCCAGCACAGGCATTTGTGCATATGCAGCTCCCAGCTGCATTCCACAGGCCTGTATTCCAGATGCCTATGAGGACCAAACAAAGCATTACTGTCTATACCACAAAGTATATGAGAATACATCTGGAAAAAGGAAGTATCAGCTGCCTGATAACAAGGAGCCCACTGTGGATGAAGAAGTATTGTAAGGAATTGTGGCAAGAGGAGAAAGAATCTGTCCATTTTAAGTTGCCTTTTTGTTTGTTTGTTGGTTTGTGGTTTTTTCACTTTGCCCTGACAAAGTAGGAGTTTTAAGGCTACTGCTGGGACATCAGTTACTTCTTGTCTGAGGTGTCATATTTAATATTGTACTGTAGTATTGTGTTCAATGCTATGAATTCAGTTTTTTAGCCAGGTAAGTGAGCTCTCTTCTGTCCCACATATTTTGCTTAGAGTTTTGTTCACCACTATTGGTCTGTTGGTGACAGGACAGAGTTCAGTTTTGACCGAAGTTCAGGATGGGAGACTGTTTGTCAGTTAGGAGATCTGTGGGCATTTGCTGTCCCTGAAACTGCCTCTGTGCTCTCTACTCTGCCTCTGGGCTGCATATACAGTGCGAGTCCCGCAAATCTGTGGGGACTCTGGGGGAGATGGGGTATTGGTCTCCTGAACACTGTCACAGGCTGCATGCCAGCTATGTCTGATCTGTTAGGTTTCACACTTCCATTAATTCAGACAAGGTCCTCTTTTGATCCTTAGATTGCTTTGCACGACAGGTTTCAGGGCATCAGAATTGTTACTCAGATGACTGGATTTGGTATCAAAATACAGATGAAGCACATAAAGTAAGACAGCTAGGGAGAAAAAGTGAAAGTATGGAGAGGACATTGCAAACATTGCTTTAAAATTAGGGGGAAATTGCTTTCTAGGCTGAGTAGCCAGCACTAGGGTAGGAAGGAGATTTGAGAAGTTGGTCTTGATATGCACATAAGAACAGTTCTTAAAGTAGTTTGTGCCATAGCACACCTAAACTAGATAGTTTCAGCAGCCTAGAAAAGGTTGCCTTCTCTTTCATATTGGGAGTAACATCATAATATTCAGGAGGTGTTTTTTTATCCCAAGAATCATAAACATAAAGCACTGTTCTGCACACTTGATTTTTATAAAGTCTGGATTTAGAAGGGATGTAGGGCACTGGATGTCCTTTTTTCTATGTTGTTGTTGGGGGAGCTGCAGTTCTAGTTTTAGCTCCAGCCCCTTATAAACCATACTAGCGTAATGTTCAGCCAAAAACCAGCCATTCCATTTGCACTTTTTAAGCAAATTGAACAAGTGGCAGTAAAGCAGACAATAGCAGTTTTCTCTCACTCACATTTTTAGAAATGCATTTGATAGTCTCAGTGTTACAGTCAAGAATGGCAGCCCTGTGGTTCTATCATTTCTGTTAAATGGCACTGCTTTAGAGAAACTGGCAGTAGGCTTTTTTCTCCGCACCAAGCAGTTTAATTCAGATAACTCCTCAGTCATCAAAGGCTCCTTCTTTGGTTGCACCACAGTCATTGTGACAGTTCCAGGTAAGAGTATTTGGCAGGGATAGCTCAAGGGTTCATTCTTTTCAGAATGTTTACTTTACCTGACGTGTCTTTCCTGAGTGCCACAGTGATTACTCATCTGTATATTATTTAAGGGAAGCTAAGGAATAATATTCTTCCCTAGAAGAATATTCTTCCCTAGAAACGGCTAAGGGGTGTATAATAAAAACAAATAAATAATAAAACCCCCTCAGCACTGAAGATGTGCTAGGAGAGAATTAAAATAAGTTGCACAGCAAGCAAAACACTGTGTAGAGCAGTGTGAGCATATGTATTCTAGGTAGGGCAGAGAATACTGACTGCCATCAAGATTGCCTGAAAATTCTCATAAATTACCATAAACAGGATTTTTAAAATTAATTTCTTCACAAAGTTTAACTATTTGGGTTGATAACTTCCACATTGGGCTTCCTCCTGGGGCAAAACATTGGGAAAGACTATGATCAAAATGGTTTGGTTGTTTCTGGAAAGGAAGTGAACATGTATTGTTCTGTGTAAAATTTTGAGCACTTTTTCTCCCCTTTCTTTTGTTTTGCATCTTTCTTTTGCAATTTCATTATACCATCAAAATCTGTTGTCACAGTGTGATCTTCTTTCCTTTAAGTACTGGTTCCTGTTGAGAAAGATGCTATTGTTGCCTTATTCCATGAGCTGAAATGATTGAGGTCTATACAGTGACTCTAAATATTCCTAGTGATGCTATTTGAGTCACAGGCTTATCCATAGGATTCCGTGCTATGGTATTTGTGGAGAGCTGGATAGATCTGAATTTTTAGAAACATGGTAATTCACAAATAAAAGCTGAGATTATGAGTTGAGAGTTTAAAATCAGGATGAAATCTGCTGCATAATGCAAGTCACTCATTGAGCAGTTCAAATATTTTGTTCAAGTGTATAAAATCCAATATTTTATTTTTTTCTCTTTAGTTAAGTGTCTGCCTTCAGGCCCTTTTTATTGCATACTTTTCAGAACTTGCTCCAGAGACAGAACTATTAATTTCCTCATAGGTTTCTGCATAGCACTCAAAACTACAGTGCTTCAAAAACCACTAATGAAGTTATTTTCACAACACACCATGAAATGAGGAGGAATTATTGTCCTCATTTGACAGATGGAGACTGGGGCGGAGTAAATCAAGGCACCTAACTGAAAGTACCTACTAATTTGGGAATCCAGTTTGAGACACCCTGCTCCTGTCTTTTTCATAATACTTAACATTGGGTTGTAAACTGAAAGCACAGCTCCCTTTAATTTCAGCTGCAATCATGAGTGAGACAGATCCCAGTTTCAAGTCAGGCATGGAGCACATGAGGAACATACAGCTGATAGATGACCTTGTGTGAAAACCTTGGCTTTAGGAAACTTGTCCTGCATCTCATAGACTGTCTTATGAAAAAATCTGATGTAGACTCCATACTCTTTGAGGCGACTTTTTTAACTACCTGGAGGAGGAAATTGCCTTTTTTCCCCGCCCCCCTGCATTCCTCACTCATTACATAACTCTGAATGTCACCAATGCATGGGGCAGCCCATCTCATCCTTGGGGAGCAGCCTTCTGCCCTGCATTGATTCATCCCACAGACAAGTCCATGCCACTCACTTTGTAAAATAGTGACCTTGTAGAAAACTCAGTTTGCAATTGAATAAATGTACTGGTTTTAGATAGGGTAGAGTTAATTTTCCTCACAGTAGCTAGTATGGGACTAGTTGTATGATGTGTTTAACTAAACAAAACTCTTGTCCTGTGATCGTAAACATTAAAGTTTGAGATGTATCACCGGAGAGAACTACAGGGTACTAATGAGATAAGTAGTATACTGGTGTAAAATGGCTCTTCGTATGTTTCTGTAGGCAGATGCAGTATGACCAGGGATGATTGGGCTTAACTGTACTGATTTCCTCCCATTCCCCATCTCTTACCCCTCAGTTATACCTAGATCTCCAACTTTATAGGGTAGGGACTACTATGCTTTGCTTGTGTAGAGCTTAGTGTAGTAGGGTCTTGATCAAGGAACTTCAGTTGTTTTGGTAGAGTCTCTCTGCTTTCATGTTATTCACGTTATGGCCAGAAAAGCAATGAGTCTCAACTAGGTAATTGAAGTGTTTGCTATATGGACTGTTCTCTGTGGACCTCTGAGGTGGTGATCACCGCCAGTTTGCCGTGTGTATTGCTCACCTAGAATGTTGTAGGGAGAACTGCCATTTGTTCACTAACTTTTGTTTCTCTTAAGTGAATTTAATGTGTTCTATACTTTTCCATTTAATAAAGTACTAGTAGTTTATTAAAAGAGAACATTAAATTGACCTGTATACCTTTATCACTGGACTGTTGTGAAGATTAATAATTAGATACTGTTTATAAAGCACTTTTTATAAGTGAGAAGTGCTACAGAGTGCTAAGTATTATTACTGCAGCATGATAGAGATCACAAAACACAAGTGAATTAGCTCTAGGTTTAATCCTTATAAGGCAAAGCATACCAGGGGCAAAATAACATTGCAGTTATTTTTCTTACATCCAGCACTTCATTAACCACCACATAGGGTTATGTAACTCTGTGAGAGTCTAACTTAGTGAAGTTTATAATCATAGCAGGAAAAGTTCTCACGGGTTTTGCAGGCAAGACTTGTATGTACAGCCTTTAAGGTCACACAGAGTTCCTCCAGCTATGCTGCGTTAGTGCCTCTGGTTGCATGTAGGGACATCACTGCCCAATTTGGCACTCTCCACTAGAACCCCTATCACACAATGCCTCTGTTTAGGTTGGATAATACATGGCACTAAATACAGATCTTCACTACATGTAAAGTGGCATAATGCCATTAAATGAATACAGACACCTGTGTCTTCTCAAGATTTTACTATGCTTTCTCACACCAGCTCTTTTCCACAGTCTCAGTCACTCCTTAATCTCTGCTTTTACTCTAAATTTTTACTGAAGATGTGTGAAAGACACCCCAGCAAATCCATCACTATTTTCTGGCTGCAGTCAAGTCTTTAATGTCTTTGAGAAAATCAGTCAGCATTTTCTTTCCTCTTTAATTCTCACTTACTGCTTATCTTGCTGCAGGTGGCCTACTACTACTGCTGCAGTCATTGCTTTTCCCAAGGATGCCATAAACACAGAATATTTTCTGAAGTCAAATTCTGGTGCTGTCTGTTTTCTGCCTCATCCTCTGTAGGACAGTCTTGAGCCAAAACCTTGAGAAGCAGCATTTATTATTGGTATAGCTACCTGCTGAGAAGGGGAATGTGAAATAGACTCCCTAAAGAAGTGGTGTGCCAAAACTATGGAAGACAGTCCATTAAGAAAAATCATGTGCCTCTTTCAATTTGATTTAACTTCTCCTAGGCTGCCATTTTCTCTCTCTCTCTCTCTTTTTTTTTTTTTTTTCCTTGGATGGGGTGGAATGGGATGTTCTTGTTTGGTTTTCCCCTCTCCCTTCTTCCTATAGGAACTGTCAGTAGACAGCTTCTTAAATTCTGGCTGCTGGTTTGTGGATTGACTCCCTCTTAACTTTACACTAGCCACCTTAGTCTGACTAAAGCATTCCTCCATCTTATCTTTTTTAAAAAGGGAAACGAGTAAATGTACACCAACATACCATGTCCCTCTGTACAGTTGACAACCAAACTAGTGAGCTGAGTTTAATGCATTTCTTTGCTTCTAAAATGTGCAAAATGTTTATTAAAGTGTCAGATCCTCTACAAGGAGTGCTGAAGAGAAACCTGTTTCCTTGAGCACCAGACACATGAGCTTCAGGGGAACAGTTTCTGGATACCTCAGACAGGTGTTTGTCAGGATCTAATTGCAGCTCATTGAGTAAAACTGCAAAGCACCTGTGCTGAGAGAAACCTGCATTTACAAGAACTCACAACTCCAAGCTCATGGATACCTGTCCACATAATTTAGACACCTATAACCTGCTTCAGGGAGTCTCCGGAAAGTTACATTGGAGTAGTTTCTAAGAACTCCCATCTGCCTTCATGTCCAGACACTGACTGTGGCACGTACAGAGGCTATGTGGGCTAGAACAGATGGAGGCTGGTGAGAGCCACAGGCCTGTGACCTGCCCAGGACCACAAGGACATTCGTATGTGCAAGGTAGGTAGCTGAGGGTGCCCTGTAGGACTTGACCACAAAGTGGACATGTTCCCTCCTGTGGGAAGCAAGGCAAGCAGAGGTCAACCTGATCATAAGCACAGCCCAATGTCTCTTGTATATACTGGTACTGTAACTTTGAGATGTGAGGGGTGCTAGAATGAAAACATAGATAAACAGGCAAAAAGACTTGATGTAGGGACCTACCAATACATTTCTGTACTTGTGAGTGTGTGCAGTGATAGCATTTCCTGTGGATAACGCAATGAAGAGAGGGAGCTCTGTAAAGGAAGGGGAAGCTCTACCTTGCCTAAATTGGAACCAGCTGACTCCAAAACCCAACAAGGTGGGGAGGGGATTATTTATAGTCAAACCAGCAAGGGGAAGATTATTTATAGCCAAACGTGGATGCAAGGCGACAGGTGGTGAGGAGCACTTGGGTCAGACAAAGACATCTGCTGGGAATGTCAGCAATACAAAGGTAACTCTGTATCCAGTAGTAAATGATAGAACAGAAATTACAGCTGACCTGGAGGAAGAAAGGTTGCAGAGGCATATTTGAGGGAAGTAACAACATGTCAGACAAAGGAATTAACTAAATGTAGGCATGCTGCCAAAAATAAAACCTATGTACCAATGAGAACCCTGAAGTGAAAAGCAGGTGAACTAAGTGCCTGGGGATGAAAGAGAACTGACCTTCACCACATAAATGTGACTCAAAACAGTTGATAGTAATGCAGTATTGTAGTACATAATTATTAGCTGGACAAAATAGATCAGATGTGGGAGTATTTCAGTCTAGGGCTATAAATGCCATAGAACAGACCAGCCATGAGGATGGGGTATAGATTTCTGTGGTCCAACCAGCTGCTCTTTCTCAATGCAAAGGTATACAATAACTTGGCTGGGAACTGCTGCTCTTCTAGTGCAGTGTTTTTAAATATTTTAGGAATATCTAAAGTTTGTGTAAGTTTTTTGGTGTGGAGCTATTTTTAAATTAGAAGAAAACTTACACAAAAAAAGGTAGCCTTATACTGGTTGTTGCTTGCTCATTGAAATGGTGCTGAAGACCTGATTCTTGTTCTCACTAATGTTGCTTGCTGTTACTCTGGCTTTATATAACACAGACAGAAATACATAAGAGACTGACTGAGTATAAAGAAGAGGTAGTGTAAATGAAAACTGTTCCCTGCCTGGGCAGTTGTGAGGAGCATTAATGAGGTAGCATTTACCCATTTATAAAATGGCTTTGTGTGTCAACAGGCCGAAGTTCAAAGAAGCAGTTTCTTGACAATTCACAATATTAGGCTAAAGATCAGCTACTTCTTCAGACAGGCACAAATGGAGAGCTCTCAGTCATACATTAATTGCCTCAAGGTATCAATCTATACTTAGTAATAGCCCCAGTATAGTTAGGTTTCAGGTCTTTGTGAGAGAGAGCAAAATAAACTTCGTGATTCAGCACTGGGAATCTACTGCTGGACTGTTTAAACATTCTAAAATGTGCTTTTGGGATGTTTGCAGTGTCTAAAGCAAATTCAGTGGGCTAGAAAAATCTCTTACCCTATCTTGTGTTCTGTTTATTTTCTGTTTTAAAAAGAAATAATGAAAAAATATAAAGTTTAAACAGAAGAAATCTAGATATAGTCAAAGAAAGACTATTGTAGGAGAGACTTGGAATTTCAATTCAAAGTGGGGAAAGTCTCAAGATGAGGAAGTCTAAAATGGAGAGGAATTTTTGGAAGAGGAAAGGGAATGACTTGAAAAGCAAGAAATAGAGAACTGGTCAAATGAAATTTCATGCAACTTTTAATTAGCATATAGAACTCACTGGCATAAGATATCATGGGAGCAGAGAACTTAAGAGGCTTTAAAAGTATCAGGCATTCGTATGGATAATGAGAGAATCTAAATTACATTGATTAGACTGAAAACATTAATAAAGATGTGAAACTTTATGCTTGTGGGCAGGAGCCAAACGTGTATGGATGGGGTTCCAGGGAAAATTCTTGTTTGAGGTGATTATTCCATAATATTCCCCTTGGAATTTTTTTTTTTTTTTTGCTTTCCTTTCTAGCAATAGGTAGTGATGCAGTTGAGGATCTGCTAAAGAACTCTGTGTTTCTTTGCATTTATGCTTGTGTAGGAGTGGAGAAAAGGGTGGCACAAGAATATGCTCCTAATGAGTGCTTCTCAGAAGGGAATAACCTTTAGACAATTGTAGAGAACACAAGCAAAGTAACCTTGCTGTAACAGAGGTTAGGGCTGGCTCCTCAGTTGTATGGAAAAAAGACCTGGTCAAATTTTCCTCAGCTCACAGGCCTTCCATCTGCTGATTCTGAGCAATGCAGAGTATAGATGACTTTCTGCAAACCCTTTGTGGTTTTGCCCCCATCTTCTCCTTCAAAGTAAATTTATAATTTCAAGTATATACAGAGATTATTCCTGCTCAAAACCGATGGTTCCTCCTACATAATCTGCCTCATATCAGCACTCTGCAGGTCACAAGATGCGAGCGGTCTGTCAGTGGCAGTGCGTGTTAGGTTCTGTGGTCTGGGGGCCTCAGCGCAGTCCCTAGTCTGCCAGGTGAGCCAGCACAGCAGATGTGCTTTCCACCCTGCCCTCCATCAAACTGGGACTGCATCTACCCACATAGTGGTTTGCTTTCCTGATCTCTGTTCTGCATGGTAAGATAGAAAACTTGGAGAATTACTGAGAGAATCTTACCAATTAAAAATGGCAGTAGGTTGTTGCTAATGTTTTAGTCATTTCCAAAGGTAATGCATTTAATCCTGCCTTTCGCTGTTGCTTGACCCTATGGCTGCTGTAGCCACTTCCAGGCACTGAATTAATCTGAACGGAAATGTGAGTGAAAAAGCACAGTGGCCACACTGTATTTATTATGAATTTGAGAAGGAAGAAGAAATTGCTTCAGCACTGCCTCCTTTTCATACTTCATATCTCTAAAAGTAGCCAGTTAATTACATTCCATGGTTACTGCTATTGTAATATGTGCTTATTTGAAGTGCAAAGATAATCATCGATTGTATACTCTTGACTGCACTATTAATGGTTTGAATACCCACATTGTGTTTACATTTTACTTTATAACTAACACTTAGCCATTGTGGTTTTAACATGTAGTAATTCAGTGAATACTGTCTCCATGTAATGCCCTTGCCATTTCATTCTGTGGTATTAAGTGTTGTTTTTCTAGGAAGGTCTTGAAATGTGGGGCATTATGTATGAGTTATGCTAATTTGTTAGGGCAATGAATACATTAATTTCATTAGTAAATGGCCTCAAAGCAATAATTACCAGTGTAGGTGTGTCACAAACGATCATGTTCAGTTTTGCCAGTTAATTATTAAGATTTTGTTCTAAGGGACCCAGATTTGACATCCAGCTTCAATTTAGCCATAAATAAAAGTCTGAAGTATATTGGGCTGAAGAAATCTAGCCAAGAACTTGTTTTGCTCTTAGAAATTCCTACATTTTGTCTAATTGTGGCTGCCAATAAGATGCCAAAATAATTAGTGTCAATGATATGAGGTTTATACTATACCTCCCAAAAAGGCACATCATAATGAAAATAGCAATTGTGCTTTCTCATTCCTCTCATCTTGCCTTATGTTACAGAATGCTGAATTATTCAATGGCAGTATTACTTGCTAGTGCAGTATTAAATTTGAAATGGCTGCAGTTTATTGTTAAAGCTGAAGGATGGTTTTTAATGGAGTTTACTTCTAATGCCCTAATTAGGTTTCTGAGTTATATCTGTGCACTTCTTGAACTTTACGTGGCTAACTCCTGTAAAGGAGACAAATGGAGGCCCCTGTTCACCTGGATTACTGTCCTTAGATGTGACCCTATTTTTAATTACAGTCACCTGTTGGGAGCACCTAATAAACCACTGTTCAGTAATAATGTGCTTTTAGGCCCCCTAGAACTGTATTTTTTCCAAAGGAAACCTTGAAATTAAAGAAGGCCAATGGCATTCTGGCCTGTATCAGCAGTAGTGTGGCCAGCAGGACCAGGACAATGATTGTCCCCCTGTGCTCAGCACTGGTGAGGTCCCACTTTGAGTGCTGTGTCCAGTTCTGGGCCACTCACTACAAGAAAGACATTGAGGGCCTGGAGTGAGTCCAGAGAAGGACAGTGGAGCTGGAGAAGGGTCTGGAGCACAAGTTCTGTGAGGAGCAGCTGAGGGAGCTCAGCCAGGAGAAAAGGAGGTTCAGGGGGAACTTACTGCTCCCTACAACTGCCTGAAAGGAGGGTATAGCCTGGTGGGAGTCAGCTTCCTCTCCCAGGTAGCAAGTGATAGGACAAGAGGAAACGGCCTCAAGCTGTGCCGGGGAAGGTTCAGGCTAGGCATCAGGAGGAATTTCTTCGCAGAAAGGATTGTTAAACATTGTAATGGACTGCCCAGGGAGGTGGTGGCGTCACCATCCCTGGAGGTGTTCAAGAAATGACTGGACATGGTACTTACTGCCGTGGTCTAGTTGGCAAGGTGGTGACCAGTCAGTGTTTGGGCTTGAAAAGGCTCAGAAGCCTTTTCCAACTAAATGATTCTTGGTTCTGTGAAAAATTGTGTACGTGAACTGAGATCCATTTATCAACTATTAAAATGATAGCAAATAAGAATCTCTAATGTTTCATTTTTGTGGTCTGCTTTGTAAAATAGAGCCATAGAAAGAGGGACAGAGACCCTAAGTTCTCATCACTGAAGCTACTTACAGCTTCTTGCAAAACATATTTTATATATTAAATTGCAAGGCTGAACTTTCCAGATCACTACAGAATAATGCTGGAAAAAAATAGGACTAATAATTGTTTACTTTTTAGATATATCAGCAAGCACATTGCACTACTCAGTTGTATCATAGGAAAATGCACCATATATAGAGGCAAAGGACATATAGGACGGCCTATATTTCCCATCAGTGGGTGTGAATAACAGATACTCACAGCAACCATTTCAGCTCTGAAATATGTTTTATGTTGAGTGCAGGACTCTAGCCAAGCTCTTCAGATTTAGAGCGTAGGCCGCCATTAGTCCTGTCCAGTAAGTATGTGCTCTGCAGAGTTTGCTTGCTGACCTTATTTCATAATCCCAAGCAGAGTCAGTGAATAATGATATGACATCTCGATTCTTCGATTTACAGGTACAAAGACTGGGTATCTAATTGTGGCTTTCTTCTTTTGTGTGATTGATAATTTTTCCATTAGTTAAGGTGATACTCGGTTGGCCTTGGGGGAGATACAAATAGATGCAACTGATCTCACAGTGAGTTTTTGTGTGGGTCTGGGCAGCCTAGTTACTTTACCTCCTTTCTGGTCAAGCTCCTGAGAAGCCTAGGAAACCATGCAAGGAAAAATAAGTATTGTGCTACTACTGCAGTCGTTGTAGGCCAGCATATCTGTGTCTCTTGTCGGATGGCTTTTATTCTGGACTGCTTCTTTGCTGCTCCAGTATTTGTTTAGGGACTCAGAAGCCAAAAGAATGAGTTCCTTTCTGTCTCAAGATTGTGTCCTTCTCCCAAGATACTGTGAGGAAAATGAGTCTTCTTTGCTTATTGGGCAATTAAGTGAAACATATTCACAGTATTCCAGCAAATCTAGAGTAGCACAAATCTATCAGAGTAATTTAGGAATACTATTCACCACAGAGATTCTCGAATGTGTAGACAAAACCCCTTCTTAAATTTTATTCCCAAAAAATAAATCCCTTGGGAAGTCAAGTTTTGTAAAAAGCTGTCAGTAGCAAAGAATGTTTTTTCTTCCCTCATGATCAAATGTCCTAGTCTTTTATGGAATGGGTTGCCTACCTACATATTCTTATTTTTCATGCTTAGTATTGAATTTAAACATTCAGTGATTGATTTAGTATTTATTACATAGTTTAATAAAAGTTTAGTGATGTAAGGGAGCTGGTTACAAAGATATGCCCCACTAGAAACTCATTTACTTGCAAAATCAAATGCTAAGTAAAATAAACAGCTTGGCTTTCTACTGACATTTTATAGCCACCTTAAGGGAAAGGTGGGGATGGGGGTTGTGTTGCCATGTGGGTTTAATTCATGAACTTCCACTCAGAGTGCTCAAAGGCAATACAGTAGTTGAGCCAACTTTCTCCACTAAATTACAAAAAGAGAGATTTTTTTTTTTTTACCAAATACAAGGGATCAACTGCAGCTGCAAAAAGGAAATTTAGAATTATCATCATACCAGTATCAGAAGGTGCTTTATATTTATAGCTTCATAAAAGTTCACAGCTAGAGTATTTGCTGCCAACTCATAAAAGAACTAATGAAAATTTCTGCAGATCTTTTTTTTGTGGACAGTGATTTCTTAATCTCCTAAATCCTGATGAATTCTTATATCCAAAACATTTGTAAAAATGGATGGAAAAGGACTTTGTGATTCTTTAATAAGGTAGGTCACATTTAAACTCACTAAGGGACAAATTGTGCTACCATCTCACTTGGTTAATATCACCATACTCCAAGTGTGTCCACTGACACCAAGAAGACTGTTTGTGACAGTATTACTCAAAGCAAAAAAAAAAAAAAAGCGATAACATTATGTTGCTTTTCTGAAGGCAAATTTCTCTATTGTTTGGATAAACTTTAAAATTTTATTTATAATCATAAAAATCATTATTGCTTCAACATTTAAAAAGTGTAATTAAGCAATAAGTTTCTTTAAGATAAGTAGTATTTGGCAGTAATGAAAACCTTGTATTTTAATGTACCTCAAAGGGTGTTGTAACTGAATAATTCACAGGTTCTCTAAGCTTTTGTATCCAAAAGCAGAAAGCTTCTCCTAGTTACATTCCTAAAAGTATGAAAATTAAATCAATGTTTTTATCTCCAGCTGTGGAAAACCATTTCCAAAAGAAAAGCTAGTGATAGTAACAGGTTAGGTGAATATTTCTCAAATTTGAGCGTAATACGAGTTTTGGTGATTTCTTCTAGCTGCTGATCATTCCCCTCTCTCCCTCAAACCCTGTTGTTTTCTGTTTGGAACGTCAAGGCTGCCCTAAATTTGTTACTTCTATGTTATTGCTCTCTTCTTCCCTGTAACCTCATCTGCTTGGAGAGAGCCTGTCCCACTAAGAATAGCATATGGGCATGGTTTAATGCCAGCTGGCAACTAAGTACCACACAGCCACTCACTCGCTGCCCACGCCCCCTACCTTGGTGGGGAGAAGAACTGGGGGGAAAAACATGTAATCCTTGGGGCTGAGGTAAGAACAGTTCAATAACTGAAAAAAAGATGGTAACAACTGTAGTGAAAGTAGAGAGAGATGGATGGATGGACAGACGGACGCACGATACGATTGCCCACCACTTGCTGACTGGTGCCCAGCCTGTTCCCCAGCAGTTATCAGCAACTTCTGGCCAACTCCTCCCAGTTTATATACTGGGTATGACATTCTATGGTGTGGAATATCCCTCTTGCCAGTTCAGGTCACCTATCCTGGCTGTGTTTTCATCAAGTTTTTTATGCACCTGCTTGCTAGCAGAGCATGGGAAAGTGTAAAATGCTTGAATTAGGGTAAACATGATTTAGCAATAACTAAAACATGAGTGTGTGATTAATATTATTTTCATACTAAATTGAAATCACAGCACTGTACCAGCAACTAAGAAGAAAATTAACTCTATCTGAGATGAAACCAGGACCCATATTTTTAAAGTTGCCTCCAAGTTTAACTTCTATGTAGTGAGAAATGTTCTGGATTATAATAATAATAGGCTGTCACTTGGTGGCAGCAGAATAGAGAGGCCATATTTCAGAACCAGAATGTTTCCAACCCTACTGCTGTAAAAGGATTTCTCTCATAGAAGAGTTTCTTTAATCAAACATACTTTCCTTTAAGAGTAAAATGGCTTGCATAGGTGTGGCACTAGTAACTAGAGGAAAATCACAACAGATTTTGAAGCTCTGTAAAGAGCAGAATCATTTAGGAGCTGCCCTTTTTGGCCAGAAATGAGGAGAAGAGTGGCAAGTGATAGGGGAGAGAAGCTCTGTTAGTTTCACCATGCTGGTTCTTTAGGTTTCTGAGCTGGTGAGTAATTGCAGTTGTCTGTATTTTCATCTATGTAATTGGGAAAACTTGTGAAAAAAAACTTGCTGTTTTTTTCTGCCAAAGGTTAATAGTGCAGATCTTTCATAGATCTCTCTGACACACACCTACCAGAGCTGAGCCATTCAGGCTGTCCTCGCAGCCTGAGCCATTTTATAATTTTGCATGCGGTATGCCTCAAGCTGTGAAGCTATTTGTTGAACTAGGCCATGTTACTGTTTGACTAAGAAGAAGACAAATTGTCCATATTATCCCATATTATCCTTAATTTCCATATAATTGTTTTAATCTTTGTTTTATAATAAATGCATAAAAGTGTCCTGAGGGTACCTTTTTGTTTGCTATGTAGGTGTCTCATTTAGAGTCCAAGCAAGATGGAAATGTTCAGGGCTGCTTTTTCTTCCTCTCACCTGAATGGTTCACAAAACACACTCTAAAACTAAAATATCAGTCATTCTCACTGCAGAACTCTACTGCCACATAAAAGCAGGTGAAGCTGTGTTTCCCATCCATCTCATTCTGAAAATGTCTAGCAGATTGTATTAGGACAAGTGACAGTTTTGGCTGGAGAGATGTGTCATGCCAACCCCACAGAACATCTAGCTGTTGCTGGGGGATCATATGTTCCAGGTTAAAAGGAACTGGGGGGTAAGGAAAGAAGGAATATCTTACCTGTGACTCACCACTGCTTCCTGTCTTGCATCTTGACTGCATGTTTATTTAAAGAGGCTGAACAAGTAGTCTTACACAAAGAAAATTACAGTCTCCAGAAGTTCTGAGTGGTCAAGATTAGTGAGAAAACACACAAGAGTCTCCTATGGAGTCCTTTCAGTTTGGCACTCTACCTAGGTGTTTTATGCCCAGCTAATGATGGCTTGTCTCCGTTCTCCGTGGCCAGCTGCCTGCAGCTTTCATTCCTGGACTCTTTAATTCATAGTGACAATTTGCTATGTGTCTTTGTTTAGGAGTTGTTGCTTTGGGATGCCACCCGTTCATACACTTGAACTTCACTGGCACAAATCTGCTAAAGTGAGGACTCCCTTGGGAATACCCAACCAAAGAGCACACACTTTGATGTAATCGCTCCACACCAGTCTAATGGGAGGGAGTGAGGTATTAACAAAACATAAACTGGTATGGGAGCAAAAAGCAAAAACAAGGTTCTGGAGAGTTTTTCTGTTTGATTCTGTAGAAGTGCTGACAGCCTATCAATGGAGCTTAATGAAATGTTATAATCCCACTATAAAACATCTGTGGAATGCCACAGAAAGTCTGTAGAAAGTGTAGCATTGTATAATAAATGTCCATACAGGTATTCTTGTTTGGTTTTGATGGGCGGTGAGACAGTTGCTGAAATCTGTGGAATGGCAGAGTTGTCTGTGCATGCCTGACAGAACACAGAAATAAGGAGACTTCAGATAGTTCTTTCACAAGTTGTTCTTAAGCCTGAAACAGAACTTAGTCTTTAGGGGGAACAGGCATCCTAATTTCACCAGATGTTAAGGTTTAGTTCTATGGTCCCTTTAAAAACAAGCCCAGCGTAAAGGGGAAAGTTATATGAATACATTTTTTGACATTTTGTTTATTAGCATTTTATCTAGGCTAATAGTAAATGAATAGACTTGTCAGCAGCATCTCAGGGTGAAGCTAATAAAGAATCTTAATAGGTAAGGAGAAACAGAACTAATGGCAAATTCCTCACAAAGAGCTTTGGTTTCTCTTTCATGAAGATTCTATTCTGGTTTCTGGCTTTGTCGGTAGAAACAGCTGAATGATGACATGGATTCTGAGAAAGAAACTGTGCTGTCTGGTAGGAAAGAAAGGAAGAAAGTCTATTTGTTTCAACACTTTCTTCAAAATACTTCATACCACACAGTGAATTTTTCCTAGTTTGATTTGTTGGTTTCAGTGAACTTGCTAAGTTTGAGTTTGTAAAAGTGCTGTGGGGCATGATTCTTCTTTTAAGTGACTGACTGCAGTAAACCAATAAATGAGGGCTTCTCTGGGTCTTTGTTGTGCAAATGGTGCAGAGGACTGGGTTCAGGATATGCAGCTTCATTGGAACTACTTCTGGCTTGCTATACACACCTGTACCCACTGGGACTGCTGTCACAGTGCTCTTGGGGCCAGTAGAGTTGCTGGGAGCTACCCCACTGCCTTATTTCCTCTGCTCACACTGGTAACACCAGCCTGTTCTCCCAAGCAAGGGAAGAAGCTGCTAATTCCAGGGTTAAAATGATGAAATTTCCCTGGAAATTTTCTTACTAGTTGCAAGCTGAACATTTTCTATTGCTCTATAGAGCATACAACTGAATTTAGTTGTGTAATTAGTAAAGTAAGTGTCATCTACACTACATTCCTCCCAAATCCATTAGTGTGATTGAGAGTGTACATGTACAACTCTTCAGCGAGGTGGGCATGAGGAGCTGTCATGTGTCACAGTACATTACAACTAGCTGTGGACCCTTTCTCAGCAGAAGTCATTATTTGCCAAGATGACTAAAATTTCTCTGACCCAACCCATTCAGCTTTCAGTTTTATGTTGACAGTATCAGAGAAAGTGCAGCGTTTTCAAAAAAGTAATTGCTGAGTGACCTCATAGGGCAAGTTCATCCTTGTGTTCCTTCCCTTGCCTTGGACAAGAGAGAGGCGCAGAATGTAAAGATGCATCCTTAAAAGTGCTTGAAGTCAAGATGGAAAAAGGTGGAGAGGTAAGGAAAGAAGTGGAATAGGACAAATAAAAAAATTTAGGGAAATAATCTGTTTCTTTGATTAATTGAATTTAAGTGTGTTAAACTCATTCTCTGAGCCTGTATCATTATCACCTGACCTTGTCAGAGTGTCATTCTGAAGTATACAAAAACACCCCCCACGAAACAAACAAACAATTAAAAACACAAGGAAGAGAAAAATGCTGAATCATGGCAATCTAGAAGTTGTAATATTTTTAATTTGGTGCTTTACTTTTATTTTATTGCTCTGTTGGAAACAATCCTGGCTTTTGGGTGGAAGGAAGAACGAAAGAACAGATTTAAGCCATGTAAAGGTAGTAAGACAGTAGAACTCATTTGATTGTGTAGACTCGTTGTATGTAGTTTGTAGTTTGTTTTTCTTTCTCCTCTAACTATGTTCCTAAAATGAATTCCTTCCATAAATCCAGTACAATAACGTCTGTTCCTATAAATGCCTGTCAGGCTTTCTCTCCTGCTGAAGAAACATCCTTAGAAATCAAAACAACTGTTGTAGCAACTTAGGAAATGCACTTGTAGTTTCTCCTGCGTTTCACCTTTTCTTTGTCCCAGATCCTGAAGGAAGAAGGACAAGACTCTGGGAATGTGGTTTAACGAGGTTGTAACTTGCATAATATTTCAAGGAACTATCTGATAATAATTCATCCAGCACAGGTCATTCATCCTGTTGTAATCCCCTTTGCAAAGGGCCCGTGTCAGCTCCCTACCCCATTAACCAGGCATAGAACCACTGCTAAGATTTCCCTGCTCTCCCCTCATGCAAGGCAGTGGGAATTGACTCCTTAGTGGTCAGGAGATTCAGAGTTTCAGCCTCATTCTTCAACTTTGATTAGTGAGTGCTTTCCCCTATACAGCCTAGTTTTCTAAATGGACAAGAAGCCCTTCTGAAAGATTCTGTACAAAGAGTGATTAGCTGAATTGCAACTCTCCTTTTCTCATCCCCTGAAGAGGAAAGAAAAAGAGATAACATAACACGTTTGTTGCATTTGCTCACCATGAATATGCTTCTCTTAGGTCCACAGAGACTCTGTGATGTGCATGGGGAGATTCTGAAGTGCAGTAATTTTACTATGCTAGAGCTGTTGTCATTTTTAAAGAATCAGTCTTCTGGGTGGAAACTGAAGGCAAGAGGAAATGTTGATCAGGTCTTTTGATTTAGTGGGGACAGGGAGGGAATGGGGGAAGAAAAAAAGACTTGACATCTACAACACTCAATGTCCTGACACAAATTCCTCTTTTAGGCCATGAAAAGAGAGTTAAATTCTGCTCCCTTGTAGTACCACTTTTTCATCCCAGACAAAGCTTCTTCATCTCTCAAGCTGCCAGAAATGGATTCTGACTTACTCAAGGCCCTTGAGTACAACACCGAAGACTGGATAGCTTGCATTCTGTTGTTTGGGGGTTTTTTTTAAATTTCTGAATGGGACATTAGCTTTATGAAACTAACATTAAAAGCAGCCTTATTTATCCACATTAACGTGAAATTAATTTCATAATCACTAAATTAATAGACTGATGAAACATTTAGTTCCTTTCAATACACCAATCTCTGAAGATTTAATTAAAAATATCCTTTTATATATCCCGATTTCCCAGTTGTTTTTCTATGAAGCAAAATGTGATCAAGATATTAAAGTCTTGTACTTTTTTTGCCTGGACCACTTGTGTTTTGGTGTGGAAATACATAAAACTTATATTCAAGAAGTTGCCTTCTCAAACTACTTTTCATAACATTATTTCATCAGATGATCTTCATTTTCTGCATGACATCATCTTTTTAAACTGATGTAGGACTGAGGTCTGATAGTTGCATATTCAAGATGGAACTGTGTAGCTTAACAGTGTTTCTGCTTGTGTATGGAATTTATTTTTTAATTATTATTTTTACTTAGGGGAATCTAAGAAACAATTCCTTCCAAAATTATTTTCTTGGCTCTTGAGGTGATTTTGGTCTCACGGGACCAAAATTCAGGGGAGCTTTCACCAGTCTGGTCTAAAATGTGCTGTAGTAATATGATCAGGTGATGATTTGTACATACATTGGATATAATATTCTTTTCTTGCAGGCATGTAATGTAGATTTCTTCAAGGAGAAAGCGATGATTTTAATTGTATAGCAGACAGGACAGGACCAGATTATCATTAGAAATGGGTGAGAGTGGGGTAGAGTGCCAGCGCTGTACTGCTTAGATTTATATTACCCAGCTAAAAGAGGTTACACTGGAAGAGACGCCATGCTGGATATCTGTGGGAGAGCTGTGAGGGTTGGTCATTTAGTAGCTGAGAATTAGAGAAGTACTGTTAAGTACTTCCTGCTGGAATATAAACAACCTGGCAGGCAGATTTCTTGTTTCTGTTCCATTTTTCTCTTCCCTTAATCTCACCACAGTTAATTGAATCAAAGCCTAGTCAGAAGCGAAGCACTCCCTTTTTGTCACTGTACATATGTGGAATACATGAAGCGCATTGGAATTCTGGTGGTGGCCATCGCTTCAGTAACCAGAAACTGGTTTTGTCAGTGATTGAGGACTGTCAGAACAGTAGTTTCCTTGTTTGCATCCTTGTTTGTGTCCATGACAGCCTCAGATGCTCTGGTTTTTCGGGTTTCCCCAATTAACAGTAAATCTTGGTAGAAGTAGGTGGTGGATTCTCTTGACTTCAGCAGTCCGGCACAATACAGCAAACTGAGAAGCACAGCAGTCTTTTCTTTTTTTTTAGTATATATATTGGTTACATTCTGTAATAGAAAATCCTATTGCTTGACTCTTTGTATTCTTTGAGTTTAATTCTTATAAGCCCTGGGCACAAAGCTCTGGCATCTTGGTTTCCACAGCTGCTGCAGGCCTGACATGTTTCACCAGCATTTAGACCTGGGTGGCGAGTTGTGCTGGTGCCTGCTCGGTGTAGCTGGGTCTGAGATGACCCCATAGCTTGGTCTCACTCACTGTCACATTTCAATTCAACAATTTTACCAAGCTGATCAGGTACTCAGAAATTGCATTTTCCTATAAATGCTAAACATGTGGCTAAAATGCTAAAATTGAAGCTACATGTTGCTTTTTGGAGGACTGTTATTTCCACTTGATCTTCTATCTCATACTATGTTTTACAATGAAAGCTGTACTGTGTTTTTTCCTACCATGGCCTTAATGAAGTTTGCCACTCGTTGCCCATCCTGGTGGTGTGTGTAGAAAGTGTTCGAGTGCAAACTGTGATCAGCAGAGCAGAGCTTTGACTGATCTGTGTAATGATGTCTCACAATATAGGGAAAACCTGCCAAATCCAGTGTTTTTCCTTGCCCTTAGGAGTCAGACTCTGTGAATAGGCACTTAGACAGTGACTGGAAAGTG
This sequence comes from Oriolus oriolus, assembly GCA_013400235.1. Taxonomy (NCBI): domain Eukaryota; kingdom Metazoa; phylum Chordata; class Aves; order Passeriformes; family Corvidae; genus Oriolus; species Oriolus oriolus. Next base: position 152,932 of record VXBT01013961.1, read on the forward strand.
GAAAGATGTCCTAATTTCTTAATTCTTCTATGTGAATGATGTAGGTCACAAGTAAAATCTTTTTTATGACCTACAATATTGGGATTGTATCTATTTCAGAGCTCATTAAGTTTTGATAACTAAGGTGATTTAATGGCACACTGTACTGTGGGCTTTCTTCTTCAATATGTATGTACGTATGTTTAATATGATGTTTTACATGTGTAATTCAGATGGCAAACACTGGAGGGAAAAATTAACTTTTATTTTCAAGCAAAGGGTTGGGGACAATTATCGTTTTAAAGGCATCCGTAAAATAATTCTTAATTGAATCTCTGTTTTGTCTGCAATACCTCTTCTCTAAAATCATACCTTAAAAATGCAACACTCTTTTGTTTTTCTTCCCCTAGCTTTGTACAATATAGTTTTTAATTCGGTCTCAATTAGTCATGTCAGTGTAGTTTTCTGATCCCAACATCCAAAATCCTACAGTTCTAGTGTGGATGGGAATTTGCATAGGAATTGCTGTGCAGCAGAATGGTGGGTTATTCCAAATACTTTTACTGAAGACCATGCTGAAATATTTTATGCCTGTACTGTCTGTAATAAGGAGACGTAGAACTAAGGAGAGCTGTAAGACATAAAAACTCCAGACCTGTGTATGATTATTCATATTAAACTGAAATAAACTGTCTTGCTCAATGAGAGGGTTTTTCAGCTCTAAGGCAAGATGTGTAGTATTGCTTTACCTCCTTTATTTTTGCATATGAGATGCTGGCTATGGAGAGGAGCATGGAGTAATGCTCTGGCCTTTCATTTCTGGAGAGAAGGGGATTTGTAAATTGGATAAAGGTCACTAGGGAATATTAGTTTAGTTGGTGATGTCAGATGAGTTCTTCTCTAGATCACACAACCACTGTGCAATTGGCAAAAGTATGGTAATAAGCTTTGGTCTGTCAATTTAATGAGATATCAAGGGGGATCAGAAGGATCGAGAGAGGTTTTTAGTATCCAGTGCAATGCTGTGCAAAAAATCTCTCACAGAAGAATGGAGATACTTTAGTTGTAGCCCTGAAAAGAAAATGTGACATACTCTGTGGAGCTCTGGTCTGAACTGAGGTCCACACTGTTCTGAGGTATCCAGACACGGGAGTTTGTTCAGATCATTCCACAGAGGTCAGGATGCACCTTTCTCATCACACCGATTCTCACCCTTGGTGCACCTTCACATTGCAGGGAAAAAAATAACAAAAGGCATGCAAATGCCAGGATGCCTGGTCAGTTCAAAAGCTGCTTTGGTGCTTTCAAGTGTGTTAGTGCTAAAGGTGAAGACAGGCATTCTGGGACTACAATGTAACCAGCAGACTCTTCCCAAACAGCAGAAGAAAACAGGAAGATTGTAGAGCTGTGTTGGTTTACAGGTACTTTATGTTTTTCTACTAATAAGCAGTTAGACATAGCCTTTTTGTGATGATAGTATCATGCAGAGGGCTCTAAATTATTCACACAAGTAAGTAACACGTTTTATGTCTTCTCAAATTGTCCAACAGCTCTGCAACATCTTTGAAAATACTTATTGTTTGGAATTTGCACTGAGAATAATTCCAAGAAAATACTCTTGGTTTTACACAGGTTCTTTGAAAAGACTGATTTTTCAGATTCTGAGAAGCATATACACATTTTCTTAGTCCCTTATTTATGTGGTATTTTTCCTGTCCCTGGCTGTGCAAGGTTGATTCTTAGAGTGTCTTATTTTATTTTGGGTGGGAAGTGTCCATTGCATTTTCTATCTACTCATTCATTTGGTGAACATTTGTCATTCAGTGCATTCCTTGTATAGATTTTATGGACAGCTAAAATAACAGCTGCAAATGCAGGCATAAAAAGAGATTATTTGTTTGAATAAAAAATTTATTTTAAAAATTTTGAAATATTAATTGTGTATTGTGTGATAGCCCAAGTGCTGACAGTGTGCTCTGGATACCTCTGTGTGTGCTGGCTCTGGCCTCCTCTGCGTGCAGGTCACTAGATGTGTTCACAAGCAGACTGCACACACAAAATGTTACCATAGTGCATCTTTCTATTATGGACATCAAGTAGGGATTTGCATATGCAATTGCCTTTCAAAGTGAACAATGCTGTCAGATCCTTACATACAAGAACCTGGAAACTGCAAGTCTTCATTTCATTTCTCCTGAGGCTCTTTGGTGAGAGTTGTTATTTTTCTTGCAAAATACAAAGATGTGAGTGCTTTATCAGCATTGTAACTATTCTGTGAGAAGATTCCTCACATCTTAAATACTAAAGCTATGGAAAATAAATTCATATTTTTGATATCAATTTTTCTTTTTGCCTATTTTAAAATGATTTATTGAAGTAGAAAGTCAGATGATGATAAGATAACGCTGTTTAGAGGTCATTAAAGAGTTTTCAGGAAGTTTTTACAAAGGTACTGGTTTTATATTGTCAGTACGATAAGAAAACTAACAATTTATGTCAAAGTTTGCAAAATGTGTTTGTCTGATAAACAGCGTACTCAAGGGAAATCAATCATATTTCCTTCCCAGAGTGTACTGTATTTTTCATGAAGTGAACTTTAGCAACTCTGCACATTCCTGTGTTTGGTATTGCAGCATCTTTTCTTGTTGCAGGTGGTTGCAGTGCCGTGTGTGGCTTGGGACCACATGTGGTACCAGGCAGTTATAAACAGAAGCCTTTGTTTTGCAGAATCCAGGGATTATATGTTCTTCTTGAGCCAGTTGAGAACCTCAGAGTGTGTTTCTCCCCTCAAAGGAAAGATGTTTCTGTGACAAAAATTTGGTGAGGAAGATGGTCAGAGGGGAGTTACAGCATGAAGCTGCTTTATAGAACAGTGTTCTGAAGAGACATTCTGCATCAATATAATTGAGAACCATATTTGGCTAAAACCAAATAACATATAGACTGCATAATCTACCTTCTCAGTGTTTTTCTTAATGTGCATTTCGGCTTATTACAGTAGAAATCACTTCTCAGTTGCCTTGAGCTGAAACAATGCATCTGAGCTTGGGTTAAAAGCCTGTAAGTGCTTCTTTACTTGAACTAAGTGAAATCACATTACATTAATAGAAGTATTAATTAATTTGGCCTCATTGTTCAGTAGAATTAGCATTATTGAAAAGTCTTTGCCGTCTTTAAGTTAAACTGTACTTAGTTAAGTGACAGTTTCATCTGTAACACCTAGTGATGTGTCAGATAGCGTAGAAAATTATTGTCCAATTTGGAAACCTGAGATGTTACTGAGAAATGCTGTGGGGTGCATTATAATGAAAATACCAATCCACATTAGCCATGGTTGCCATAAGCAAAAATCTTAATATCTTGGCCAAACCTACTTAAGGTTCATGTAATAAACTCACATTCCTAATTTTATTAGGGATGTGCCAAGTTAAGCACTTTGCTGGCCTTTGGACAGATTTATAGCTTGACTTCTGCTGAATCAGTGTTGACTGACAAGAGGGCATTGTTTTATAGGATGCTATTTAAATAAAAAGCTTCAGGGTATTTCTGTAATGTTGTCACTTCAAGCCCGAACTTGGAAAAAAGAAATGTGTATTAAGGCGGAATCTTCATTAGCTTTCAGGAGCTTAATCTAAGGCTGTCAAATACTTCCTTATATGGTAAGATACTGTAATGCAATGGACAAACCCCATCTTTGTTCCAGGTTTTAGTGTGAAAGCAGTCTATTGGACTTCCTCAAAACTGGGGAGCTAAAAAATTACGGTTCATTTTTCCTTGACACAGTTGTGTGGAAGGAAGAGTGTGATTCTCTTTCCCTCTGAATATCAAAAAGGCAATTGATGACAACTGTTTACTTTGTAGCTTTATTATGGTACATCCCTTGTTCCTGGTGAAATGTGTCATCTTGTATTTATTCACTGGCTATCCTGGGCCAACAAGCATTCCGACATTTTCGTATGTAAAGCAGCCTGGTTGTAGAGTAGAAAAATTGTCCTTCCTTAAAAAAAAAAAAGTTGGTTTGAACAGTCCTTCCCCATTATAAAATAAATTTTTATAAAAAGATGCATCTTTTAGATGCACATTAGACTGTGTGTAACTGTTGTGACTCAGAGCAAAATATTGACCCAAATGTTGATAAAATTATTATGACCCTCCAGTTCTCTCTTGCCATGTATTTTTTAATTTACAGGAAGGACCATGCAGCTGGGACCCCTTATTACTATGAATAAATTGCTCAATGTCTTACCTGTGGTTACAGATTTGTATAGTGATTTGACCATTTGTAAAAAAAGGAGGGTTATTCCTGCCTCACTGAGGGACTGAGAGGTGCAAGGAATGGGTACAACTGAACTATTTTTTAGAGCTTCAGAACTATTATCTGACCATTAGAAAGCCTTACTTTTTACAGTTAAATTCTGAAATATGTGAAGGAAGTATACTTAGCACCAAAATGTCATTATTTGGTGCATTAAAAAAGACATGTAAGGAATCAGCTTCACTGGAGCGAATGACAAAAGGCACACATAGTTATATGTGAAAGATTACAAAATGGATTTGCTTTAGGGAAAGAGATATTGTTCATACTGATTAAAGTCTACGTAAATGAAATATTGGAAATATGCCAGTCATATCTAGCAGTGTCACTTATGCAATGGATCTTGCCTATGTTTCACTGATTTTCTTAAACTCTGTGAGCTATTACATACACTAACCCAAACAGCTGCTCAACCCAGCAAGAGTATGGTGGGAGACTGAAATACTGAGAATTCAGCAACAAAATCAGGATGTGAGTTCCGACTAGTAGAAGAGCAGCTGAGGAATAACTGGTGTCAATTATAGTAAACTCAGTGTAGTAAACTCATGCAGAGAATTTAGTGGACTGTGTCTCACCTGTTTAAATATAAGTTTAACATGACAAAGTTTCCCTCACCCATTATTTGGTCATCATTATGTATTACTTATGAAGCTCCATCATTGTGCGTGGTTCTTTGCCAAGTTAGTTTAAATAAAAAGTTCTACTTGGAGCTCATGAATGCAATAACATGAGGTTTACAGAGCTTTATTCCACAAAAGTGTTGGCATATGCACTAGGGCATTCATGTGACTGCTGGTCACTGATGGAGCTGTTAGTGTTACATCAGTATTCCAAGGCTGACATGGGAATGAATCTAACCACATGTTCATTAATATAGTAATCATAGTAGGTGATAATATAACTGGGTTAAGAATCTACTTGAAATTGTTCTTATTGATAATCGATCTCCATAAAGGAACACTTGAACTGGAAAAAGTGGTGGAGAAAACTGTCTTAGATTAATTTTTTTAGTTATTTTACTTTTCTGTGGATAAGTATAATTTAAATGTCATTTAAATATCAAACAAACCTACTGTTAAGGGCAGCAATTAATGAACAAGGTGTTCACTGTTTGAGCTCAGGGTCCTGGTCCTTTTCCTAGTTCAATCAATAGTAAAGTTTAATTGGAGCTGGGTTTCATGCTACTGTAAATATTTTGTCTTTCAATAATAAGTCAGGAGGCTTGTCTGGATATGCGGTCAAGAGTAAGTCTGAGCTTTGTGAGATAGCACTGGGTGTGTTCATTGGTTTTCATGCTGCAGAGATCACAGACTGGCTTTGCCCAGGCTCGAGTCTTTGGTTTAGCTACTCCTTCCTTCTGCACATGGGAGGATAGTGGGTACTTCTATTGTTTGTGCCAGTTAATGTATTCCATTGGCAGAGGTACCTTACTCCTCAGGACTATCGCTGCCAATTCTACTCTAATTAGTAAGCATTAAAATGAACTCCCAACCTCACAAATCTTTCCCTGACAACTTCACACCCTATTAAACCCTAACTTTCTTACGCCTTAAAAACACTTTTTTCCACAATACAATACTTTATGAGTATACGCATCGCTCCTGGTGGAGTCTACCATACACCTGCTTAGTCTAAGAAATCTTGGCTTTCCCCAAAAAGAATTCAGAAACATTCAGAAGCAGAGGCTTAAATTAAAACAATGAAAGAATTATTATCCTTTAAAAATATGCACATGGGTCTGTATAACCGAAACCTATGCACACAGTTGGGTACTTGCCACGTAATTGTTTGGGTTTGCAATTTAAATGTGTATTTGCACATTGCTACCTTCACGGCTTTTAAAAGTTCACCTCTTTATATTTGTGTTCCACACTGCTACACATTACTTTCTTTTAGCACGAAGAAAGCTTTCTCTTTTTTGTCAAATGTGCAGTAGCCACATATGTGATAGTACATTGCAAATGGACTGCAGAAGACAATTAGAAGCTGTGCAACAGGCACATCCAAACTCCGCTGGTTCTCATGTCATTTTTCCATCAATTTCAGAAGCTACATCAGGCTTAATGAGGACAAGAGATGGGAATCAAGGGTGAAAAGGAGAGCTCTCCTCCAAAATGCTGCAGATATTAGAGAGCAACTCAAAGCATTTGCTGTTAAATACCACCAAATTCACCAGATTCCAAAAAAAATGCATATAAATCAGGTTTTGAAACATATGGGTTTAGAAGCTGCCAGCTCAAGGAAAATGTGTGGGAAGCAGGTCTTGGGAGAAGACTCCCATTCCTGTTCTCTGTGCTCCTTCTGCTTTTAGCCAGGGTCTCTAAATTAAAATGCATCAACACCCTGGGAGTAGGGATCAGAAATGAGTAGCCAAAAGATCAGTCTATGATTCCACATCTTTATTTCACCTTTTACACTATTTTCTCTTTTGTGCTGGCTGCTGGAAACTAGAGCAAAACCATGTCCAAGATATCCTTACATATCTTTTCGGTTGATGTACTGCCACAAGTGCTGGGCATTGGAGGTGGCCCAAGAAGAAAAGCACTAGTAACTGGGATCCTCCCATTTCCTATCTGACTGGATTTTGTAAAAGAGGACCTGGCCTCTATTTCTTCTGTCCTTGGGTAAAAACCTGCAATTGAAAAATGAATGATGCTTTTTACTCACTCTTCAACCTGGGAGATATATCAGGTCTATGTTATTCTGAAGGGCTAAACCCAAATCCAGAGTCATCAGCCTTCTTGCAAAAGGAAGTGTTGACGAAGTCTTGCATTGGTCCATATTTTTATTTCTAAGAGACACTTTTGATCTGTCCTTCTGTTTTTGTTGGTTATATTAAAGGTGGGTTTGGTTTAGATTCAAACTTCAATTCCTTTTGATAAAGAGAGCGTGATGCCGTGATGATTTTTTGCCTTTTCTTTTATACTCCTTTTATATACTCTCTTATGTAGCTTTTATGTATTCTTAGTGCTTTTAGCCTACATAGTTATAATTCTTTAAGTTTGACAACTTCGCTTGGACCCAATATTCCATTAAGCCAAGAGACCAAACATTCTGGAAGCCCCAGACACCAAGGTCCGCTCCAGAACAGATTCTATAAACAAAGACAGGCCATCCAGGCGGAAGGTTCCTCGGATGAGGGGTTCGCTCGAGCCTCTCACTGGGGAGGCTTTGATAGATGTGCTAATTTGCAAGGCCTATATTTGAATACACGATCTATCGTGTGTGTGTGCATTTTTTGGGGTGCATTTCGATGTGCATTTCAGCACACCTGAGGATCCTTCAATAAATACCAAGGTAAAAACCCTTTTTCCCTCTTAAGCATGTTTGGCTCTTAATTTTAAGACCAGGAAAAGGCAACAAGTGTCAGCCAGTCTTTCTGGTATGTTTCTTTTAGTGCTTTTGTTTCCCCAGCAGGTATATGGCCTAGCCTTGCATAATCTGTTAGTCTCCCACTTCTTTCATCTGTCCCATTAAATTTGGGTTTCTTTCTCTGCAGTCTGAAGATGCTCTTGCACAAATGATGTCATCTCTAATCCTGTTTTTCATTTGTATCATGGTTGTTGCTAACCACTCTTTAAATAAAAATACAACATGATTCTAATATGCCAAGGAGCTCCACGGATAGCCATATAATTTCAAAATGATACTGATTTTGTTTATATGCAACATAATCTTTTACAGTTCTTAGTCTTTATTTGAAGCATTGCAAAGTGGATTTTTATGAAAGGTATTATAAAGGACTCCTTGTTTTTTCATAACAGATTTGAACATTAACTGATCAGAGTTCAGATAAATAGTCTTTACTCTCCATTAAAATATTAAAAAGCCTTTGGTAGGAAAGTGGCATAAAGATCCTTCATTCTTGTTTAATGAACACTTGTTGGCAAGTATAACACTTTAATAGCTTTGCAGAATGAATTTTGTGAGAGCATCCTCCATTTCATTGTCAGACACTTGTCCAGGTGCTGGGAATTTATTGAGGGAAGCATATTTTTACTCATTAGTTCTGTATTTGATTACAGAACAGTAAAATATGAACCACTAAGTCCCCGAGGCATAGCTGTGTACATTGAGATTAGTAATTGCATGTCATCGTGTTTTCCATTGGAATTTATATGAACAGATAGGATAGGTGCTTCTTAAGTAGGTTTAAAAGCAAAGCAAATTTGTATTTAATCTTTTTTGCAGGCATATTTTCCCTAATGGAGTAAAGGTTAGGCTAGATGATATATTTTAAATATGGGCTTAATATCTTTTTCTTTTTTCTTTTTGCCTTTGTTGAAGTATGAGGTTTTCTTTCTGACAGATTAAAGGAAATATATTGTAGCTGAAAAATTTGACTCTGTATGTGCTAATATAAACACAAAGAAAGACTTGCGTTGTTGTCAGCAATGAGTGTTTATGAATATATGTTTATATACAATATGTAGACAATGTTTTTATCTTTAACCAGCTTTTAATGCTGTAGGTATGAATGAAAATCATGTAGCAGCTCTAGGGATAAATTTTATTCCAACTGACTATAAGAATGCCATTTTTAAATGTCTTTAGTTTGCCTGTTTTTCAAGAACAGCTAAAATGCATTAAAAATTTTGTATGTTAAGAAAACCCTCAAAATAAAAGTGAAAATTATCAAAAAAAACCTTAATAAATTTGAAACAATCTTTTTGGTCATGTTGAAGGGTTAAACAATGCCAAATGTGCTGTTCTGTCCTGTATAAAAGTGCTCATGAATGTGTTTTCTAAAACTAAATCTAACGAGGTACTTAATAGTCACAAAACTGGCACATTTGATAATTAATGTTCCTTACTGAAGTTTTGCTGATGCAGTATAGTCTTAAATGATGAGAAATGTTAACTCAACATGTACTTGAACCATCAGCTGTTTGGAAACTTCCCCTTTATTGATGTGAAATACCTGTGCATGAGCACTCAGCAAAAGGCCTTTGTTAGCGCATCTCCACTGCAGTGTGAGGACTTACCTGTGTTTGTGGTTTGTTGAGCCCCTTGTCGTGCTCCACTGGCAAATGAAGAAATAATTCCACTTCCAGTGACTGAATGACAGGCTCTGAGGCAAGCTCCCGCCCTGCCATCCTGAGCAGCACATGCAGGCTGAGTGCCACCAGAGCAGGGCACTGCAGGGACACAGCTCACAGGCCACCCAGGGATGGCCCTTCAGTCACGGCAGCTGATGGAACTTGCGTTAGTCCTCATTGTGCGTGTCCATTGCTAGTGCCTTGTACCTGTTCGAGCAGAGTGGTTGGGGGATGATGAGAATAGGATCTAACTTGTGCAAAATAGAGGTTTACAGGGTCCAGAATTTAAAAGTGTTAATTGAAAACTAGAATGAGGAGCCCATATCTTAACAATGTAGGCAAAATGCAATTAAAATAGATATTTAAGTTTAAGAAATAAATGTTGAGAATGGTTAGTAAATATGGTTTTCGTTATTTTTCACAGTCATGTTCTACAGCAGTAGTGGCAGTGTATTTCTTTGCTGTTAAATTCCCACTGATTTCACAGTACACATATATTGAATATACTACATGTTACAGAGCTGAGATTCAGGGGGTTTTTAGAGGAAAAGAAAAGTTGAAGGGTAATTGGAGCCACACAGCAAAAGTAGAGAAGGGATCCAGTGTAGCAAAAGAAGGCTCAGAGAGGAATGTAGAGGCTCAGGGGAAGCTTGAAAGTGGATCAAAACAGGACAAATGGAGGTAGAAAGGATCAAAATACCAAGGAGAAGGAAAAGAGAGGATTGTAGCTATATACAATATTGTTCAGAGAAAATGTGTGATCAGACAGGATCAGAGTAATTTTGTCCTGGCTGACATAAGGTCAGAGGAGCAGAAAATTAGAAGCCCTGGAAGAGGTATTTGGATCCTAAGTATATGGAGAAGGAAGTGGAAGTGAAGCAGAGAAAGAACTATTAGAGCAAATATTAGAGCTGCATGAGGGATAGAGCAGAAGTCATGGTATCAGGAGAGCTGAGTGGGGATCAGGAAAGGATTATATGTAGAGCTATGAAGAAAGCCAGGAGTGGGTCAGAAAAGCTTGCAGAGATTTGGTCAGAGTGGCCAGAGGGGCAGAATGATGCCTATTGGTCAGCATACCGCAGTTAGTTCAGAAGCCCTTACAGAGCAGCTCCAAGGGGGGAAGTACCAAGAATATTAGCATCTTGTATGGCAGATCTGATTCATTAGCAAAACCAAGGCTCTTGCTTAATTTATATCCTGTGAGGATTTGGTTTGTTGGCTATTGTCCTAGCTGCTGCTTTGGAATCCAGTAGTGATTTCTCAGGATGGCTACTCTCGTGAGGCACAACCTAAGGATTTTAGGCAGCTTACCTTCTGAACATCCCAATATCTGGAAGCTTAGGCCAGGGTCTCAGCATTATTTTAATAATTTATCTAAAAATAAATTGATGTCTTGAAGCAGGCAGATCTTTTGTGGAAGTCTATGCAGGCAAATCTTACCTGAAGAGCATTCTTTAATAAATTCTTGCCTTTGTGGACTACAGTAGCATGGGGGTTATATCCCTGCTTCAGTGTAGTGAATGTGCTTCTGCCTGTCCGGGCCTCTATACAGACTTTGTCACTAAGCTACAAAGGTGATCCATTTTCATAATCATTTGCTTAGGATAGCTAATTCTGGCAGATGCCATCACTTGCCACTGCTGATGGCATATGTTTGTCAGTCCTCCCAGCACATAGCAAAGAACGTTTTTCAAGAGGAAACCATTGTCATTTTATCCTATTCATCCCTACTAGAAACCAAACTGAATGGCATTAATTATCACTTCAGGTACTAAATCAGTTTCTCATTCGTGAAAGGAATGCTTCATCTTGAGTCCCTTTGTTTTGTATAGCCATAGGGCTATTACAGATGGTATTGAACTCGTAAGAATAATTTTAGCGTTATTCCAGCACAAAGCAGATAATAAATGGATAACCTTGTTTTCCTAAAAAGCCATGAATAACTGTGGCTTAAATTCAATGATTCTTCTCTGCCCTACTCCCTCCAAATCTAGAAACATGTATTCAGAATCTTACTTTAAAGTCAAGGCAAAGTGCTGATTGACTGTACTGACATAATTGTGTTAATGACAAGACACTGAGAGTACATTGTTAGATATGTCGCTTATCATCACTTTTTATTTGGCTCTGATCTGCCAAGCTCGAGTTATGCTTCTTATACATTGTGGTTTGAGTCAGTCACTTAAACTGCTTCAGTGTTGAAATAACAATTTTTTATAGGTCTTTTAGCTGTAGTTCAAGAGAAGGAATTCTTCCAGAGCATCATTTAACCGTTCAAAGTTTGTCCTCACTGAGAGGCTTAAAGTTTGTCCACTTAGCAAATAATTTCTTTGATCAGTAAAATGATTAGTGAAACTATTTGTTTTTTTAATACGTGGATCCATTTGTTAATACCAATACCAAGTTAATACCAATAAAGGGTTTTAATCTACAAAATGTATCTTCTCTATTGTCACAACTGAGCTCCTGCAGGCACCATCTCAAACTTTTGAAATGTCCTGTTGTCTAATGGAAGAGCATGTGGTGGGAAATGGAGATGTTTTTGTGCTTTGTTGTGCTTGATATGAGTGTAGTTCAGCAAATAGTAATGTTTAAGCAATACTATGGTATGGGAGGTATCAAAAAAGGTTTACATTTAACTTGGTGTCATTCTTCCCTAGCTCATCCCATTGTAAGGAAAGTATCATTGTTGAAAGGTGAGTAGCAAATGAAATATGAACAGTTAGATGTCATAAACAGAGTGTGCTTATTCAGGGATAGAAGCCATCTCAGGTTTGCAAATATTCTGCATTGTGTGGGGATGTACTTCTTTCTGACTAGTGCTAATTGAGAGGCATAAAGCTCTTTCATCCATCCTGATGAATTCAAGACAAAGGTCTATTCAGCATAGGCTAATTGTGCTTGTTGTTTGTAAACCAAAATAGCAGATGAGAAAGTCAGTATTCTGAAAAAGTTTGGATTCAGACCTGCAGCTTTTGAAATTTTGAATTACCTCCTTCTTTTATGTTTGTCGAGATCATGACATCTTCATTATAGCACATCTATCCTTCCTTGGAGAGGGTTCACCTCCTGTATTAGTGATGGCAAACTTGAAATAATAAAAAGATTGGGCAGACTTTGCCAAGGCCTATTTATATCCAGAAAGGGCAACTTTGAAAGAAACCCATGATAACTATAACTTCTGTAATGTTGCTGAAGAGTCACTGAGGTGATGATCTGAATATAATTAAATAACTTGTGTATTCAATGCACATGTGAGCTTTTCTTTTGTTGTGACTGGGAAATTCTATTACACAAGTCTTTCCAGGAACTGGGACTCCTACAGGCTATTTCAGTTGGAATAATTAATAATAATTGTTCTTATAGCAGGCATAAATGCCTTGAAAGTGGTGTTAAATAGTTACAAAGATATCCTAAACACACAGGTCACTGCTATTATAATCGTGACAAGAAAATTTGCATTTGTGATCAGACCGATAGCAATCAAATTCAGTTACACTGTCAGTGACTGAAGCAGTCAGTTATGATGCAATGTGTAATTGCATTTGGATTTACAGTCTAACTCGCTAAGTCATTGCTTCTGACTAGCATGAAATAAAGTATTGGTAATACTGACTCAATACATATGACTATCATATGACAGTTTTATTTTGTTTTTTTATGGAACATTCTGACTGTAGAGGATCAACAACTTGTCAAGTTGTTCTGCAAAATTGCTAGGATAAGGAATCAGTCTAGTTATATTCTCGTTCTGTGATAGTATTAAGAAATTACAAAATTATGCATGCCTTCTCTATCTTTCTCTATGTATACACCANTAGGTATTTATTTGTCCATTGTGTGTGCTGGGCCATACATACATGCATGTGCTTGTAATATTTGCTATTTTGCCAGAGTAGCTACTCATCATGACCTATTGCAATGTAGAGTTTTGAAAGGCTGCTGGAATGCCTCCTTTGCTGATGTCTGGAATAGCTGTTGGCTGTCTTTACAAAGTTAAAATCTTGGTATGAACTTAGGCCAACCAAGGGAGCTATTACCTATAGTGTTGTTGCAGTCTGTTATGGAGTAGGCTGCAGAGTTCTAAATTGGACTTTAAATACTCCAAATCATCAGGTGCATAAACCCTGTACAGTAAGTACAAGTTTAAGTGTGAATATTAATTGAAAGATGCACTGCAGCCTCCTACCACATGGTATACCAAAGATTTAAAAGATCAGGACTTGGGTTATCAGACCTTTGGGATAGCGAATGCATCTCAGGCTCTTGTATATGATGCCGACCTAACTCTGTACATTGATTTTCAGATGTACATGAGAGTGTAATTTTAATATGTAGCCTGTTTTCAGATCACCATTTGAAATTTCAAAGTCTAGGTCTCTATTTTGTAAACTGAAACAGGCTGTTAACAAAGTGTTAGGTGGGATAAAATTGATTCTCTGAAGAGAGCTACACTGGTGGCCCTTCTGGCTTGTTTGGTTTATTTTATGTAAGTATAGGCTTTGGTTCTGAAAACACCAGTACTTACCTCTTTGCATATGCGTAGTTCCACTGAAGTCTGTGGGGCCACTGATAATCATTAAATTAACTCTCGTAAGTGCTTCCAGACTTACAGACTTGGATGGGGAAAAAGGCAATAAGAGCAGATTCTCATTTCTGACTTTCCATTAAATCACTCTGTGGTTTCTGCTCATCTCCACAACATAATTCTGGGGGTTTTTTCTCCTCATTTAGATGTATTGCTTTTGGTTTTGTTTGTTTTTTAAGATGGAAGCTCTTTAAACCTTGGTAGTTATTTACTTTGGGTTCAGTGTCCCTCGTGCGGGAACCACAGATGTATTTTTTCCCTTGGAAAAAAAAAGAATTAATTTTTCAATTTTGGACCAAGGGTTCATGTCAAAGATGAAAGAAAAAATAATTATTTGTAAGCCATATTAAACATTGGCCATTAAAAAGGAAATTGGAACATGTCATGTCAAATATCTTGAGAGAGAGAGAGAGAGAAACGAAGGGAGGGAGTTGAGAGGCACATTCCTTGAAGTAACTAGAAAGAGTCTCCTGGTGAAATGGAGGCATCCTGGGGATCACTGACTTTAATTAAGTAGAAATGATCAAGGCACTGGGGTACTTCCGGGGGATTAATGACTGACTGGGAGACTTGATGGCCTTAGGCAAAGCTGTAGGCCATTAACCCCAGCCAGTCCTTCGTTTTTCAGGAAGTGCCCTGTGCCAAGGTCATTTTTCCTATTATAGCTAAGGATGAATCTTTTCTGTAGTCTCATGAGAGTCACGAAGTCCATGATTTTTGTGTTGTTTTTTTCCTCTTTTTAATATCTGACTTATGACATATGAGGATATTTTTATTAGATTGCTTGTGCTGTAGTGAGAAAATAGCTTGATACCGTTCTGATCCGAATTTTATGAAAATTAGTTCATGAATAGCCCACATGCATATTAGCCAAATGAGCATAAAAGGATTAATCAGTACCCCAAAAGCACAAGGAGGTTCAGTACCAGTGGATTATTAAATTTGATCCCAAGAATAACACTGCAGCCTGTAATAAAAGTTTTGTTAGTGTAAACAGTCTTGGATCTTTGTGGATGACTTGTACTTCTAGTATCCTGTGGCAGAGTTTCAGAAGTTGTTGTATGTCTTTTCACTTCCCTTTCACCATTGTTTTTCCCAGAGTCTGAGGGATTGTGAAATGAAATCAAAACTGCCCTTTTTCTGAGCCATTTCTTTCATTTGGGAGAAGGTACAACCAAGCAGTATGTACTGGTAGCACGAACTGCGGTTCTTCCCCTTTCCGTAGTTATTGGATTCTTCATGCCCAGTAACCACCCTGTCAAGGGCTTCCTCTTCTAGCTCCCTACACCATGAGCAGGGGCATAGGAAAATGTTGCCAGGGATGACAACCACGTTTAGAAAAGCATGGGAGCATTAATGTCCTCCTCTCACTGAATCCCACTACATTGATGAAAAATACAATAGATATTACTGGACACTGTTGCAACTGGAAGAAAAAAGATTGCTAGAAAATATGGCCACTGCTCTAGGGTTCCCAGACTCCAGTGCCTTTATCTCTGTCCTGGTTACAATGGAGGGGGGAGTTTAGTGCCATGTGGGTGTGACCAGGTGTTTATTCTATACCAGGCACGTCATTGCTGGGTGTCATGGTTTTGTTCAGAAAGGGCTATTTTACCTTGCTCGGGCAATGTGTTGGCATTAACTCCTGCAGGCTCGGTCCCTCTGCCATCCCACCAGACCCCCCCTCCTGTTGTCTCCGGAGTGCACCTGTGGACCTCTGGTGCTGAAAGGAACAGTGGCGTAAACTCAATCACTCCTAGTGCTGAAGCAGAAGTGCCAGCCAGGAGGCGGCTGGCAGGGGATCGGTGTTCTTCGCTGTTTGGAGCTGGGGGCTGGGAAGCGTTCGCCACGTGAGTTCCCGCACCATATTGCCTTTGTTCCCAAATGTGCGAGGGCGGTGGGCGGGAACGGCCACACGTTGCCTTTCTCTGGGGGAAACCACGTGGGCATGACCTGCACAGAGTGGCCACCATCTTGGTATTGTTTCCTGTGGTGAATACCTTTTTGTGGGTAAAACACCTCTTTTTGTATACTTTTGCTATTAATATTGCTATATTAATTATTTATTATTATTGTTAATATATCTGTATTGAGCATGTCTTATTCCATTGCTTTGTGCTCTTAATGAATTGTTATCTCAACCCATAGTCTCTCCTTTTTGTCCCTCCATTATGGGAAGGGGCAGGGGAAGGGGAGTGGCTTTATTGTAGTTTAATTTCCTGCTGGTGTTAAAACCAGCACAGTCTCATTTTACATCAGCTGGGGACTTTCGGGTTGTGCATCTTGGGAGGTGAGCCAGATAGCTAAGAAGACCCTCAACCACCCTTTCTACCCACCCATTTACTGGAAAAACATCTTAGAAACAACTGCTAAAAATAGAATTGTTGATTAAAATAAATTAAACTAAAAAGCTTTTAAGCAATAGATCAAACTCTCCAGCTTTATGAGCTAAAGGTAATTAGAAGCTGTCCACTTAATACTCTTGACACAGAATACTGTTGCAGCCATGTATAATTTTATTGCTTATCTACAGAGGTCAGAAGCAAGGAACAGACCCTGTGTCTCATTTAAACACTTCTACTTCAGCCGCTGTTCCTATTCCATCTTATCTTGAATAGCTCATGCTGAAATCAATTCATAATATTTTGCTTGTTACACTTAGAGGCGTTATCACCTACAAAATGTGCCTTAATAGAAACTTGGAAAACACTAGCCAGCCTTCTGTACAATATACATTTGTTCTCAGCTCAGAAAGCAGCTTACCTGGAGAGGAGCCAGCAGGGCCAGCTCAGAGGAGGCTGCCACAGTGGCAGACTGACAGATGCCTACCCTTACCTGCCTGGAGCAGCCCAGCGTCTGCGTGTCTCCCTGTCCCCTGTATTTGTCTTACCTTAACAGGCATGTTTTCTTTCCATGTGGCAGTGTGTTCTTGGTCTCTCACTCTCTGTCTTTGGCCTTTCTACATTTACATCTATTTACATATACTGTATCCTGTATGCTTCTGCAAAAGAAGTAAGAGTCTTTTTCTAGTGACTACAGGAAGGATTCTGATACCATGTTGGCAGTCCATAAGGCCTAATAGTTAGCTATTTTAAAAATTAATGGTGACTTCCACAGTTGGTTTCTATCCAAATCTTTCTGATTAATTGGTTAGATAGATGCTGGACTTTGAATTACTATATGTAACTGTTGGTGGGAGGGAAAGAATTAGCACTGCTACCATGCCTGCCATTTTTCTGGTGTCTAAGAGTAGAGAAGGAATCCTAGTCCTTTTATTTGTTTGTTTCTGAAAGAGCAGAGGCAGAAAGTGCCTGTGCACTTCATAAGACCCGTTTCCAAGATGCCAAGTGAGTTTTCTTGTTCTTTGTCTGGAGAGCCCATGAGGATGCTCATTGCATTCTTTCATCTGACTCCATGTCAGATGAGTAGGTTGCTTGATTTTGCTGGTTAAGGTTGTGGAAGGCACATGCAAGGTTTTCTTAACTGGAGAAGTGATGGATAAATAGATGCTTCCACTGCATCCAGGGTAGAGGATAAATATGTGTGTGATGAGGGGGAAGAAAATAGTTGGAGGAAATAACATACCAGAACAGTTGTGGTTTTAAGGTATCTTGAGTCTGAGAAGACCCAAAAGCTTTTCAGACCATTTGCCTGATACTGAAATGAAACTTTCTGGACCAAAAGTTATGTTAGTACCACCACGATATGCAATGTTGTTTTAGAGGAAAAGCAAAGAGTAACTCCACCAGTTGAAACTGCAGGGGGAATTTTAGGTATGCAGGATGTAATTACCAGAACTGGAATTTGGCCAGTTCACTGTGATTAATTTAACACCCATATTCTTGTTAAAATTGCCATGGATTTTTTAATGATCAAAACTGGTTAGGAATCGGCCTTGGCTTTCTGTTCCACCTACCATAAGTAAATGCAAAATACCGAGAAAGTCAGCTATATTATTTGATTTGTATTCCACCAGCCACTGATGTTGAATTGCCCTACAAACAATTAAAAGAATAATATATTTATATGAATATATTTCAACCAGAATTTTGTTTTATAAAATCAATTTTTTTTGTGCATTTCTGTTTATATATTTATTTATTTTATGGAAACAGGGTTGTTGTAAGCAATATATTATGATGATCCTGCTGCTGCTGTGTAAAGTTTGTGGGTTTGTAGTTACCACTGCCCCATACTAATATGAAATTTAGTTGTAATAACATGTATGGGTTGTGTTTCTGAACAGCAGGTTTTTTTACATAAGGTGTATTTCTGAGTCACCTTATTCTGATGTGTTGTAAAATACTCCCCAAATCTCAGCATTGATACTACTTTTTTTATGTATAACTTATTGATAATATTGATGAAAATGGGCATTATTTAGGGTTTCTCCACAACTGGCATCAGTCAAAATGAGTGCCTTCAGATTAATGCTATAGAAGCAGAGGACTGATGAAACCTGTTGAAATGGAATTTTCTCCTCCTGGAGCAGTTGAGTTCTATTTTCCCAAGCAGACTGATCCCGGCCAGCAAAACTGGCACTTGGAATCTGACAGCTAAGTTCTATGGAACCAAAACTCTGACCCAGCAAGCAACATTGGAGTTTGAACTGGATACTACATATCAGATGTTTATTTAAGAGGTACAGCCATTAGTCACCTGTACCACATACTCGCTTTTGTAGTGTCTGTTCAAAATAGGCATCTGGAGAAATACTCTGAAGCACATTTTATAATTTAGAAGAGAAAGTGGAAGATAGCTTTTTCCTCCTTAATGTTCCAATGAGATTTGGTAGCTTAACCAGAGATGTAGTACAAAAGCATTTATGGTTCATGTTATATTAATACTGTGGCCTGATTATCAAAAACCATTACTCCTGGTTATCTTGCACAGGCTGGACTGAGCTGCTATAAGTCAGACAGACTGCCTGTACATAGTATGTTCCGTGTTTATGATAAGAGTATTTTTAATGTAAAAGGAAATTTGTAAAATCATTTCCTTTTAACAATTGAATTTATTATAAATATGTGCACTCAGAACTGCTTTTCTGCGTGCAAGGGAAAAGCAGAAGGAAACTAGACACTCAAAATGCCACTAACCTTTCCTGACTGTTTTCTAATGGACAGTTTTACTCCTGGTCAGATGTAGGGGTCTGAATTTTGAAACAGATGTACTGTTTACTTCACCCTTGGCAGAGACACAATAAGCTGCTTGCTTTTCTTCTCTGTTTTGTTTTGATTTGTTTTCTCTCTTAGCGATGTGCCTCATGGCTCCTTTTTTATTGTAATGATACTGTATTATATACCACAGCATTTCCCTATGGACTAAAGTCATTGTTTTGAAGTTCTTTGTGGAGATGCATGCATTTAGGATTTTTTCCCAGCAATGATTTCATTTGTTGTAACCTCTAATGCTAATGCTATTGTGGTTGGCTCTTTTAATTTAGTGCTCCCTTACTGTGATACTTTCACAGGGCTTGTTTGTGTTTGTAGAAAGAGAGTAAAAGAAAGAAAAAGAAAAAAAGAGCTTCTAATAAAGTATGGGCTTGGTCCCAGTACTAATTTTCTTGTCCTGGTTATCTGTTTTTATTACGTGTGCTAGTCCAATAGGGATATGACAAATGCCATGTGCTCTTGCTATCCAAAGCACATGGGAATAGGTTAATTCATATGTTCCAATGCAGCCCTGTAATTCTCTTCAAAACCTAAATATAAGAAATACATATATGGTGATGTCTCTCTCTTCTTACACTGTCCTTACTTGAAGAATTTTCCAAAGCCTTTGCTTCAGACATTTAGGCTTTTCAGCATGAAGTCATTAGAAAAGTAGTCCTGACAAGTGTTTTGAAATGTAGTCTCTTGCTCTATTTTTTCCTCTTCACATCAGAGAAAACAGTTCTGTATATTTAGCCCTCTACAATTTAATTTGGTGATCCTAAAAGTACAGACTGTGTTCTGAATCCAAATACTGGTCTTTAAGGTAGCAGGTTTTATGGATGTGTTTCTATTTTTTGTTACAATTTGCATGAGAAATATCAGACCCCATGTAATTGCTGCTTTGCTATTGTGACACTGTACAAGTAGCTGTTTCCAATGTCAAAAATTATAATTTGAAAAGAAATGTAGTAGCAGCAAAAGGGTGGGAAAGCAAGCCCATTGCCAGCCCATCAATGTTTCATAGCAAACTCAAAATCATCTGATGGAGCAAAATGCATGCACCAACTGGGATCCCATTAAAACTCCATGGAAATAGAGTCAGCGAGTAACTGGAGCTTCCACACTATATGTTGAGCGTTATGCCATTTTGTTTGGTGTCTAATGAAGTATTAACATGTTTTATATATGATAGCTGCTAATTGCTTCATTATCCATGCAAATCAGAAAGGCAAACTGTGCCTTATCATAAAATCAGTAACTAGGCCATTTAAAAGCAAGTCTCTAAGAAGCGTTATTATGTCCATACTTCTTCTTTGGCTTGTGCATCCTTTTTTATGGTTTTGCATTAAGTTGTAGTGTTTTCTCCATGGTTGTTCCTTTAGATTAGTCTTAGGTTAAAATAAGCTAATCACTGATAAATTCAGGGGAATTTTGTGGCTTCTGGAACTCAGTCCAGCTGGAGTAGAAATACCATTTCTGTTAGCAATAAACACAAATGGACTGGGAACAAGAGGAGGTAGGAGGAAGGAAACAAGAGTAATGAAACTCTGTATCTGCTCTTCAGCTCATTCCCTTGCAAAGCTCATGTAAATCCAAGAACTGCAAGGCAAAAGGGGATTTCTGGATGTGACAGCTCTCTAGTTACAGCACCCAGCAGCTGGGAGATGGACTGCATGTGTGCTGGGCTGGTATCTGTACCTTCATATCACAGTTGTTGCTGGATGGGTCCTTCCAACAAGGAGGCGGCCTCAGTACTATCTGTCCTTCAGACTATCCCATCGCTTCATTAAATGGAGGATGTAAGGGAGTAAGAATTGGAAAATCTTTCCACTTTTCTCATGCCTTATCTTTCAACTGGTATCTGGAACTTTTCTTGACACTCTTCTTTAACTCTGGTGTTTTTCTGCCAATAGGACAG
>VXBT01013961.1:176426-291426 GCA_013400235.1 Oriolus oriolus
TGTGTGTTGCCTCAGAGAGACTGAGGGATATTATTGTAGATTAAATAATGTACCGTCCTCTTTTGTTAGGTGGATGCCAAAATCCTGGACTTGCAGCTGTTCCTGGCAGACCAGTGACTCCCAGACCTGCCACAGCTGAGAGAATGAAATATTTTTTTTCATTTGTGAAAAAGATTCTCCTTACTGCTTAGATACTGATACTTTCCCTGTGCTTAGGACCTATTTTATAAACTAGTATTTATTTATCTAGTTCTACATGTATTATACATTAATGAAATTCTGTGGGAAAAATGGGTCAATTTCTTAATACCCTAGGGTCCAGGCTGTGGTGAGCATCAGTAAAATCATTGGTGATTTGGCAAGTGATTTCACTGAAAGTGAAAAATCAAATTGGTTTTTTGATGTCTCATGTCATATTGTGTGGTCTCTGTTTTTTATTGTGGATTTTGCAGACCACAGTAAAAATTGAACAAGGGTATGAACTTCCAACTTACTGTGCATAAAAGAAGAGAGGGAAGAAGAGAAGAGATCACCACTAAGAAAACCTGAGCATAAATACACAGTGACACCTTTCTTAAGGGTTTTCATAGACTGGGTTGAAAATGCTATGCTTGCTAACAGAGCAAAGTAATGGAGGTATGCTCTACAGATGGAGCTTCTAATCAGATTAGCAGTAGAGCAGTTTGAAAAGTGCTTTGGAATAAAAGGCATTATATAAATGCAAGCCATTATCACTATGGGGTATATTTTTCTCCTGATGTGTGTGCATAATTCCCTCTAGAGTTAATGGGAGATGCACGCATGCATTGAAGGGAAACTATACCTGGCAGTGTGCTTCTTTTCCACTAAAATAACTAGGAAGATAAAGTTTGTTAGAGGGCAGAAATTGCTAGATTAGTCGAATAAGGTATTCATTGAATACCAGTCAAACTGGTCTACTGAAAACTTCACCACTCTATATTAAAAGCTGTATGCTGTATCACAGAGATAAAGAGGTGATGGCAGTTCAAGTGATTCAACTGGTGGAAGAAATTAAGGGAAATTGGCATATTAAGGGCCCTCTTAGGAACTGTTTGATTTTTCTGGATTTTTTAGACATCCACAATTCAGTGTGTCAGGAATACACATTTTGAAGTAAACATTTATTCTAAGAATGAAGTTAACATTATCCAGCTGAAAAGTGTGGTGTCCTACCCAATCCTGAATCTTCTAATATTCATGCAAAATCCAGGAAATAGAGATGACTGACATCTCTCAGATTTTCAATGTATTTTGGAGTTTTCTTGTGGTGATTCAATGATCTCAGGTTGTTACTCAGCTAGACAGTAAAGGGGATGATCTGAGGCATCGTGCAAAACTAAATAGCCCCACAATCAAGCCCTTGGCAGAAAATACTTTGAGGAAAACTTACAATACCTACTTAAGATGCCAAATAGTCACTTGATTTATAGTTTTTACATGACTAGAAGCAGCTACATGCTCAGTTCTCTTCCATTGTCATTCTTTTAGTGCAAATCTGTGCTCATGCACTGGATTTTGAGTTAGGCTCTAGCTCAGACAGTGAAGTTACTAGTTCTGCCTTTTCACCCCAGCAGCTCTCGCTCTTGTCATGAGCCTCATTAGAACTACAGTTTAGAGCAGGATTCTGCAACACAAAGTCCTACTCTGAATCAGCACCTAAGGCCACTCCAAGGCCTACAACAGCTGGAATAATACCTCATGTGAACCATTTCAGCCTTTTGGAATAGCCATAGAATTGCCATTTGCTTGTAAGTAACACTGCCTCTAAATAGAACATAATATTTCTATAAACTCTATTAGTAAAATGACCAAATTATACAGAAACCAGAAAGTACATTGTCAAGAATGCTGGGCAGATTTAATATCACAGGGCAGGGGGGCTGAGGAAACTGAACAGCTATACGGGAAAAATACAGACTACAATGGCATTTGAAGTAACGCGCATTTATTTTTATTCATTAAGTGTTTTTCTGGCCAACTCATTAGAAACCTCACTTCATCTACTATCCATTTTTCTCAATGTAGACCTTAAAAAAAGTGATCTGTACAGATCCCCCAACATGTGTTTACCATATACCATGCATGATTGCAGCCACTCACAACAAGGTAAATGGGGGAAACTATTTCACTGGAATAAGTGAAGTCACGCTAGGCTAAATAAGGTAGTTTTTAAAAAATCTGAATCAGATTCATTGTTTACAGAATAACTTATTAGTGTCTGTATGTTAAGGTTTTGTCAGGTGTTTCATTATAAATCCTCATTTTGGAAAGTTTAAAACTCCAGGGTAGCATTGTTTTAAATTAGAGGAGCATAGATTTTACATAACTATAATGCTGTTTTGTAAAATGTCCTATACCTTAAAAATATCTTTATTTGCTTAAATGAAGTTTGGCATGCAAGCAAGCCATAATGAAAAACAATTGGGTTTTTTTAGGGGGAGGGGGGCAATAAATATATATTTTAATACAGAAGAGTTATTTCATTTTTTAAACTGTTTACATATGCTTGGCAAACTAAACAGCCAGCATACTTACAAAAGCTGTCTTAGCAGGGAGCATGCCCAGTACCTGAATATGGTCTAAAACCTAAACAATGATATGAATAATCATAAGGCAAGCTGGTTCCCTCCTCTCTGAATTTTAGCCCATGAAAAACCAATCTGCTCCTGTTTAAAGCCATGGAGAATGTTTCCAATTGAGACTGACTTTGCAGAAGTCACCTTGGCTCAGCCCCTTGGAGGCTCCATTTTGTGTCACCCACCAGAGCTGCCACCTGTGGACCATCGCGGCCCCTTCCCATCTTGGCTGCAAAAGCGTGCAAGATGCATGTTCAGCTCAGGCAAGTCTAAACACTACATGGTAGACTGCTCTCTCGGGGAAGATAACGTGTGGCTACCAGCTGTCAAACCCCAAATTGCTCCCAGACGAATTTGGTTTTGGAGATTATTATTTAGGTGCCAGATAATTATATTTAAACTTTCAGGACTCCCTTTCCATGGCCATGGGACTTCAGATGTAAACTTGTAGCTTTGTCATGATTTTATCCAGTTTTGCTATTCTCAGCCATTTAACATTCCTTTAACATTTACTCAGTGAATACTTTATTCAATACCTGTGGTAGTAAGATGTTCATTACAAATTTTTGTCTAATCTACTGAAATTCAAATTCTAGTTTAAAAAATATGAGCAGATATGAGTGGCTGCAATGCTTTTTTCTAGTTTTGTAGGTCAAAGCGTACAATTGTATGTAGGTAGTATCCTTTCAAGCCTCAGCATCCCAGCCATGTACCCTGTATCCATGCATTGCCCATATTTCAGCTTGCCAAAAACATCAAGAGAAAAGGTGGCCCATAAACTTTCAAGGGCAATTGTGCCCATTGTGTGACTTCCACTGTTTCATTAATCCCATCTAAATTGTTCCTCACCACTGGCAGTTCTTGCTTTGTGTTGGTTAAGAAACTCTGCCTAGAAAGTTGTGGGTGAAGGACTATGCAGTGCACTGCAATGCTGGTTTGTAATGTTATTGCATGATTAAATTAGTTTAAACACAAAGAGTTCAAATCAGTTGTTGACTGCAGGGAACTGACAGATGCAAGGGCATTTTCTGAGTAACTATTTGTTACACAATAATGGTTTAACTTTAGAAATAAAACTTTCAGACCCAAACTGAGCTCTGTTAGTAATACAGATTTTGTCTAACATACATAATGAAACCAGCAAATTAGGTCCCATGGCCATAAACCTCACAGAGGGAAAGCAAACAGAGCATGAATCAAAAAGCTCTAGAAGGCAATAAACTATTGGTAACTTATAAAAGTTATAAATTAAGGTCAAAAAATCAAAATATCAAGCAAGTTTAGCTGTTAAAATCTGTGTGCATTTAGAGGAAAAAGCTGAATTCAAAACAAAATATAGACGTGTAAGACTTCTAACTTAAAGATCCAGGTCAATATAAGCTATATCAGGAACACAGTCATCAAAAAAAAGATCAAATCTTTTTTTTAATTCTTTCTCACTTTATCCTTCACTTGTGCAATTCGTCAGGGCAATACAGCATGTACAGCATTGACACCTCCCATGCTGTGTGTGGCCCTCTGCAATTTTGAACCATAATGTCCGCCTTCACTTTTAATTTCTTGACCCTGTCTGGTTTATACCTTTGCCTGCAGGTATAAAAAAAACCCTGCAGGTTTTTTATTTTGCCTTTTGTTAAAAATACCAAACTAAAATCTTTAAAAATCCCTGTTTTAAAATCCCCCAAATACCAGTTATTGACCTGATCATATAAGTTAAGCTTTAAACACACATATTGACCTAATTAAGTTAAAACCTATTTAGGGAGTTTTAAAATATATTTTACTGCATCATGGTCTATAAGAACCTCATCATATCCACATTTAGTTTGTTAAATACACATTTTTGCATTTTTAAGCAGCCGCTGTAAGACTCCTTTGCAGTAAATGTGGCAATGCCACTGATAAAGTTGGTTTGTGAAGCTTCCAATCTGACATATCACTAGAACTGAGTATTCTGCATGCTTAATAACCTTTTTTCTAATCATTTAAATCGCCATGAATCTTAACACAGTAAAGAATAACAAGAGATAAAATAATTAAAAATGTATTTATGTCATTGAGCTTATCTTTCAGTCCTGAGTTATTGAATGCTTTCAAAAAGCAACTACCAAAAGTATCCACGCCTATTGAATAGACTGAGGTCCTGCGAATAATTTTTATTAGTAGTTGTATAAAGTGAACAGTACAGTGAGTTTGCTACAGTTTGGGTAGGGGAGAGAGGGAACAGTGCAATCTAGAAGCAACCAAAAGGATTTTGTTTTTGTCAATTTGTAAAAAAGATTTGCTCTTATGCTGAAAGGTGCCAAGTTTCAGTGTGGAATTCATTTTTACAACTGCATTATAAAGCCCCTGAAAATAGGGGTTTCAAACAAGAATGCTGACACAGCCTTAAACACAGTGTCAAAAAAGGAGAGAAAGGGGCGCTGTAATGTACATAACTTGTTTTCTCTCATTATTGCTTTCAAAGAAGCAGCTTGTTGCCTACCCTTAGGCATCAGACAATGTTTAAAGCAAGTCTCATCACAGTCTTTCTACCAGGTGTGTGGAAAAGGCCTCGTGCAAACCCTCTTCTGAAATTAAACTGGTAGCTCACTCTGGTAAAGGACGCTGAATTATTTCCTCTTTTTTTTAATGGGATTTTTTAAATCTGAGACATACAGTCTTGTGATTTGGAGGAAACAGGCACATAGCTTATGTCTTAGCCATTCTTTAAATCTTATTTTAGGCTATGGTCTGCCACTAAAACTGGGAAAAAAGTAATGATGAGCTGCTTCTGCAGATTTAAAGTACAATGCAAATTACTAGGAGAAGATGATGTGGAAGAACCTATATTAGTTTGAGCTATATTTATATCCTGACTTTTTTAGGTAGCTTATTTAGTGGTTTGCAGTGAAAACAGCTTGCATCGTGCATTGCTGAAAGTGTGAGACTTTTCACATTCTTTTGTCAAGAAAATTATCTGATAAAGAATTGTTTTTCAGAGAGCTGAACTGAATAAAGTACAAGAAGTTAAACATGAAAATGCTAAAAAACTTTTTCAAAACTTTGCCAAAAGATAAACAGTGAAGCAAACCAAATTCAATGGAAAGAGATCATAGCATGGCTACCTTCTTGTAGAACAAATCAATTAAATATACACTATACTGAGTCTTTACAATACATAATATTGGGTTTGTGTTGAAGCAGCATTATATAACTGGAGAAATCCCTGGGACAGTGGAGAGGCCAATTTAAGTTATGAGGCTTTTTTATAGCATCGTCAGCTACAATAAATAACAATTCAGAAAGAGTGAGATATTAAAGGGAAGGGAGGGACAGGGCTTCACTGTTTTCAGTGCTGCTCAGGCTTGGGCTTTATTTCCACCTTAAAATCTTTACCTGGCCATGATCTGTTGTTCCATTACTGGAGGGCAAAAATGGGAGGAATTGTCTGGGCTAAATTGCAATTAGGCAGCCCTGAGAGAGGCTGGCACCAGTTAACTTGGGATATTGGAGTGAAAAGGCCCGTAATCAGCCTTCGGTCATGTAGAACAATGCATAAAATTAAATTGACATTAATGAATAATTGTGTAATGAAAATGGAAGAGGAGAGTTAATTGCATGTTACAGTGAGTGTAATGCCTAGATAACCTTGCATTTAATGCTATTCTTAGCCCTGCTGCCAAGACTTCTACAGAGCCGCTCTCTGCAGGAAGTCATTAAAGCTGTGAGTAGATAATGCAGGCTCAGTGAAACCTAAGTGGCAACAATATAACAAGAGTTTCTTTCAGACCTTAGTGTTTTCAGAAAAAAAGGGCGTGTTGAGGTAATTTGTACACATCGGAATGAAAACAGGAAAGTCAGAGAAATCTATTTGTAGTTTGTCGAGTTCCATAGAATTTTCAACTATTGTTGAAACCAAAGTCAGTTCATATAATCAAAGACAAGACTAACCATCAGTGCTTGCAACACTGTAAGCATCCAGCTGTCTACAGCTAAAACTGTTGTTAATCACCTAGAACAGCAAAGGATACAAAACACTTGACCTCAGACATAAGGTGACAGTGGGAGACATCTTCAGCACTATCCTATTGACACAGCTGGTTTGTGCTGATAAATAAGACTCCAGAAAAGTAGAATTTAAAAACTTTGTCTATTTTCTGTATCTTTGAACATCAGAATGAACAACTGTTTATATGTGCCTGGATATTTCCCAAAACATTTAAAAAACATTTAAACCTGTATTCTCCATAAAACAAGACTCCTTCCCTGTGTTTCTCCTTGTAGGATTTTGTAAATCAGCTCTCAGAATAAGGCTTTTGTTTGTTTGTTTTTAACCTATTGGATATCCCAGGAGAGTTTACTCCAACAGAGATACTTGTTTTTGCCTTAGGGACATTGGTTGCTATCATGATGCTGTATTGATTACAGTGGGATTGTCCTTCAGCAGTATGACCCTGCTTATAATGTAGATGTAGCAGTCAGGAAGTTATAAGGACTAGAGGAAAGCTTGGCTCATGAAAACCAACCAACCTCAAAACAATCAAGAGTCCTGAAAAGTACACATTTTTGATGTATATAGTTTTATAATTGTTTAAAGAGTATACTTACATTTCCATTATAAAAGCTAAATGTTCTTCATAAAGTCAGTGGCTTATCATTGCTGACATTACCTCTGCATTATGATTCTTTTTGTAAAGACAAAGTGTGAAAACTTAGTTGAGCAAAGGATGGCTTTATATTTGGAAAAAGACTCTATTCAAAAGGCTATTCTTTGCTTGTGAATACTACACTAGCTCATCAACTTTGACTGTGTGTATTCTGCATATAGTTTATGTGTTACGAAGTGATGTGAAGATGAGCATCCTGTTAATTTTGGGTCTTGACTCAGACTTGGTTAACTCATCGTTTAGATGAAATATGTGAGCATGTGGATTCAGCCTCCACAGATAAGCTGATGACCTGCAGGCATCTTATCCACTAAAACTGCCTCCAGGGAAAACAAGGAGCAGAATGCTACTTGCTTGGATGATTTTGTCTCTTGGTAAAGTTAAATACTTGCCATCCTAATTTCTGCATTTCTGGCCTTATACTCTTTGGAAATGGTATGGAGAGTTCACATTACTACTAAGAGTGGTGTAAACCCATTGCTGCCTGGGATTCTGACTCTGTGGACATGACCATGAGACTAGACAGAAACTATAGTGAGGAATTTTTTGGGCTGTGCCTACATCTGAACCACCTCTGTAGACAGACTCTTAAAAAAAAACCCTGAACTTGCCAGTGATGCCACCATTTTTACCTCTTCCTCTCAATTAGTTAACAGTATTTCTCAGAAGCCTTTGGCCAAGAGACAGAATGAACCACAAAGGTTTTTCAAACTGCAAGCTGTTAATAAATACTAGGTGGTGGTGAGAGTTGTCTGTGAAATGGAAAGGCAGCAATGAAACTTTGCAAAACAAATGTTTTTTCCATTTACAGATGAACACTGTAACAGGTTTCAAAAAGAATTTAGACATAAGTGCAAGGCAGTGACAACATGCACCGTTAAAACCAATAACATTACTAGAAGATAAGAGAAACTTCCTGTTTCAGAAGACCTTCCATTGCTGCTTTAAGGCGTTTGGCAGCTTCCTGTGGGGTAGCTGGTACCAAGCCATACTGGAGGGGACTCCTGGGCCAGCTGGAGCCTGCTTTTTCTGATGTTACCATTCCTTTGTCCCTGTTTCATTAATTGGCTCCTTCCCATAATACACCTCAGAAATACAAATCTGTTACTGCATAGTGTGGCCATTATTGTATGAAATGGTCTGTCACTGAGGCAGGGCCAGATAATTTAAACAGTGACATATTTTCTCAGCTATTCTTACTGCAACAGTTGAATTTTCACCTAACTTGGGTGCTTGCTTCAGCAGCTTCTTCCTGTAGCCAGTACATGTGGCAGCTACTCTCTCTCCCCTCTCCAGTTAAAGGCCCTACTTTGTTCACATCTTAGTGGAACCTGTTCTATTTTTGTGCAGTTACAATTACATTTCCAGCAGACCCAGGCAGGGTGATAGTAACTCAGGTTAGAACAAAACTTTTATTTTTTGCTAAGCTATTGTGCATGACAGCAAAGATACTTTGTGCAGTGTACTAAACAATTTGTGCATTTATGATCCCTACATTTCTTTCTAGTTACTGTGCTATGCTCTGAATGTTACAGAGGTCAGCTTCACATAAAATGTAGCCAGAGTCTTTGAACTTAAGTGTCTAAATAGGGTCATGGATATGAGTAATCTGTTTGTAATGTGAACAACTTTGAAAGCAATCCACTTACTGTTTCATGATTTGGGTGGACTATTCAGATTTTCTGGATATGCTCTGAGTCACGCAATGCCCTGTTGAGTACATTTGCTATGAGATTCAGTACAGGGATGCTTGCTATTAAGAATATCAATGTAGCATGGATGATGTTGTTGACAATATCCACATACTACACATGGGCCTGTGAGTAGCAGGGATAAATGCCAGTGGCAAGTCAAAGCTCGTGTTGCCTTGGTGTGGATATTAATGCTTTTGCCAAAGAGTGTGGACAGGGATAGCTGCAGGTTGATGTAAACGGGGGCCATGCAGCCCTGGGACTGCACCAGGCGATTGGTGCATATACCTCCCCAATGTTCAGGGGGAGCCAAAAACTCTCCTCTTCTTTCCTTGCTCCCACAGATGCTGAAACATCCATGCTCTGAGAGTGAAAGGATTAGGAATTCAGTTCATCTGAATCCTATTTTAAATTTCAGTGGGGAGTCCATGCCAAACTATCCCTGGTACTGGGATACTTCAATTTTGAACATCGTATCTTCTTTCAGTTTGTGCTTGTACTTCACCTGCTGCTTAGTGTGATGCATTATATGAGTGGGTTTTTTGTTAACATGTGTCCCAGGCTCTATTCCTAATTCATTTTTCCCATACAATGAACAAGCCATATTAATTTCCTTCCTTAAGCTGTCTAGCATGTGTTTTAAGTTGTTCAAACAACTGAGCACAGAACTGTCATATCAGATTCTTTGAGACTGCAGCAAAGAAACACTGGGAGTGCAGTGAAGAAACAGCTGAACTTCAGCCTTCTGCTGCTCTTTCCTTTCCATGGAAACTGCTATAAGGAAAATAGAACAATTAAGTCACTTTTAAGTTATTACCAGTTTTATCTCCTTAGGGGAGCATTAATTTTTTATTTTCATTTTCTGCATTCTTCTCTCCCAGATTCAAGGATTTTGTTTAGTTTGATAAGGTGGAGCTCTTTGCTTTTAAAATATGTGGATGTGAGTCCATTTTTACTGTTTGCTTTGTGCTAGTACCAGTACATTAGCCTCTGTGGATTTTGTTAATCCAGATTTACTTGTGTGAGAGTTGACTCTGACCCAGAATGTGCCTCACGCAGTGCATTTTAAGGAATGGGAATGTGCTTTCATGAATTCTAGCTGAAGACAAAATAGATGTTGAAGCTATAAAGGCAATATGTGAATCCTCTAATAAAAACCCATAATTACATTGACTAGAATTCAGGGAAATAGCTGAACTATATTCAGCAGGAACCTAACATTTGGCACCTTTCTGGGTAGCATGAATCAGTATACTCAGTGAATGTTTTCAGCTTATTGTCTTCTTCATATTTGTATTTGTATTATGGAATTGATCTGGTGACTCACAGATACAAGACTGTGCTAAGTTGCTCAAAGTTACAAGTTGTAATGGTCTTTCCTGAATTCACACGTTATTCTGACCAGATTACTTCTCTGTTTTCTGTTATGTTCAAGGCCTGTGGACTTTGATGAAGGTCAAAACAAAGGAAAAGAGCAGTCAAATGCAATTTGAGGAGTTTTATTTGAATAGGTTATAAAATAGGGGGCAGATGGAGCAATAGTTTTCCAAAGCATTGGAAAAAAATTTAAGAGCATGGCAGAGTTTTGCTGTTGACAAATTGCTGATCAGGAGTGTAAGTTTTGCTGAAGAAGACCTACTTGTCCGTTCCTGGGCTCAATAAAATGATGACAATGGGGAGAAATCCAGTTCCTTATATAGCCCATGTTTGACAAGCATGTAAAGAGGATAAGGATAATTTGATCACAGGCTGTAAGTATCTATTATTGGGAAAGGAATTTTGTGAAGAAGCTCTAAAAAATAAGCAAAACAAAGTATGAGATTCCAGGAAATTTAAGTTTTTAATAGTCAAGATAGCTGAGCTTCACAACAGGTTAACAGTTCTTGTGATTGGTTCCCTCTCAATAGTAAGCATTCATTAACTGTAGTGGTTATTCTAAAAGTTGTGGGCTATTTATGGAATAGAAAGTCTTAAAGGATGACCATTGAGTCCATGGCACACAGCGCTCACAGTACTGGTAGCACTGTATGAAATGCAAACAGCTGTGGATGAACAGATGCTGCAGATTAAGAAGAGCTCCTATCTCACTTCCACCACTGGTTCTGCTGGAAAAAAGAACAGGTTCCTCATGAAAGGAATCTTATATATTCTTATAAGGAATATTTGCTTTTCTAGCAAATTATACTGTTCCTGGATACATTATAATAATGCATTTTGTTATGCATTCTCTGCTCTGCTTGGATAATCCTTTGTCTTTTATATGGACATATGTTTGGTGAAAAAGTTATTGAACAAAGTAACTTCTGTCTGATGCTTAAAGAAAACTGAAGGAAAACTTATTGTTATACTGATATTTTATTACACTATTTATCTAATGTGGAAGTGCAAGGAAAAATAGCTTTTGTTTCAGTTTTTCACAGCTTTAACACAAATACGTTGATTTCACAGAACCGACTAATCAATTAAATTAAGTTTTCTGATCTTACTCATTTTTAATAGCTCCATTATTCACTGTATCAAAAAATCAAGAGGATGATAAGATAATAATTTTCTCTTGGAACTGTGGAAGTTTCTGAATTAATTTAAAAGATACTGAATCAAGAAACACATTGGTATGATTGAGGAGCTAAAGCTGAATCTTTATTATTCAAGCTTGTTAAACTCGGTTTAGTGGGACAAATGAATTACAGCTATAACTGGAACCAAAAGGATCAACAGTTTGTGCATAAGTGATTGGTTTCTCTGAACATAGCGCACATACCTTCCTACATTGAAATCAAGATTCTAACTAGATTAATGAATTACATAAGTAAATAAAGAGCTGAAAAATTGATCAGGTTAAGGAATTGCAAACCTTTTCATTAGGGTCATTTTTTTTTAGCTATGTGAAAGTTAATAAAACACAATAGTCACAACGATACTTCCTTTTTTCTATAGAAATCTGCATAAGCTTTAATCAGTATTTAATTACTTGGCATGTCTTTTACATGTTATTTAAATTAATTCACTGCAAAAATGTTAGTAAGTATAGTATGTTGTAATAGTAAACTCCTTTGAGAACAGATGTTTTTTTTCACCTTGTTAAAGTGAAACTTTGCTATGTTTTCTCATAACTTCCCAGAATAAGGAATATGTTATGCATTGAACAAGGTTGGTTCTATTTTAGGCTCTATGTGCATGATGATGTAATTATTTAATACTGAGAAAGTTTGACTTTTCTGCTGTCGTGCGGCTCCTACAAACTTACACCAATGATTACTAGAATTTTAATTGCAATGTTACAGGCAGCTGGAGATTGTTATTATCTCCTGTATCTGTAGCAATTATGTAGGATGCCACAGCAGTGGTCATTTAAGAATTCTTGACATTATCTTCCTGGCTTGGTCAAAAAAATTATGAGAGTGGTAGTGTTTCATCCTGAGAAAATGCCTTGTGAGTGGGTTGAGTGGATGTAAGCTGTCTCAGGTTCAGCCACTTTAACATGCTGATGCTCCTCTCACCTTGTCTTTGGTACCTGTTGAATTTGCTTGCCTGTCCAAGTACACCCTGAGCCTGGCAAAGTCTGTGACTATGGTTATGAAGTTCTTCTAAGATTTCCCTTTTCTGTGATGGAATGCTGATAAAGTAGTTCAGAATCAGCGTCACTCTGGTCCTCACTGCAATGGGTAAGCTGACATCTATCCCTGGAGGTTGGGAAGAGTCTTTCACACCAGTTACACTGACTGAAGTGTGCTCAGTCTGTATTTGTTTCAATTGGAAAACGTGGTCAAATTTGTGGGAAGTGCTAACACCTACAGTAGGGGGACTGATTTTTCAACATGTTGCTTTAACTGCTATTGGTAGCTTGACTGGTTGTTATGAATTGATAGTTATTTTTGCTTGGACAGTGATTCAGAACAACAAAGGCATTGCTGCAGAGAGGGAATCTCTGACACATGCTCCTAAGTGGCTGTACTGTTGCTTGAAGTTGGACTCCACTTTCCCCCCTCCCCTGAACATTATCAACCATACCTGAAAAAAAATCCTGGCTACTGTTTGACTGCCACCTTTTATTCTGTTGTCATTTTTAAAATCTCCATTTCTGTAACACATAGATATTAAATCACAGGTCAAAATATTCTCTAAAGTATTTAGATGGTTAAAAAGCCAAATGTTTAGTGGAATTTTCAAAATCTCTGAACTTTAGTGCTTCAGTCCCATTGATTGAAATGGAAGTCAGGATGTCAAGTTCCTCAGGTGTTTAGGAAAATCCTACCCAGCACAAAGTGACACATTTCAAAGTTTGATCTTTGGGGCTTGTGTTTTCTGGGGACCCAGAAAAAAAAATTTTTTTCAATTTGCAGCACATTGCCCCTAAACAAACTTAATGGTTCCCACTATTATATCAACCTAATATTAATATTGCACACACCATCACCCTCACTTCATTTCTTCCCTGAAAATTGTCTGCAAGTAGGTTACTTCAGCTCATATCCCAAGAGCAACAGATCTTGGGAGATCTACCAGGCAGAAGAGTGTTACAGAGTTAAGAAGGCCTTGCAGAGAAAGCAGTGTCCTCTCAGTATGTTTCTGTCTGAACAAAGATGTTTTGTCCTTAATCTGAGTCAATATGTGAACTTGAAATAACAGGTTTTTAAGTGTCCAGCACCTCCAAAGGTTTAGAGCTTTGTCGTTTTTAGGCCAATAGTTTAATTGCATCTATTCTTCCATCCTTCCTGTGAAACTGGAGAAATGGGATGAATCAAAGGAGACTTCATTCAACCCAAACACATTATTAGTGTTTTCTTTCTCAAATGAACCAAAAAGAAGCTCAAATGGCCATACCCTGATTTTTCAGCATGTTCATATTCCTTTTATAAAATTTTATCACTCTGGAGAGAATTAAACAATTACCAGTTTACAAAATCATTACTTTTTATTTTGTTATTTCATTTCTTGTGCATTGTCCCTTGCAAGCAAATTAAACAGATTTTTAGCTGGCATTTGGGAGAATGACATAGGGATAAATGAGATTGTAACAAGAAAGGAGCTGCTGATTCAACTAGATGGGGAAAACAAGGATTGCACCATGAAACATGTGGTAACTTATAACACTATCTCATTTACAGAGCACTGTACCAGTTTAAAACTATAACACACTGGTATACTACTTCAAAAACAAACAAAACCCAAACTAACACAAAACCAAAACAAAAAAACAACACATAACAAAAAGACACAAACCAAAAGACTTCTTTCAGAATCTGCAAAAGCTCTTAGTGGTATGAAGCGTTGTGATCCAAGCTACAGACAGAAAACTTCCTCTGCTGATTAAACTGTTGTTTACAAATATAAACTAGGACATCCCAGCTGTACTCTTGGGAACCACCAACTGTGAACTTAAAATGCTGCTCTTAGCCAGTGCTGAAGAGGATGCACTTTGTCTTTGGATGACTTCGGGACAGATGTTACTTCTTTTCTCATTCTCCGCTTAAAAGTCCTTTTCATGTCCCATCACTCATTTCCCTGTCTGTGTACTCCTTTCAGAGCCGGTGTGTAGCCCTCACCATGACACAAACTGCACATTTATGTCTTTCCACCTTTGGAATCTTCTTGAGAGTAATCTTGTCCCATATGAATCTCTAGCCTGGAAGTCTGTCCACAAAATGGGCAGTGGAGTGCTGGACTTGAGCTACGCAGCAGCCAAAAGGAGGGCAGGGTGTAAGCCACATTTTCATCAACTTCATGTGCTTCTCACAGTCATCTAGAAACCTGATCTAACCAGAGGTGAATTGTTCACAAATTATCTTAGGGATATCTCCAGAGAAAATTCTCCAAGAGGAGATAATACCAGAAAGTTTAAAGCTGTCCTGTCTCTCATTGGGTACCTTTCACCCAAGCGTAGCTGAGAACATCAAGAGAGTGCTTATGAGGAACATTGGCACAATCATGCATTACTTATACAGGGTGTGTCTGCTTCCTGTCATGTTTGTAGCTCATAAATACTTAAATCTATTGATACACCTGCTGAATATAGCTAGGCATTAGTACAAGGACTATACAATTGCATGGTGCCTAGTGGAATCTGTAACATCTTTATGTTAAGGAATGTGTATACCCCGTTGTCTTCCTATAGATGACGAATGCTTCCTGCCTTTTTACCTCATCTCAACTGCGCTTTAGTTATGTCAATATTGAAATGTTTGCTCAGCATAGAGATTATTATTCCAGTTTGGAATTTTTATGAGACCCAGGCCCACAGCTGACCTTCCGTATGTGAATTCTGGCACTACCTCACCATGAACACTTCCTAATTGCTGATTACAGCTTATCATTACAAGACGACACTTATAACCAGGGAACTGAACCACTGTGTTTGAATCTGTTCTGGGTCAGATCCAGCTGTGATGGAAGCTGTTTTAGCTGAGCTCTGATTCCAAGCCAGTAACAGTTTATTGTTCAGTTCACAGAGTCGCCTACAACAACGGGAAGGGTTAACTTCCATCTCATCCCATTTTCATGAGCCTCGAGCATCATTTTGAGTCCTGGGCTTGTGCTGGGTTTTTTAAAACCTGAAATTTAATATGGGAGACCATGTTACTGGTGAGAAAAAAAGTGTTTCCAGGAATACAGGTAGGGCAAGGATGAGCCAGAGGAGCGGGAATGATAGAAGGGTCAGCTCATTCACAGGTAAAATCTCCTTTCTCTCCCTTGTGAAAACCCAAATCCATCACACTTCCTGCCACTAGGTATAGTACTGGAATTGCTGGAGGAAGTTAAGGCTAGTGAACAACAGTCAAATGAGAAACAGGAGTCACAAGAAGTAGTCTACCTCAATCTCACCTTAGCAGGTAGTCCCTGAGAGTAGCTGATTCCAGGGAAGAAAGTTTGTGACCATCTGCTGGTGTTTAATGTGGCAGGGGAGGGAGAGAAGGACAGACATGGGGCAGGATGGTGGTTTTTATAGGATTCTTAAAGTCAAGCTGTCGTCTTGCTGCACAGAATGTGCCAGGGGATGTTGCTTTTCAGCTGAACTGGTGTGTTGAGCTGGAAATGTCTTTGTTTTGCTTCAGTTTCAGTTTGGGATCTGGGATCAGCAAAATTTCCAAAATAACAATGTAAGTTTACTTCCAGCTTTGGGAAACATTTTGAAACAGTTCATGGTTCAGGTTTAGTTTGACTTCTTCTCATAGAAGAAGAACGAGAAATAGGACTTTCTTATTCAGTCACTGACATTGATTTTAAATGAGAAACTGCAAAAATATGTCAGATGTGCTCTGCTCTACAGTAAGTTTTTATTTGCAGTTAATAAAGTCAACATCACGGATGATTTAATCATAGTGGAAGCCCCTGACTTTGGCATCAGTGCTCTGAGAGGGCATTCACATGATTCTTGGTACAAAAGCCAAAGGCTCTGTGTCCTTTAGCTGCACTCTTGTCTCAGCCAAATTTCTGCTGGAGAAGCTTTGCTGTGAGGCATTCAGTTACACACAAGAGTCCGGGTGTGGTGTGCTGCTGTCCCTGCATGCAGATCCTGTTTGCAAGTCAAGTGGCTCTGTGTGATGTGCAGGGCTTGGCCTATGCTTAGGTTGTTTCAGCTCACCTGACTACCTGCTAAGGTGCGGGTACTTCCTTGAGATCATGTGAGTGTTGTCCTAACCCTGGAACTAATGCAAGCAGTTTGTGGTTCTGCTTTGGTTTTGATATTTAAGCAAATGACTGTAGAAGAGACCCTGGGAAATGCATATGCCACTGACTGACTTAGTCTTGGTAAGATGGGCTGTAAGTACATCTCAGAGAAAGGCCACTGAGCACATGGTGTCAAACATGATCTGTTGGGGGTCACCAGGGCTTCTGCAGAGGGAAATGCTGCCACACTGACTTGCTCTGCCAGCATTAGCATGCAGGTAAAGAGCCAGTGGAGATACAAATCTCAACTTCAAAAAGCCTTTAGTAGTTTTCCTCACCAAACAAATACATCTGCACTGATTCCAGAAAAAAAAGTTCTTTTACAGATTGGAATCTGGTAAAATGATAGTAACCAAAACATAAAGTATAGCCAGGACTTTTCAAGATGGGGAGGAGTTTGTAGTATCATCTCCCAGGGTTTGGAGAGGAGAATGAGGGGGTGAAGAATGATCAAGGTGGGAGGGAAATTAACAAAATTTGCAAAACCGTGAAGGCAGAGGATGAGCTGAACTGCTATTCACCAACTCTCACAATGCCACAACTAGAGGCACAGATAAAAAGACAGAAGGATCATTTTACAATTAATTCCTTGTAAGACAAGCAGTGAACTTCTGGAACTTGCTACCATAGGTGGATGATAGTTGCTAGAGTGCTGCTATCTCCTTACTAAAGTCAGAGGTGGCATACTGTCTAGAGCAGAGACACTGGCAGAAATATTTTTTTTTTCATTTCTCTAAGGATGTGACATTTAGCTGGTAAACACAGTTTACCCTATGAAGATAGAGATATATATACATATATATGTATGTATGTATGTATGCACACACACACACAAACATGTATTTCACTCTAACTCTTCCGTTAGGGAATTCCCCTGCCCTACCACATAAAAATACCAAGTTTGTAATTGCCTCCCCTTCACAATCTCCTCAAACCAAACACAGGCTATCTTCTGACTAATGAAATCCTAGGATTTGTAACTGCCAGCAGCAGAAAGCTTACTGACATTTCACCAGTTTTTTGTTATATGTGGCATGGGGGTTTTAAGCTGTGGAGTGTTTCTGGCGAGTCGTGGGATGGTTTGATAAGTGTCAGCAATCTGGCAAATCTGCACCTTCTCGATTTGGAATTGCATCTAATCATTTCTCTCCAGGAGAATATTTCCAGATACTTTGGGGGGAAAAATGATCAGATGTTGTCTATTTTGGTTGCTTCCATGGGAGCAGTAAGAAAGTAAGGAATGATGCATATCATCTCCCCTGGTAGAATTTTAAACTATATTTCAAGGTGTGGAAAGAGCAGGGGAGTGCTAGCTGTGAGCTGTTACTGTGAACAGGTCAAGTGTCCTTCATGACTGATCAGCCATCAGCTGGAAGATTTTGAATCCCTCATTAGCAATTGTTACTGGTAAATGCTGCTTCCAAGGAAGGCAGGGTGCTTACCACCTGTGCTTATGGTGGCATCATTAGCTGGTACACAAGTAACTGTGTCTCACTTTGCTTATGCAGACTGCTTCACTTTTTGCTGCAGAGCTTTGTGGTATTGATGTGCTCTTTAACCCCAGTGCCTTCCAGTCACAATAGTAACTTCTTCCACTTTTTGTCTCTTCTGTGCTGAGCTAAGAGATGTCTGGGTGGTGCTCAGCTGCCCCAAGCAGTCCTACATGCTGACACTCCCTCGTCGGGTTCCTCTCTGTGCTCTGTACAGAAGCACATGCTCTGCCAGCATGGCAGCATGGGCCAGTTTGAACGTGTTCCACTCGCAAAGCTCTGGCTTCATAGCTGGGCCTGGATGGGATTCAAGCTCTTTGATTCAACTAGAAAAGTTGTGTCTATTTTGGGGCCTACTTAATCGACTTAGCAATAGCCCTTGTACCCAGACCCTGTCCTACTGTCAGCATAGGTGCCTCCTGATAAATCTCAGAGTGCATTTTTGGCCACTAGAGAGCATTAAAATTAATATTTGATAGATTTCATTATGTCATGCTGGTGCTGCTGGTGTCGGTACATTAAGAAGAAGGGAAGTGAAACAAGGTGTAACAAGTCATATAGCATTAGCTGGGACTTCATGCCATATAGGGAGGAGGTCTACTACAGAAGCTTATCTCAAGTATGTATATCTTTTCAAATGCACTTGATGCAGTTTTTGTTGCTGAATGCAAAAGAAATGGTCACTGCATTCATTTCATTCAGTATGTATCTCTCTCAAAGCACAAATGGTTTGGAGTGAAAGGGACAGTTGCAGTAAGTTCTCCAAGTGATGCAGTTGGCTGGTAACCAAGAGACAGCACTGTTCCTTGCTGCTTGACTGCCCTGCAATGTCAGCTAGACCATGTGGCTTCACTTCTCTGAGTATAGTTTCTCCATCTGTAAAATGAGAGCACTGCAGAGCAATTAAAATCAGTGGGTGAAGGGACTGATGTAGAAGTTGCATGTTTCATTCTACAGTTAAGGTAATACAGGCAACTGTACTGTAAGACAACCTGTGCATCTAGAAATTATCGCCCTGTCATTCACATCTACTTCACCTCTCACAAAGGTATCAAATGTTCTATTAACATCATTTTTAATGATTGTCTACATAGGCAAAGATCTGTGTCACATAATTCTTTCTTTGTCAGAATATAGGTCACCAAGCCAATGAAATTGTGATGACTATGAAAAAAAGAGCAGTTTTATCCTCTCGGGGTTGTGGGGGTTGTCTTTAAAAAACAGCTGGGCTGTAATCATATGTGGGAAGATCTTAGTGTCTGCAATTCTATCCAATAGCCAGAAGGTGGTCTAGAGAAAGATACTGCTTTTTGCATACCCCTTGCACATAACACCACTAAGTTTGCCTTAATCATCTCCTTCAGCGAAAAAACAGTCTCCTGTCTTAAGTGGGTATGTCAGAATACCCTAACTTTTTTGTCTGCCTTAGTGGTGGGTTGAGAGATCTAAGTTTCAGCTGACTCCACAAACACCTCTGTGTTACTGCTTTTCATCAAAAAAGAAAAAAAATTGCAGCTTTTGATATCTGTTGTCCTTGATGCTGGTGCTGGACACAGTGGCCTGTCATAAACAACTGAAAAGGAAGATTTCATGCTTTATTTTCTTCAGCTTTTTTGGGGGGGTAGGTTTCTTGAATGTTAAAGAAAATTAGATCATGGCTCAAGATTTTTTTTTTCAGTGTTTAATTTTACCTCAGCACCTGTGGGACACAAGCTATTTGTGGAGCAGAAATCACAATTCCCAGCCAGCTCTCCAATACTTTGTACCAAACCTTCCTATTTGTCAGTGTGAAAAGTTCAATGTTGTATCTTGTTGCAGTAGTTTGCAAAAGTGGCCGTGCTCGAGAAAACTGATGTCCTGCAGTTTTCAAGTTTTTCAGGTTTAGTCTGACAAGTATAAGCATTTTGTTTACAGCATTCTCCTGCTATATAACACAATAGCTGCTTTAAGAGTTTTGGGGTTTGTGCATTAGTCTGCTTAATACAAAGTTCTGGAAACAGGTTATAATAAGTTACATTGTGATGCTTTAGCAGTTACGGGCCTTATTGAATGTTCTTTGTACTAGTGCATAAAGACCAGAGAAAATCTGCATTCCTATAGCCAAAGAAACACAAAATTTGCTCTCATTGATTTTGCTACAGAAATAACATATGGGATAGATAATAGAAAATGAAAGGATGTTTTATGATTTTGTTTCATGTTAAATTACTTGCTAAAATATATTAAGAACAGTTACATGACAGGAAAAATTTTTCCTACTAAGTTCAGTGTAACTCTTACTGATCTGCATTGGAGAGGCTGCCTAGACAAACAGACAGCTGTGTGAAAGGCTTTCCACAGGTTCCTCATCCTGCAAGCATTGATCTATTGACATTTCCTGTGTGG
This sequence comes from Oriolus oriolus, assembly GCA_013400235.1. NCBI lineage: Eukaryota > Metazoa > Chordata > Aves > Passeriformes > Corvidae > Oriolus > Oriolus oriolus. The sequence continues at coordinate 196,907 of VXBT01013961.1, forward strand.
TGGAAGTTTCTGAATGCGGACTTGCAGACCCCCATCTAGATTTTCAGAGAAAACAAATACCTAAAAGTCAGATCAGATTTGATCTTTTTTAAAAATATAGTACCAAATAGCTTGAAAATTTTTGTTCCATCTTTTTCACATTCCTTTTGTGTCTAAATACTTTGGTCTAACCAGGCCGCATCTAAGTCAAACTGAGTAAAAGAAGAGGATGGAAGGTGCTCCTTCCATCAGACGTGCTCCCTCTGAGAGCCTAATGATCTGCACTGGTCAGGTTGCTGCAGACAATGTAAAGCAAAGGAATGTTCCTCCATCTTGCACCCCGAGCCCACAGACTTCAGGAGTGTTCTGTCCATTCAGAGAGAGCCTCTGCCCTGGGGGCAAGGCTGGCTGCCCTCAGTGAAGTCTCTTGTAAGAAAATAGAGGGAACAAAAGATGACTCCACTGTGCACACAGGTGACAAAAAGAAAAGAGCAACACCAGAAACCCATCTTTTGATGTTCACAGGAAAATAACACTTTTTTGTTCTTCTTTTTTAGTGTTTATGGTCATGTTTTATGTCCATTGTCAACACTTCCTTCAGGAAAGGAAAATTAAATTTTAAAATGGAATCATTTTATGCAGTGAAACCCCAGAAGATACACTTTGGAATAGATCCTTTCAAGTAAATGGGACTACGCCAGCTGAAGATGCTGCCCTACGCTGAAACCATATCTAGGCAGCTGGCGCGGTACACAGGTCATTCATGGTGCTTTCTTTGGTAGCAGAATTGCATTCTGATGGACCACCAGGGAAAGCAGTGTCCTCTTTATGAGAATACTCTGTCATCAGAAACAGTGGAAGGTTTATGGAAATTCCAGTGGATGCAACCAAATAGTGCATACACAATAAAGCGGTGATTGCAGGTACCAAGGAAAATTAGGTTCTCTATAACTCATGCTGTTCTATGCAAGAGTAGATAATTCCAGCTGTTGTCCTTGACTAAATCTGTGCTGCTGAGCATTTGTCCGAATGGCTGCTGACTTATACACCAGTATTGCCTTCATTCTAATGGGGGAGTGATTTCCATAGGCATATCATTTATAAAGTGCTGTGGAATCCTTCAGGATGAAAGATGCTGTGTAAATGCCATGCACTGTATTACATTCAAGACATTAATAACATTTTTTTCTGTTATTTCACCTATGAGATAAACTGAGGACAGGGAGCACATTAGGCATTTCTGGGCCAAGGTGGTTGAAAGAAAGGGTGTGTGTATTGTTCACAGAGCTAAGCTCTCCTTGATTCTGCTGATCAGGTGCTAAAGCAGCAAGGGCTTCCCCTCCCATTCATGTGTCAGATCAAGAAATGTGTTTGGGCATCGTATACAAGGTGAGAAAGCAGCTGACTCCATCCCTCTGGGATCTCTAGAGGGGAATTAAGTCCCCCCCAGCCTCTCATCTGGCTGGTACAAAAGCTGCCATCGGCTTCAAGTCTGCAGGAGACACAGTCCTGTTAAAAGGATATAGTAGTGTGTTCTTCATAGCAAGTCCTCTGTCTCCAGCAGCCTGTGTTGCTTGTTAGGACTCCTACAGGGACAGAAACCGTGACCACTAGCCCCTTGTCAGAGCAGAGCTTGTCCTTCAGGAAGCTTGGCCCTTGAGCTGCAGGAAATCTTACTGTAAACCTCCCCAAAGTGGAGAAAGATTCTAGGTGAAGAAAATCTTCCCAGGTACACAACCTTATTTTTATTTATGCAGACTTCACTGAGTTTCTTATAAGATCTTAGAGCATATTAAAATATTTTAGCTGTCTGTTGGATACTCTGAGAGCCTCCTTTCTGGTTTTGGTTTTTTGGTGGTTTTTTGTCTCAAAAGGAGACATGTATAGGCACATAAGAGAAATAAAAGCATAGTCATGAAGGTATCTGAACAAGAGGAGTGGTTTCTCTGCTTTTTGTGGTTTAGGCTTTATTTTAACTTCAAAAAAGGTTGCCTGGGATTTTAAGTTTGAGGTGGAAGTGTTTGTCAATTTCAGTTCTCTGCAATCTGCCTCCCTTATCCCTAGCTGTGTCACTGCTCTGCAGAACATCAAACATTGGAGGGCAATGGTGACCTGTGTTGTTTTAATCTCAGACTAAATGGTTCTTTTGTTTTGTTTTAAAAATGAGCCCTTAACTTCTGTAAGCTCCATTCTTCTCCAGAGCTTTGCAGAAATAAAATACATCAAGACGAAGGAGGCATAATATGACAAAAGTGGTGGTTTTATTGAAAGAGAGCTTTGTGGTATTTTGCTTTTGAAATGTGTTTAACACAGAGTTTAAGGATTGGCAATTTGTTTAAAGAAATGGGTAAAATATTTAAAACCGCCACTTTATTTAAACTATTGTGCCTCCTTCAGTAAACATTCAGTACATGACTGAACCCTGTATGAACTTGTGCTTGTTGCTGGTTAAATAGATTCTGAGCTTAAATGAAAAGGGGCTGCTATTGAGCACAGGACAAAAAAGTTGCATGTGCTTTTTTTTTTTTTTTTAATTTGCCCACACACAAGCTCTTACCCCCCAAAATACTGTGTTCACAGGATCTTTTATTAAAACACCATTTTTTTTTCTAGCCCTCAAAGTACTAAACTGAAAGCAAGCTGTTAACAGAAATGAGTAATTATTGAAGCTCTAACAGGCAGCTTTCATTGAAGTTGATTACAGCAGCCATATAATCACTTTTACGGATGCTGTAATCACAGTAGCAGGGAATGCTTGACTTGGTTCTTATTGTTTTCACTCAGGGTGGAGGTAGGGGGCCTGCAAGAAACCCGTTTTACCACCTCAGTACAATTTCTGCTGTAAAGGAAATCTACACAGCACTGAATGAAGCAGAGAATCATTCATTCTTTCTTTATTAGCATTTTCCCCTCCCTCACATGAGAGTCTGTTGGAGCCAGGAAATTGCTGTTATTCAATATGCAAGCCAGAGGTTGTAATGACCATTTGGGAGGGTATGACCAACAATTACAGACCTTAATGAATAGGTGTAATCTAGTTGAGACTAAACACTAGTAGCAGCTCTGGTGCTGTCTCTGGTTAAATTAAAAGAACAGCAATGCAAAGGAAGTTAACAAGAATTAATTAGTTAGATCAAACTGAAAACCTACTCATTAGTAATGTTATAGGCAAAGTAAAAGCCTATCTTCAGTGCAATTAGGTAGACAAATGAATTGTACAACTGACTGATTCACACCTGCTAACAGCTAAGGGCTATAGCTGATATGTATGGGATCCACTTTTTACAGTTCATGCATACTTGCATAGTTTAATGGATCTTGCATTCCTGAATCAGCCTTCATTCCTTCACCTTATATTCATGTATTTGATCCAAACATTAGTGTTGCTTATAGATTCTGACGCAATGTGGCTACGGCTTTTAGAAGTGTCCCTAGAATTGTAACGTCTCCTTAATCTGCCCTGCCATACAGAATGGATTTCAGTTGGCAGACCTTTCTTGTTAATTTTTTAAGAACTGTTTAAGGATTCTTGTTCTTGACAAGCTCTTGATTGTGTTGAAAGTGGACAGATCTGTGGAGAAAGATCATGTCATCAGTTAAAAGAATAATCCCATGATTCAAGATTTTTGTACTTAGAAGAAAACAATTGAGAAACAAAGGAAAAAGTCAAAATCCTTAGAGCTGTGGAGTAGCTACTAGGCACCTGCAGGTCTCCTTGTCTTCAGATGTTGTATTTGCAGAGAAGGCTTGGGGATTCATGAAAAGCAACCAGAATGGCAGTGATTAGAAGAACATGACAAGATTGTTTTTCTCTCCTCAGCCTGCATTTCCTTTTCCTGCTCATGGCATTAGTTCTAGGCTTAGGTACTGCCTATGTGGAAACCGAGGTGCAGAACCAAACTGCAGTATCTGACATACTCTACTATTCCGGCTGACAATTACTCTGAGATTCAGAGGACACAGTGGTTAATTTGTACATTGTGTTTTTCAGGGGGCAAACTGAGAAGCCACACAATGTACTCTGATCCCTCTTTCTGACAGTATTTTTCAGTCCAGGGTTTTATCTTGGAATTTTCTACTTTGTTAATATTTCACAAAGACCCACAAGCCTCTAATGCTCTGTTAGGCTACCACAATTTCCATTTCAACTCTGTGTTAGGAAGAAACTTGTTTACTTCATTGCCATGCACTCGTGTTGTGGACTTAACTATTTTGGCTCTGTTTTGATGCAGAGTTTTGGTCTAAAGTGGTTTTATTTGTGAGCAAAACTGCTCAAAAGAAAAGCAGACATAGTGGGAAGTGCATCTGAGCTTCATTTTTTTTTAAACTTTTTGATACAGCATAGTTTATTTTCTTTTATTTATTTATTTTAACTATCTGTCTTAAGGAGAAAATTCCCATAAAGTGAGAGCGTTTGCACTGTAGAATAAATAGCTTCTCTGACTTGGTTAGTTTCAGGCTTGTTTTCAATTTAGAGGGGGAGGTTTGAATTTAAAGTACATGATTTAAAGATTTTTTATTGGATCTTAACAAATGACATCTCTTATTTACACACAAGAGACTGACTCCCTAAAAATCTTCCTGGATATGTAAATCTCCCAGCCAGATATACATATAAAATGGATTTTTTGGACTGAAAACCCAAGTAAATGTACCTATTACAACAGAAAGACCCCTCTGAGTCCTCTAAAAGCTTTTTTTGGTGTATGGCTTCAGTATATGTTTATGGGCTTTTTTTAAACAAATGGAGCCAAATCCAGGTTTAGTGTAATTCTTTATATGTATATATACATATTTGTAACCCCAGCTTTCACCTAAAATTAGGGGTTGATGCACTTCCCTTGTGCTAATGGGAGTTGTATTGAAACAGGTCACTGTTGCTTTCCCAAAGCTGCTATTTCCATAGCAGGAGCAAAAGTCAGCTCCACTAGAAAGAGGCATCTGAAGATGTCTGTGGTGAAATGAAACATTTAGCATCTTTTGACTCCAGGCTCCAGCTCATGAGGGACTGAGACTTGGTGCAGGACTGGGTCTCTGGGAGAATCTCACCTTCCAGCAGCCTTTCCAGGAAAGGCCCAGGGCATTAAAGTAGCGAGGAGTTACTGGAAGCCAGGCGCTTCCTTCAGTGCCTTCACTCCCCAAGTCTCATGGGTGCAGCCAAGCCAGGCAAGAGGTTCAAGCAAAACCCTTCTAAAGTTGCATGAGAGCAACTTTGAACCCAGTGTGTTTCTTACGTTGGGACAAGGCTGTAATCATTTGAAAGTGGCCAAATGGATTTTTATCAAGATTTTCTTTTAATAAAGTTATTTCCTTGCTGACAGACAGGTTTTAACCTTCTGGAAAGAGGGGTTTGTAATAGAAATGTTGACACAACCTCCCTCTAGGGGTGTGGCTGCACTGCTGCAGTGATGGTGTGCGGACAATACAGTAATAGGGCACCGACCCATAACTGACAAGAAGCAAGGCTCTAACTGCATTATAAAGGTCATTCTCTTATTTGTGAAAATGAAGTGTATTTTTTTGCTCTACTCCCTGAGTTTTCTGTTCTCTCTTCCCTCTCTCACCTCCACCCCAAATCCAAACACTTTATATTTTTAATTCACTGGTGTGTTGAAATTTTTAGTGTTATTTTTAAAAAATTTAACTGCAGGAACTAAACCTGGCCCTTAAAATTACCTAATCTGTGTTCAGCACAAGACACCCAAAAAACCCCCAAACAAACAACTCCAAACAAACAAACAAGAAAGAAACCCATTTTTGCAGTTTCTGTAGGGCCACCAAAATTAGCTAGAGTAGTCTCAAGGTTGCTCTAAACTACACCAGTCTGCAGTGGTGCTGATGGAGTGTGCTGCAAGCCAGATGCAAAGAGAAAATGGCTCCAAATCTCCTTTGTGTCCACCTGATCTCTGTTGTCTTCCATAGCATGGCTTAGGCCTGAAGCTATGAAAACTGAGTATAGGAACTTAAAACGATTTGAACTCTGTGTGCACAGCCTCTCCCAAGAAAGAATGACCTTTAGCGATTCCCTCACCTTATAACCTTTTTCTTTCAAATGTTTAGGAAGGAGCACTACGCACAAACGAAGGGGCTGTGTGCTGCAGTCTGCCTGCATGGCACCATCAAGGTGCCTTCTAGTATCTGAGAACAGTAACCACAATAGTTGATGTCATGAGACTGATTAAAACTAACTGCCCTGCCTGTGAGGTAGAACATTAATTGAAAATGTGCAATTTGTACAATAGGCAGTAGTTAATTATCTGCTTCTTTGAACTGCTTGGTGTTTGGGATGGCTCTGCCTATGGGGACCAGAGGCATGAAACAATGACACAGGCAGTTTGAATGGGTAGTTGATACCATTTAAATGAGTAGGAACTATTTGAAAAAAAAGTATGTTCAATTCTTAACACAATTTTAGATCTCATTTATAGTAATACAAGTTGAGATGCAACTGCCCTACATAGGAATTGTTGACACTATGTTACATGACATGGCCACCTTAATTTGTGCTAAACATCAGCATTAAAACCTGTTAGTTGCTCTGTAAACAAATTCTTATCAAGTGATCTAAGGAAAAATCATTTTCATTTAGTGGTGGTGTAGGCATTTAGAGTCAAAGATAAGCATTTCTGACTTAACCCAGTAGAGAGCAGTGGTGTGTATACACACCTAACACATAATGATAATTTTAACATTTAATACATAGAGCCTTGCTTACATCGTTTGCGGCCTTGAGGTATTTTATCCTCCCCTGTTTCATTTTGAGTCTAATACATAGTTTGCAGCCACAAACACATACATACCAGCGCATACAAATTTAGAAAAATGCTTTATTTATCGACATTTGAAAATCAGTTCTTCTCTGTTTCCTTCTATCAAAAATAACCATAATTGCTGCTGAGTAAAATGTAAAACATCCAATAAATGTTGTAATCATTAGATTCCAAGGATAAAAGAACAAATATTTGACTTAAATATTTATTTGCTTCCTAATTCTATGATAATTTTAATATATGTCTCTCTAACTGTATCTGCCTACACAATGAGTAAAGTGTTCATCCATTGTTATCATTGTTAAGATCAGCACACAGTTAATCAATCACGGGAAATTGTTTTGTATCATATGCAAAAGATTATTAATGCCTTATTGTGTAAAAGCTTACCTAAGCTGATGTTCTCAAAACTGAAACATTTAATCACATTTGTCATATTTTGGGTTTTTTGCTGAATATACAAGACTGCGTAACACTAATTAAAACAGTGTGCAACAAGGAACACACTGGGAATATACTGATAAAGAAGACACATGCACAGAGAGTGACTTCAGTTTAAATGATCTAAGTGATTTTTTGGTAAAGGAAAAAACATCAGTCCAAAGCGGAACCTCTGTATCAAAGGTCCTCAAAGCATCTTAGTAGCTTGAAGTCTGTGTTGGACCCAAAACCAAACAGGAACTACTAATATACATCCAAAATCTCCTGAGATTTTGGCCTATGGCAACAAGTTTCACATGAAACAGGTGGTCTAAGGTGCTCAAATACCACAGTGGTAAATAATGTGTAAGCATGTGTGAAACTTGATGAGTCTCATGAATATTCTATTATTAAGGAAATGTTGAAATGGCAATGTATTACTGCTGTTAAGTCTGCAGCTGGGCTCTGCTCCTGCTTTACTTTCAAGCCCAACCTTACGAGAGGACTGTGCTCTGTCAGTCCTGTTACTTCAGAGTGTGGTAGAGCAGCCGCCTCACACAGTCCTCACTGCCTTTGTAGGTCACACTACTCACTGTCTCTGTTGTGTTGCTCCTTGATGTTCAGTTCCCTGGGCTGGGTGGTGCTCAGTACAAAGTCAAGCAGTGTTTGTGTTCCCTGTTGGGGGAGGACAATGAGAAAAAAATCCAGAGCTGATTCTTCCAGCTCCATTAGTTGTGTTGATGCAAAGGTTTGAGGGTTTGTTGGATCCTTGGATGTTTCTGTATTTGTTTTAATCTACAGCTGGCTGAACTGGGGAGATTTGGTTGCTGGTTTCTGCTTGTTGAGGTGCCCATTTTTTTTGGAGGAGTGTCTCTGAAGTGCCCATTCATGGAGGAGCAGGAGGCTGGGACTTGGAGGGGAGTGCCCTGCCAGAGGCTGTGCAGCATTGCTGGCTTCATGCAGTGCCTGGCACAAGGTAACCAGTGGCAAAGCAGCCCCAGTGCTGGGCAGCAAGGTCCTGCCACTCACCCTGTCCCTAGAGAGCCCTGAAGAGTTAAACTTGCAGCTGGCCCCTGCCACATAGGGGGTTGCAGGAGGAAAGTGGGGGAGCAGCTGCTAGTGGGGGACAGGGGGATGGAGTCAGGCAGCTGTGAAGTAACTCACCAAATCCATCTTCCTTGCTCAGAAGGCACAGTGGGCCTCAGCCCAGAGCAGCCTCAGCCCTCTCCCTCCCAAGTGCTGCCAACCAGCAGCTCAGTCGTTCAGCCATTTGTGCTGTCTGGTTGGGAAATGATGTGGGACAGGTCTGGCAACAAGAGCTCTGCACAGACATGAGGGGAACTGTGTTCAGGCAGTCACCATTGCCCTGGCTCCTCAGCTCTTCCCCTCTTTCTGATTCTCCCAGGAAGAGGGAGTATTTAACGTAGAGTCATAGCTGCACAGTGAATGATGAAGGAAGGAGAATGAGCAACCAGAAGGCCGGGGCATTAAGAGTTCATATAGCAGTGGCATTCTCTGTTCAAATACAACATGCTGTAGGACCTCTGAATGCAGAGTTACTTAGGAATGAGTAATGCCTTCTATTTGTATGGAAAGAGGAACTGTGCTCAGGAAGACACCAAGTCTGGAGAAGTTTAGGCACTTATCCTGACCTCCAGGTGGTTAAAATAGCTACTGAAGTCCTTACTGTATAAGCAGGGTAGCACTGAGCAATAAGGGGGAGATTTTACCTTTATGCTCATAATCTTGAGGTTATTCTGGGAATTTGTGTGTACCTTTGGTGTTCCTATTTTAATAAGAAGGTTAAGTGCAACCTAACCTAACTAACTACAAATTAGTTAAGTACTGGACAAAATGATTGAGTGGGGCTTCACAAGATCGGTATATAGAAAGGATGATTGAGCTATAACAGGATAATGGATATCCCAAGACAAAAAGCATTTCTGTGTATTACACTGTATAAGCTAGTAGACAAGGGCATACCAAAGACTGGTGGCTTCTCTGACAAAAAAGAAAGGCCTATACTTCTAATGAAGAAAGTGATTAACCACTGGGAGAGGCTGCACTCTTTTCCAGAGAGCGTCCTACACCCAGCAAGTAGTACCATTCAAATGCAGTTAGCATTCCTCCATGCTCGCCTTGATCAGAGGGTCTGGCATCTGCCTCTTTCATTTACCTGTTTAGAATTTCCCAAGCTGTTGATGGAAAGCAGTGTGACACAGTGGAAGGGCACTGAAATGCGTTACTAAAAGTTCTTGTGAGTTTTGCTAGTCTTAACTCTGTGCAGTTCTGGCAGTTAACAGCTTTGAAGGACTTAAAAGGTTGGTTGCCTGTAAGGTTTCTGGTTAAAGGAACTTTAATTTCCACAATGACATTTTGTTTCTTTTGCAACTGGCACTTGCAATTTTATCTGCTTGAAAATAGGAAAATTTTACAGATTATATGGGTGATTGTCTGTGGAAACAAAACCTGCTGTGGAGTTACTACCCTGCAAGATGAAGTTCCTGTTCTTTCTTTTATCAGTAGTTAATGTGATTATTAAAATGTTACATCAAAATTAGAATAAACAGTGCCTGGAAAAAGTCATGTAACTTCAGTGTGAGCATGGTTCTCTTAGGTTTTGTTACAAGCATTTGACTTTGCAGATATTTTCCAATTCTTTTTACCTCTTGGAACTGTCTGTGGGTGGTTTGGTTTGTTTTTTCTTCTCCGCTCTTCTGTTTCAAGTTGACATTTTTGCAACTCCACTCTGGTGCGATATATTATCTCCACTTCTCACTGCTCCAATGTATTTTGCTTGGGATAGACATGCATATTTAATAACTAGGAGAAGGATTCTTTCTAGATGCCATAGAATTGGATTATCATCCCATTAGGCATGAGGCCTCATGTAACCAGGGACACTTAACTTTTGACCTTTGTGAGAAAGATCATTTAATTTAACTGTTCTTTGTATACAGCTGAACCAGGTGAATCTGGGAAATTCTCAACTCAGTTTTATGTTTGTTTAACAAATCAGGAAGGGCTTTTAGCTGGAACAGCTGTGATTTTCATCTCTTTTGATACTATCCTAATACATTCTCAAATCCCTGCCTAAGATTTATGTCCCGTATATGGGAAGAATTGCAAGGAGATAGACAGATAGATTAGATAGATTGCACTCAACTATATGTTATGCCTAGATGTTTATCAAAGCTTTATAATGACCGTATAAACCTAGATGATAGCACAGATTTGGCTATGGCTCAATACTTAAATTTAAAATGAAAATGTCATTTGAAACCCAAATGAAAGAACACATTTAGCTACACTTGAACAGTACACAGCAGGTTTGGGGCACATGTGGGTGGTATGTGAGAGTTTCAGGCCTCTCTATGTGTACAGAAGGTGTACAGCAGGCAGTCACAGCCCACTAAGCCCATATAGGTCTAGGCAGCATGGATAGGCACAGACCACTCATCCAGGCATTGTACTTCCTGAAATGTGTCAATGATTGTCCAGTAAAGCCTGTAGGTTAGCCTAAAATGGCAAAATTTGTTAACATCAGTTATTTAAATTATTTCTTAAAAGCAGCTAAGGACATGGCTGGGGTCATTTGCAAGATTTGGATTTCCTTTGGGGATATCGAGAAGAAAGGGAAGAGACAAAGTGACAAGCAAATTTATTTCTATCGTTTTGGTATGTTTATGTTTGTTTGCAGGTTTGCTGGAAGTGCAAGGGTTTTCTTAATGTCTTAAACACAAGCTTGTCTTTAGTAAACAAACTATACTATTGTGGGCAGCAATGTGGTCCAAAATCCCTTATATTAATATAAAAATCTGTGTAGATCTTTGTGGAAGCAGGTACATTTCTTTAGAGTTTCCTTCAACTGTTTAAAATTTGTTAAATGCATCATGTATGTCCACAGAAAACATCATGTCCCTGAATTTTTTACATCTATTTCCTAATGAGGAAATTGGGCTTTCTTTTCTAACTGCAGGCAGTAACTTTCTGGTAGCATGCTGTTTCAGCCAGTAAAGCATCTGGGTGCATTCTGTCTAGGATACTTCAAACCTGTGCACTGAGTGTATGACAAACTGATATGGCTTGTTGAATTGGTTTTGCTCTTACAAAACAAGCAGGAGCCCCTATGACAGATATTTATTCATCCATTCTGCTTCCATCTTAGAAACTTTTAAAAATGTCCTGCAAGATTTTCCAAGAGAGAGCTTCCTTATTCATGGATATGCACTTCTTCAATAATGAACTTCCCTGTGGAGTCCAGATACTTATACTTCAAAGTACTTGATTTCAAAGCTGGATCAAGCAGCAGAAGACATTTTATAATTGGCTAAAAAAGGAAGTCTGTCCATCTTTTTTAAATGTCTTTAAAAATATTTATTTACAATATTTCAAATTTTTTTGTATGTGAATAATCACGATGTGAATTAATTTATCTCTTTTTCATAGATGGTTGCTTCCATTGTTATCCTTTTTCATTCTGGCTTTTGAAAACCCAGTAATAAATGGGTAGAGATTTTAGTTTTCATTTAGCCTATAGCCTCCAGTTCAAGGTATTAGTAAATGTTGTTCAAATGTTTTCAGGTATGGTGAATTTGACTGAAATTAATCCCTAGAGAATAATTTGTCTAATGGACTAAAAGCTGGTGGCAAAATATTATTTTGTTTCTCTGGTATGTGAATTTTGTTTAATTGATTTCCTGAACATTGAAAACTCAAATCCAGAGATTTTGGGAATCACTTGACTTACTTGTAACAAATTAAACTGAATTTCAGTCTTCTAGAACAGTATCTTTCATAGAGGCACAGGACATACTATCTTAATAGGTAAGACAATAAAAATATAGAGCTTCTAGCTGTTTTATTTTCTCTGATTCTAACACAAACTAAACTTTATGGCCTTGATGCTATATTTGCCTAACTTGCAGCAAACACATGATTTTGCAGGGTTGTAGCGTGTGTTGGTAGCAAAATACAAATCTGGCGTACAAGGGGCATGTGGTGGTCTGTGTGTGTACACATCATCTCTCTTCAGCTCTCACCGGGACTGACATGGCCTTAATGGGAGAGGAGCTATATAGAAATCTGCCCTCTGTGATGGCAAGGGTATAAACAAATGCAAAAATCTGCCTCATTTTAGCAGTAGAAGATGTATGAAAAAATCTTAGCTGTGACTGTTTTGTCCAGACTCACTCTCTGTACATATGCTTGTATCAAGTTCACAAATTACAAATGCAGCATAAACATGATAAAACAACCGTAAGCTGCTAGGAGCTGCCAGCATCATTTATTCAGAATTTCTGGCTGTCCAGCCTCAGATGACCCAGCATTATCGCATTCTGGAATTAGTAGCATTGGTTTTCTAATTTGCCTGTGCTGGATCTGAGTTTTCACATCATGTAGTTTGCGCAGTAATACTACTTATAGATCTTTCATTTTTCTACAGAAATTAATTGCCTGTACCACAATGATTTATAGTCAGACTGAACATGATTATTAATTTTCCTGATGATTGTACCAGTGGGTGGCAACAAATCTACTCCTGATAGGACCAGCTTTGAAATGCTGTGGAAACTAAAATGTCCATAAGGTAATAACAACTAATTTTTACCTTAATCAACTTACACTTTAAAAGAATTTAATATAGGGCACTTGTGCCTTGTGGGGAAACTTGTTTGAAACCTTCTGTAAGGTGCTGAGTTATTTATGAGAATAATTATACATTTGTTACTTGAGTTTGTACTGGGAAATCAGCCTCTGAAATTAGACCAAAATACCATTAAAAATGAAGTCAGTGTTGTGTATGTTAGAAACTCCAGCACTGAAGTAAATAGTATTTAACAGAGAAAAGAACAGCAGTTATTAGGAAATCTTTAACAGAGAGAGAACAGTGGTTATTAGGGAATATTAAAGCTTGACAAACTCAGTTCATATTTTCAGGCTTGTTTCTGCTTAGTGATGCCTTTGAGCTAGAGTAAGATCACTGTGGTGTTTCTCTCAGCTCCCTGATGATGGGGAGAAAGATTGTGCACACAGCATTTCCTCTGGACTGGTATCTCTCTGCATGGCATGAGCTGCCTTCCCTTTCCACAAGAGTTCTTAGCTTTGCTGAGCTGTACCCTTGGACAGACCTTTAGCCCATCTCCCCGACAGCTGATTTGCTGATTTGCGCTCTGACTTTGGCAAAGTCACTTCATGTTTCTGGGCCTGAGTGTCCTTATCTGGGTAACAGTATTTCTTCCCCTGGTTCAGTGCTTTGATGTAAGGATGAAAACTGCTGCCTGAGAGACAAGTGCTGGTGACAGGGTAGATGACAGAGGTGTGAATTTTGCTTGTAGAAATCTATGCACATTGTGTACATGGGTTATTTTTCTCTTCTCGTTCTGGACAAATAATCTGTGCAAAACACCATCCAGCCTGTAGGGGTTTGCAAGGCCTTGCAGTTGGAGTACTGTCTACACAACATTTGCAAAGCATTTGAAAATTTATCTGTTGTTCCTCTTATGAAATACAGGAGTACAGAGCTTTGTTGAGCTTTGGCTTCAGCTTCTCTCTGGGAAGCTTGAAGAAGAATCACAGGGCATATATGACACAGTGTGATCAAATGCCAGAAATATTTTGTTCTTTTTTTCTTCCCGTGATTAGTGGCATTATGCAGTTATGCAAATAATCTGTTATTTATATCTAGACACATTATGCAGTTATGCAAATATTCCATAAATAATTAATATTTCCCACAGTTATTTGGGGGGAAATATTCCCCCAAAGCATGTAACATCAGCTGTTTAATATGCCATGTGTATAGTACACACTTCTAGTTGTGTCATACCTCAGGTACCCAGTTCAGTGAGGTTCCCGAACTCCAGTGCACAGGCCAGTAGCAGCCTTCAAATTCCAGCAGGGCCATGGCTGATCCTATAGAGTAGACTGTTGTCATGTACTAGTTTAGCTCCTCATCTGCCTTCTTTCCATTTGCTTTGTTTTGATGTAAGCTATGTCACAAGGCACTACAATCCTGGTGTTTGCTGAAGGTAAGTGGTGAGCTCAAAGAGAATTATTTATACTAACTGCTTCTAAACATCTTGCCGAGCTGCAGTTCAGAGCATAGCACAGGACTCTGAGAGCTAAACTGCCCATGTAGAGGAGAGACCTGGGTGCTTTCAGAGCACCTAAGTTACAAGCCTAGGTCTTAGAAGGGTGGAAAACATCCAGTATCTTTTTCTTCTGCACTGGGCTTATAGCTGTGCCTAGCTGGATTGGGTGACAGGAAGCTACTGAGTCATCTTTAGTCACATAATGATATTACGGGAACATACAGAGAAGGTTTTGAGGCATTTAGTTGACTGTGTTTTGTCTGAGAAGCTTCGGGTATGGATCATTCAGGTGATCGAATATTTGCTTGATTTTAACTGAACCAAAATGCTACTGTCAAAGCCCAGAGGAAATGACATATTAAACTATGAAATGTCTATTTCCTGCATAAAAGAAATAAGAGGAAAAAGGAAAAGAGAAGAGCAGATGAAGTCCTTACTGATAATTTCGTTTGTTTTTATACTTTTAAAACCATTTTGAAAATGGTTACACAATGACAGAAGGGCCCACCATTTCTTTCAAATCAAATTCTTCCCTTTTGAACCTGGAATATATAAGCAAATAACAGAGAGAAAGCAAGTACAGAAGTAGGAAAAGTACAAAAAGTGAAACGGAAGTAGTGATAAATAAAGAGAACATTACACAAAGGAAAAGAAATGACAGATAGAAAGGAGTCTATGTGAGAGAGGGAAAGAAGAAGAATAAGAGAAGCAGAACTAAATAAAGAGCCCAGAATGAAAAAACAGGTCATGACAAGTCCAGGAGAAGACTGTAGTAAAGGATGGAAAAAGCATGGTCAGCAAAATAAATGAGCAAGAACCAGTGTTTTGAAACAAGGGAGTAATTGTGACTGGAAAACACCTGAAGAATGGAACACAACGCCAGAACAGCTGGAGGGAAAGAAACTCAACAACAAACAGAGTGGAAAATGCAATAGAATATGTGTTTTATGATGCATAAGATTGTGTTTAGATTTAGCATGATTTCGGGTGCTCATGAATGTGCCACTTTTTCATGTAGATTAGTATTGCCCAAAGTCCTGTGTTGCCTATATCACTCTTTGACTGTATTGCCTTTACAAGCAGAACTGATTTCTTGGCTTAGTTAAAGTCAGTGAAAGCTTTACCATTTATGGTAAATTTATGCATCTATCTAGTAGCCCTCTTCCTCTTATTCCTCCTCCTTCACCCACTCCCTCATGCTTGAGTACTGTAGTAAATGCGTAGGCACCATGAAGAGTTGGACTCAGACAACTTTCACATAAAATCCAGCTTCCTAGTGTTCACAAAAGGTTATCTATTCTGACTCTGCCTATCTCCTGCTATCTAATGCAGAGTGAACACTCTGTTTACATTTCTCATATATTTTCCAATCTGCATAAGTCACACTACAGATTAATAGCCCAGCAAAAGTTTGACCTTCCATTCATTTTGTGTTAAGCCCTCTGTCTGAGGGGACACTTTGTATTTAATGGAGCCAAAATTCTTTTCCCATCATTTCCCAGTGAGAAAAGCTGCATGCAACCCACTTTAGCAGCTGGCTTCCCCTATATCTCATCTATAGATTAAGAGCAAAGATGGCATGGACCCCTGAGTTTGGTCCAGACTCTACATAAAGTTCTATGGCATAAATGCAGTTGAGAAAATCTTGACTGATTTGTTTCTGAGAGAAATCCACATGCAATTCACTGGTTATGATAAATACAAATTAAAACACACAAATTTTCTGACTTAACTTGAAATTCTGGGGTGGATTCAAAACTCAAAGTAATGCCATGGAAGTATGAAGGGGAGTGAAGTCCATGTGATGAGTAGAATGCAGTATTTATTGCATTTTAATTGCACCCTATCCCAACCACAGCTCTGTCACCAGGAGGAGGAGGCGGTAGAGGATAGACTTTATGCTCTGCTCTGATTTGTGCTTTCAAGCTGGTGTCACATAGGCAGGTCAACATTCTGTGAGTGCCCCCACGTTGACAGGGGCCACTGGTCACAGGGCACGCGAGCCACAGCTTTAAGCTCCCTCACCACCCATCCTTTGGGGAAGATGCCCATGGCAGCAGCAGCCTGGCTTTACACCCTGTGAAAGAGGTGCCTGTGGACTTGTTAAACAACTTCCACCACCTCAGAGCCAGGACTGCTATGAGGAGATGGAGGACACCAAGCACATGGTTCCTGCAGTGTGGGATGCTGACAGCCCAGCCTGAAGCAATCCAGTTGGTTTTTAATTACAACTCTTGTATTTCTTGCCATGTAAACAATAGCCAGTATCTTGAGGAGAACAGTGTATGAGAAGAAGCAAATCATTGTGCATGGGTGATGGAAAGTTGGAGAATGTTAAGTATAGCAGGGACTGCTAAGCACAGCTGCAGGCATTGAAAACAACATGTTCTCTCCTAGTTAGGCTTGTAAAATACAAGGGAGTGGTCTGTACACACCACTGTAGCAGAAGCCCTAATTTCTTTGTAGCCAAAGCAGACTTGTGTCCTGCTCTGAAAAGCCCAAGACTAAGTGGGGTGGGACAGAAAGACTTTCCAGATGTTCTGGCAAGATGATGTCTGCCTTTTCTAGGGAATGGGAAGAGTGCTCAGTGGTCAAGAAGAAAGGTTCTCCCTAAAGAGGACCAGCTCTTGGCTGCTGGCTGGGCCAGGTGTTGCGTTTCTTGGATTTAACTCATCTGGGCTGAAAATAGAGGGATTTCCCTGATGTTCATGGAAGCTGTACCAGTCTTTTATTAAGTGAACCAGGGTTTTGTAAGCTGTACTTGTTGATTTGTACTTTGTTATCACTAGGAATTAAATTTTTGGCAATTGAAGTTTGTCCGTTTGGTTTTGGTCATTTGTGGTTTGGCTTTTGTTTGGTTTGGCTTTGTATGCTCTGGTAGGAAGAGTTAATGGTAATGCTGTTGAATTTTGTAATTACTTTAAGTATAAAGGTCATACAAAGTATTTACTGATTTAGCATCATAGGAGAAAGAAAAATTGTGCTGGGGAAGAGCTGAATTTATCTGGAAGTTCTCTGCTACATTTTGTGCTCATTTCCCTTTTCCTTGTACTCTTTGTTAGAGATCTGATTTCTAGAACAGCAGAGATTTCCTTGAAATGAAAATGTTTAAAGGAATCCACTAACCATTGTCCTTTTTAGTTGGAAATGAATGCTTATTGATCAGAAATATTGATCTAGCACTTTAGATTAAAACAATACTTTTGGTAGTGCAGTCAAAAGAGTTTAAAGACTAAAGTAAAAATGTAACTTCCACTGGCTACCAAGTGATCGATCGTAACTGATACCGCTGCCTTGGAACATAAGTTTACTGTGACATCTCTTATCTGCACTGAGGAGTTTGCCCTCATTGCTTTGTGCATTATGTATAAATGATTGATGTCAGCTTTAACATTTGCTAGAAACAACTTTCGTTGTCTCCCGTGCATTTGTAGTGCTGAAAATTACTTATACTTATATTACTTAAAGAATTTTTCAGCCAGAATGTAGTCATTAATATAAGAACAGTCTTCAGTAGCTCCAGCCTATGTCTGCTATTACATTCATACAGCATAGCCCAGAAATAAACAGCCCTAAGTAGATGTAATAAGCCAAATTTTCTCCTCAGTTCCACCTTTATGATCTCACTCACTTCAGCAGAGGTGGGTAGGTGTGACCAGTCACTGAACCTGCCTCATATCCCTTCTACCAGATCAAATACTTACTAATGGAAAAAAAGGTCAGAAACATTATAAACAAACTCTACAATATGATGAAGATTGGACACAACACTTCTGCTGTTACTATTACAGGAAAAGAAAAAAAAAAACATTATCTGGATAACATAAGGAGCCTGGGAGCCTGTTGCCCATCAGAATTTATTGGGGACTTGATGCAAAAGTAGACAAATGAGGTTGTTAAGTGATGCTTTAACTGGAGGCCATAAGAGTTTGTGCAGCTGTGTGTCATGCCTGCCTCTAAAAGGCAATGTGAAATGCTCTGAACTAAAAAATCCTTGTGCCTGGCTTTCAAAGCAGCAGTCCTGCGGCTGTTAAGAAAAAATATGTGCCTGCTGGGACTGATAATAGCTGATCATCATCACCTATCCCACTGCAATGCTTCTCAGTACACTTTATTTTTTGAGCAAACAGAGAATGTATATTTTGCTTTTGCGTGAGGCTGGATTACAGGCAATACTATACTTACATAACAGTGTAGCAATTCTTTTACTGCTAGCATTTGTGTCTGCTAAATCACAATCAATGACCAATATCAGTATGTCTGTATCGAAAAATACAAATACTGAATGAATTAATTCACTTGCTTTTCATTGTAAGCTAAATGTGTCTTTCAATACTGGTATGTCTTGCTAAGACCAGTAATAGAGACAGAGACTCAATGTATCTCTTTAGACATGAAAAATTAGGAGGGAATTGAAATCAGCACATGGTGAGAACCTCAGTATTTTCTGTGGAAAGAAAGTAGGTTTGTATATGAGTCTTGAGGCCCAAAGAACCCCAGGGCAAAATTAACTTAAAAATGGAAACTGTTGTTCATCTTCAAACCCCTAAACCAATGTATTTCTTCCCTGCCTCTGCTCCTAAGCAGAAGCCATTGTCATATACTGCTCTGTTATTTTTTAACTTTGCAGTGGCCGAGAGAAGGCCCGCAGAGGTTAGAGCAACAATTCCCAGATCTCTACTAAAGAAAACTGCATTTAGAAAAGTCCTACAGCTTCTGACAGTGGGAGCAACTCTGGGTTTCCAAGTTATAAATAGGGGAAAAATTTAACCCACTGAGTTTTATTCTTCACACCAGTCATTTCCCAATGGAGTTGTATCACCAGGATATCACTATAAAAGCATGGAGAAGGAAATTCTTCAGATTTTGCAATATATGCAAAGAAAATGTGACTTACCAGTAAATATCTGATAAAGGGTGATCTTTCCAGCTGTTCAGGCAGCAATGCTGATTCATATATTCCCCATGTTTTGATTTTCATTTTAAGCTACCATTCCAGGCATTAATGTGTTAATTGTCAGGGTTGTATAAATTTTAGTAAAGCCATATGATTTTTGCATGGCAACTATTAAAAATATTTTCCTCTTAATTTCACAGGGGATGCTGAGACTTTCAGAGTTTTTCCCTCTTGCAGAAGGGAATAATTTAGATTTTCTTCCATCCCTGTCAGAAGTTGAACAGACGAACAAAACAGATTCTTCAGAGACAATTTTACACAGAGTTACATCCATCCAATTCAATTATAAATTAAATTGACTAACGAACCATAGCTCATTATGGGAATCAATTACTCAGAACTGTCTTTGGACCAAAAATGTGGAAAATAAAAAATAATGGTCATACTTCAATATACCAGATTGTCAGTGTTTGAAAGCTCTGTTTTTCTCTAGCTTGGCGTAGACCATCGCCAAAAAGAGCTGATAATCATTTGTTTTACTGCTTGTAGAGATGTTCCTGCTTTTATAAAGACTAGTTAATTCTTAAGTTTGATCTCTTTGAGACTAGCACCTCAGGCTTTTTTGAGATGACAGGCCAACCCTGAAGTAATGTCATCACATGGGGATCTTTCAGATCAACTTATGCAAATGTGTTATTGAAAGAAGCCACATTTTAGCCTCTGGTGCAACCCAAACAATAGTAGTAGAAAATGCTATGAGGTAGCATTGGAGGCATTTTCTTAATAAAATCATTCTTGTGACATAGTTGTAGTTGGCACACCCCTCTGCACTGTTTGTAGCTAAAATGTGTAATAGAAGGAAATGTAATAAGAGAAATGAATCCTGTTGGTTTAAGACTGGTGTGAAATGATGATAAAGCATTATTTAAAGTCCCTAAATAAAGCCCTTAGTACAGAGCATGCAGAATAGCTGTTTAGTATAGCTGGTAGTATCATTTGGATAAAGTATGTGGGCCTGGGCAGTGTCAAGGGCAGCCACACAAGTGCATGGTGGGTCACTGCACCAGCACACAAGGATAGATTCAGCACTCCTCCAAAGTATCGGCCTGCTGGAAAGCAAGGAGAGCAGAGCTCCTTGGAGGCTTTGCCAGTTCTTCTGCCATAACTTCCCATTGGCTGGTACATGGAGAAATGCAAGTAAAGCAAAACACTTCTTACAGTTCATGTGTCAGGCCACGCGTTGCTGAAATCCCTAACAATTAAGCATTTTCCTGATATAACTTGATGTGTATAATTCAGCAGGATTAAGCCAAAGTTTTTCGCTGGTGTTTAGCTGTTGTGAGATTTTGCAAATGAGATAATCCTAATCTCTGTGAAGTATGCTTCATTGCTTGGTTATTTAAAAAGCATTTCCAACTGGCATGTTATATCAAATCTTGCTGCATCTTCTTCCTTCCCTCCCGCAGGCAGGGCAGGAGGGCTGCCTCTCTCATTAGGGCTGGCTGTGCTCTCTCAGAAGCAGTTTTCATGAATGGGAGCGGGTATGATGGAAGGCAGGCTGGAAGTCAGGCAGCCCATCTTACCCTGAGTGTGCTTTAGACCAAACAGTTCAAAATGAGGCTTATTTGGGAAGTGTAATAGTTAGGTTAATGACCTGTGCCTTCCTTGCCACCATTATTTCTTATAATCGATCACAATTTTTAAAGCATCTTTGTAATATGCACCAAGCATTGAATATTAATGAGTTGCAGAAATATTTTAGGGATGTATTAGGGACGTGCTTACTAGAATACCAGTGTTATCAGATGGCCAAGACTTTTCCCCCCAGTAATTACTTTTTCCAGCCCTACCCTTTTTGCACTGATCAGCAGAGCTTTAAGCTGAAATGAGATGGGCATTGCAGCCCGACTGTTACTTAGCAAAGTCTGCCACCAGTTTAATTTTAACCAATTAGAAGAGCCAATCTTCCTTAGTTCAGAACTATATTAAAAGATGTCACATTCAAAGGCTGGGTGTGCAGGCCATTAATTAGGGGTGTCCGGCGAAGGGCTGCCCTCAGCTGTCACTGGGGCCATGGCAGGCGCCCTGGCCCACCTGTTGCAGGCAGAGGGGCTTGGCGGCAGCAGCTTCTGCACGAGGCCTCTGACTGGCCTGTGGGGAATTTGCACTAATTAGAATTAGTTGTCCCTCTGCAGCCCAGCCCCTGACACAAATTGCATTCTGCAGCTTTTTGTTCCACTTGAGTTCACAGACAAAATAGCCCATGCCATGTTTGAAATGAAGCAAGGCAATATGAAAGGGTTTTATGTAATTGGTTAATATACTTTAACATTTTAACTAATATCTTTGGTGTTAGTTTCTCGAAAGGAAATGTGTTTGCTTTCTTCTTCTTTTTCTTAATAATTATTTATGATCACACTGTGGGTAATTTTAATATAAACTTGTTCAGGTGTCATTAAATCATTGTTGGGCTTGACTGCATGTGTAAGGAAACAAGCGACCTTTAAAGATTATAGTTTTTAGCAGGAGCCATGGTAATGGGGAGCTGCAGAAGTACACACTGCACTGGCAAGGAAAAAAAGACCTTTCACACTTACCAAGAGAATAACTTTATTGAATCATATGACCAATAAAGAGAAATTGTTCTAAAAGATATGAAAAGGGCAAGTAAAGGAGGTAAAGGGTCTGTTGATGAAAATACGGAGACAGGTAGGTTGACTGCAAAAGTTGGAAAGTTTCACTCATAAGGCACTGGTAGAAATGAGAAATTCTGCTCATGGCAGCGGCTGACTGCATTAGAGCATCTCAGCTGCCTGGTGACGCATCTGGCACCCCAGCATCAGTGATGGCACCTCAAGGCACCTGCCTGCAGAGATGGTGCCTCTCATCAAACATTGTGCCTGACTGAGCCTGGAACTGGGACTGGAATGAAAAGGGTGATTAAGTATCCCTGTGGGAATCCAAAGGAAGTCACAAGAACTTCCCCAGAGAGGTGGAAAATCACAGGCACCCTAAAACGCTCTTGATTGTTGCTGGGTGATGAATCAGGCATCCACATCTGCCAGCCCTGGGGATGGTAGAACATGCAGGTCAGACTGCCAGGGAGTCTATATCTTGATATTTTTGGTATTTACTTTTCAAAAGTGCAGTCAAGGCCTGGAATATTTTCTTTGGTGTCCAAGAAAAAAAGGGAGAGTAAAGCAAAAATGCCAGTGAGTTTGCAGAGCTGACAGAATTAGAGCAGGTGGAACGCCCATGATTGCTGTCTGGTTCAGGTTGCATTCCATATCTGTTGTCTGTACATTGGTACTTCGTGGCTCTTCTGTTGGCGGCAATCATATTTTTTTGATAGAATTGTAACATGCACAGGAA
This sequence comes from Oriolus oriolus, assembly GCA_013400235.1. Taxonomy (NCBI): domain Eukaryota; kingdom Metazoa; phylum Chordata; class Aves; order Passeriformes; family Corvidae; genus Oriolus; species Oriolus oriolus. The sequence continues at coordinate 219,439 of VXBT01013961.1, forward strand.
GGCTTTGCAGATGTTGGGGAATTGATGCACTTGAGGGTTACTTGTCAGCCCATTGATGATTCCAAATATTTTACTTAATGGATTTTCTTTAAACTTCTCTTCATGTGTATTTTCCCTTGCAAAAGAATATCCCAAGTGCCAGTGATAATTTTAAGTAAATTATCAATAATCATTGGTATATAAATATATTAAGGTATGGGGTTTTTGATTGCTAATTGCTGGCCTGATCCTGTTCTAATTAACATCAATGGTAGATTTCTGCTGGCTATAAATGAAGTAGAGTGACTAAGAAATAGGCCTTTCCCTCTTTCTCTATTTATGATAGATCTCTGAAGTTATCATTTTTCTTCAAATTTATTCATTGTTTGAATTTCATTTCCCATCTAGTATTTATTAGCATTACATTCCACATCCTGTTAATGAATCTAGATTCATTCATTAAGCCCTTGCTTAGTTATGATGGTGGTATTTTGTCAACCCCATGCATTTAAAACCCATGATTGAGAAACCCTAAAAATTATGACCCTATGCTAAATCACAAGGTTTTGTAGTAAGTACATTTTGGCTCTTACCTCTTTAGTGATTGTATACAATGTGTATACAATCGGTATACTCAATGTGCCTGTATTGTATGATTTTTTCAAACTTTCCTCTGTAACAAAGGCCAGAAATATCATTCTTTTTACTGACAGCTGAACTTGCTATCTTGTCATGTGACTCTAGAAGCACACCAAGTATCACAAGCCTCATCAGTACTTCAGTAAAATTGAGCTCCGTTGTCTTTTGTGGTTAGTCGTAGGTCTCATGCTCTGGTCTTTTTGTTTCCAGCTCTGAAATCAAGCAAGTACATCCAGTATAAATAGCTGTACATATGAACACCACATTCATTTTTGTGTGGTTTTGTGTAATTTTGAAATCCAACTCCTTTAAGTCCATACTGCAAAAATGCTTCCCTGGGATGGCACAATGATGAACTTTCATTTTTGAAGATCTGCTCTACTGTAATTTCAAATCAGGGAAAAAAGCTGTCTTTTAAGAAATAATATCTTTCTCTGTTTACTAATCCTTGTCCCATGGATATTACTGTATTGTCAATGAGTAAAAATAAATACGGTATTTGGAATTTTATGCCACTTCAGCCTGCCACCCCTTTGTAATCTCTTGTCAAGGAGATTAGACTGGAGTAGATGTCTGTGTACTGAGTAAATTACTTTTGCTACAAGCAAACTAGGAGGTTAACTGAATGCTCAGTATTGGCACCAACTGCTGACCATGTTAGTCATTGCCACTCAGAAAACACAACTGTGTTACTCCACTACAGCAGTGGTGCCAACTCAGTTGACTCTGTCACTGCCATTCCACAAAGGGGATGTATTAAACAAAACTGTTTAGTGGTCTAGGTTTTCTCACCCATTCTGTCATTTCAAAATATGATCCTGACACTTCAGAAGTTTATTTACAGACAAGAAACAAAGAATTTTACTCTGGAGCAATCAGACTCTGCAAGTGCAAATCACAAAGGCAGTTGGTGAGCATGCTAGGCTCAGATGTGGTTCAGCCCCTTTTATTCCCTACTCCCTCCTTTTCCCAGTGGAATATGCAACCCACAGAAAATACAGGCCCATCGTAATGAAAGCATTTTTTCTATTAGTGCCACATGTCTTCTTTGCTGTTTGATAGACCTTGTTCCAACAAGATAACTTCAGTTTTTCTTAGACAATGCACTGTATTAAAAGCTCTATCAATCCTCCCCAGAGGTTGAGCTCTGCTGGGCCAGAAGAAGGAATTGCAGTGCTGAAGCAGCTGGCTCAAAAAGTATTTTAGTTAAGAACAGAAGTTGCTAAATGAAGCACCAAGCAGATGGTCTGATTCCAGCTTTAAAAGCATTTGAAGACCTCTCACTTGAATACCTGAATTTTTGAAGGTTTCTGGCCACAACCACCTCTCGTTTCTAAGTCACCTATTTGGGATGTGGTAAAATTAAAAGCAGTTCTGAGTCTCCAAGCGCTACCAGTGTATCATGCTGCCTCTGTGTATTCTCCCTCTCCTCATCACACCATTGAGAGAGAAAGGGCATAATTTTCAATGGGCAAGACAAAAAAATTGTAGAATTTCATGTGTCACATTTAGTCCATTTGTCCCCCATTGGCTATCTCTGGGTAACTACTACAATAAACCATTCAGGTTTTCTCTTCTCCTCTTCTTCTTTTCCTCCCTGTTCTTATTCCCTTTCTTTTTTTCCCACATCTTATAATGTCATCTAGTTATCCAAAGAAACTTACACAGGAGAGGAAAGAAAAAGGAGTCTTGGATTGGGTCAAATACAGTTCTTGTTAGCTCCAGCATAGCTAATCTATGTGTGACCTTGATAGCTTGGTTTTCAAGTAGATGCTCATTTTTTTTTTTTTTATGAAAAGTTGTCAGTTGCAAAACATGCTGCTAAAAGGAGAATAAAATGATTTGTCAAAATTGTATGAATTTGTAATTCATAATAGGCAACAGCAATTTAAGGAAATAGTTTTCCACTACTCACATTGCTGTCAAAATAAATGCGGGGAGGATAATTATAGTAATTAACAAAATACTTAATTACACTTTGTCATAAGATAAGGTTGTTTGATTCCTGATTAGGAGTAGATCAATAACCAAATATCTCACTGTACATATCTGATTATTACTGCAGGGCTAAAGTCATGTATCAGTTTTCCAAACTGTGCAAAGCAATGGGAAAATATTATCTCAACAGCTGGCTGTTCTGCAAGTCACATCCTTGAATGTGCATCTTCACCCACATAGGTCTGAGGTCTTTCATTGTATTCTGTTCTGCAGGACTTGGCATCCTGCTGCATCTGGGATACTTTTGAGAAGGATAAGAGATGTTAAAAAGCATGAACATTCTTAATGGAAAGTAATACTCTCAGAGAGACGGTATGGAAAATTACAGCAAACCTGGGCAGCTCAGACCTGTGTAACATAGAGGGGGAAAAGTCCCTGTATGTGACTACAAATGAGATTCAGATAAGTGTGAGATGATAGGGTATCAACCACACTTTTATAAGTGGTCATGAAAGTCCGGTATTCTTTGGGGATTCCTATCCCAGAAGAACATGTGTACGTGTTTTTCTTCTTGGCCCTCTGCAATATATGCCTGAAAGGAAGTTTCCAACACTGGGAAAGCATCCCAGGAAAAATCTGCATACACAAAGAAATATCTTTTTCCAATTTCTATACCATCATTCAGAAATACAGCTCATATCTAGGCAGTTGGTGTACTTTCTTGTCTTTTGTAGGCCAAAAAGGCTAAAAGTAAAGATGAAAGGGAAATGTTGTGATTGTGCTGGGTGACAAGAAGTTGATCTATTCTGGTGCTTTGCAAACCACCTCCAGCCTCTTCTATTAGCCTGTCCTCTGCATTCCACAGTTCTGGACAAGAAGAGGCAGTTAGTCTTTTTCCTTGATTTTATCAATGATCATAAAGAACAGGATCTAGCAAATCATGTAATCTTTTGTATAGCAATCAACTTTCTTAGCCAAATAATTCTGCCTTTTCCATGTCTCAATAGAAAATAGATTGGAGAAATACAATTTCTCAAGGGCAAAATGCAGACTTCTGAAAGCACCTCAGTGACTCTGGGGTCTGGATTCCATTGAAAACAAAAGATATTTATGCTCCTAATACTCTTACATTTGAGATTTTAAATTTTTAAGTCATATAAGTGCTTTTGAAATGGATACTGCCATAAGCCCAGTTCTACTGACGCAACCCATACAGACTCTTTACCTGATTAAAAATTGGTTCCAGTAAATTGAATTTGAAATGTGTCATTTTTATATTTGCTGACATTCTTGGGTCCCCTACTGGTTGTATGTCATTGGTGTTCCAGGCAACTGCCAGGAAATAGCCTGTGAATTGCATGGGACAGCTGGGGAAGAGTGGTGACCCTCACCATTCCTCACTCTGCCCGATCCCGGTGGCTAATGTAGTGCAGTGCTGGGGCTGTGACTGTAGCACAACCAGCAGCCAATGTATGGCATGATGAACCTCAGGAGGACAAAAGAATATTCCCATAGTCTGTGCAAAACACCACAGCTACGTGATACAGTACAGTAACTGATAGGTTCACTACAGTTTTGATGGAGAAGGAGGCAAGATTTTCCTTTACTTATTCCTCACCCCTTCTTTCGACATATTCCATCCTCAGTGCATTCTGCTTCCTCAAAGCACAATTCTCTCAGAGGCCGTGATCCTAAGTGTGATCTGATCTGAGGCTTCAAGTATGTCATTGAACCAGCAGGCAGCTGTCAAAAGGGGTGTTCCCTCCCACCCGCAGCATGCCCTCCATCCGCCTCCCCTGGGTGCTGCAGCTCTCGTGGCTGCACAGCTGCAATACATCCTGCTGGAAACCAGTGCAGCCCAAAGGAAAGATTTCACTGCAGCCAGGTCAGTTCCCTGATCAGGCCAAAGCATGGTAAGGTGAGCACTTGTGCCAGCATCACCGAGACAGGGAGGAGGGGACTTCTTCAGTTTATACTGATTGGTGGTCTCTCCCCAGCCAAGCTGCATTCTCTTTTAACACCCCAATGGCTGATAATATGTTTTCATACTTTCCCAAAATTGAATTTTTGGGAAAAGCCACTGTCAACAAAAGTTTTTGCTAATTTAATGCAGACTGAACATATAGGTGAAGGAACATTGTGCGTGGAAACAGATATTGGAGATAAGAGGAACAAAAAGTATGTGTTTACCTAGGCAAGATGTATGTGTGCCTGGATAGTCTCAAGTCAGTTAAAATGCTTTCTTTTGAAATAAGTAGCAGAAACATTGAATTAAGTGTGAAGTTTGACATTGACTTCGGTGGGAGATGGATCTCAGGAGCTGATCCTGTAGAATAATAGACAGTAGTCAAAGCTGGGATTCTTTTAATGCAGTTCTGCAGCCACAAAATAATCCACCAATTCCTATAAAATGGCAGGATAAGCAGGCTTTTATTTTCACGAAGTAAAATTTAGTTTGTGATCTGCTTGGTTTTCACAGATAGACTTCCAAACCAAAAAATTTTCTAAATAAGTAAATAGTGTACAAGAACAATACACCTTTGTGGAGCCTTAATCCTGAAGTCTAATAATGGCAGTGCAGAGTCACTCAGTGGGGGCTATAGTTTGGCAGTATGCATAGCCTTCATTATCAGAGATTTTCAGCTGTAGATATCAGGGTGAGAAGACAAAGGGTGACAGATGCTTGTTGTCAGAGTTTGCTGGTTTTCACATGCCCTCCGTTGTTCCTGACATCAGGGAAGGAAGTTGCGTCCATTTTCCATTCCAGAATTCTCAACTGTTTCTCATGCGTACTGAGTTTCTAAAAACCCAGCATATTGCCAGCAAGATCTCCCTGGCTTGTCCAATGAAGGTATGATAAATTGAAAAAGTAAAAAAAAAAAATTGACAAGTTTCTAACCAGGGATACGATGTGGTCATCCCAAAGCATAAACCTCACAGAGCAGGAACTCTGCCACTGCCTTTAGGCCCAGCTGGCTGCAGAGCATAGGGGCCTTAGTAACAGCACTGTGATGCTATTGCAGAATGCAGCAGGGCTTAAATGGTAAACAGAGAACAAGGAGAACTTCCTTTCCCCTTCTGTCCTCTCCCCAGATGTACGGTGTTAGGTTACTTAATTAATTTTAACAAGGGAATGACATTCCCCCTCCATTTGTGCCTTGTCTTGAAAGGATGCAATGTACAAATATCAGTTTCAGCACATGATACCCCACCAAAAAGAACGCTGGGCTAGATCCTGCCAAAATGAGTAGCAAAATCTCTTCTCAGAAAAAAACCTGGGATTGGTCTTTGGAAAAAAATAACACATTTCCTGAGAACTCTAATTAATCTATGAGGTACTCAGTGTCTGCAAAGTTGTTCTTAGAAACTGAGATCTGGGCACCTTTCCTTGGAGGTGCTATTTATATTTTTGTATGCCTCTGCATGCAATAAAAGCCAGCATAAAATCATATAATTAGAGCAGCTTCTAATTGGAATGACAGGAATTAGGAGAGGTGGATAACAGCCAAAGTAAAAACACATAGGGACAAAAGCAAAGTGTTCTGTAGAACACCACAAAAAGAATGCAAGTGCTGGAGTAAACTCTTACGCTGAAGTGGCTGCTTAAGACGGATGGCTAAACAAAGGACAATTGAGGTGGGTAAATGAAAGGAGACCTTGCAAGCTACAACATACCAAAATAAAAAATCCTCTTCAACTGTACTGCCTTTTTGGGGAGGGTGAGGGGGCTGATAAGTTTATTTACACTTTTAAAAAGCACTGCCAATCCCAACTTATCAGTTACTGTCTTGTGACAATTTATTCATTGTTCACTGTTAGAAGCTAGAAGTTACATAGGAAGCATGATTGGTGATAGCTTCTCTATTTCAATATGGTATAATAGAGATAACAGAGTGCCCAAAAGCTCTACAGCCGCCTTTTTGTCTGCTTTGTCTCTTTTCATTACTCTATCAGAATCTTCATTTAATATAATCCAAAAAAGCAAGGTAATTGCTTCACTTATCAGTTATCATCGCACTCGCATACTTATCATGTCAAAATTATTTATGTGGATGGCCAGGTTGATCTTGCTGCATTTAGAAGCTTAAAATTTGAATAACTGTTCTGCCATTTAGGTTATCAAAATTGCAGCATAAGCAATGAGTTTCTTCATTCTGTACCTTCGAGGGAGAATAGGAAGCATCTCATTGCAGGACTAGTTTACCTGTGGCTGAACACCGCTCCAGGGAGACTTACAGCAATTCTGTAGCCTGGCACTCTGAGTGCTGGGGACAGGCTTCATTTGCTAGATGAACAGTAAATAAAAATGGCATGATATAAATAGAGACAATAGAGAGAGACATAAGGGGGCATTGTCAAGGTTGTCATAGGTCCCAAATTAAAATAATAATTTACAGACTTGTGCAATTCTTTCTTAGTTTGTCTCTTCTGTTTGAAACATGTTTCATAGCTCTTTTTCTATATCATTTTTATTTCCTTATGATTTTGGTAGATGGTAACTCACCTGTTTGAAAACCCCAGAGGCTGAAATAAAACAAAGCATGCAAGATCGGAAAGTCATTTTTAACAACTTTTTTTTTAATATAAAAGAAATTTCCTTCAGCCAAGCTCTTGAACACCTTCACAAAGCATAACAAAGAAAAGCTAAGCACAAACAGATACAAATAAAATAAAAAGAAATGTGCAAACATTTTTTCCAGCACAGGTGGGGAATTCGTGGCATAGATGTCTTTTCATCAAATTACTCCGATAGCCAGGAACCTCTTCTTGATAACCCCTCACAAGCACCTTGCGGACCACTGGACATTTTTACATGATGACTTCTCTGGAAATTTTTTCATTGAAAGTGGACAAATTGTTATTCACCATTTGTTATTCTCCTAATAAAGACCATTCCAGGGGTTTTGCAAAGCTCTTCGGTGAGTGAGCAGAATAAATGCCAAGTGACCAAGGGTACCAGTAACTCCCCCTGGAGACTGCAAACTGGCCCATTGTAAGACATTCAAATTAAAGACATCGTGAGCAATCCATAACATGCAGAGTACTACCTGTGTGAAAATTAGTTTGCATTTATATACTAAAGAAGTGAGGAGGGGTTTAACGTGAGTTTATAATTCCTTTGCATACAGAGAATGGCCAAGTTCAATGAGTTTTTAACTATAAAATATTTTCTAACCTGTGTGTCCACAGGCTGGTTTTGCTCCCTTGCTTCTTACACAGCAGCCATTGTGGCAGGTTTTGCTACTGGCAATGGCCAACCATGGAACAGTGAGGAGCGAGATGGGGAAACAGTTTTTAGCCCTGCATCAAGCCTTGGATCACTTTCAACTGGCCTCTCAGTCACTGCTTGGGCATTTCTATTCTAGACAATATCATGTCATATCCCTCAGTTTTTAGGAAACTGGTTGCATCTGTCAAGAATCCATAGGTGTCCCAACACTTGACGAAGCTCCTGAGTCGCAGGCAGAAAAGACAAATACATCTCTTTGCCATAGTTTTTTGGCTGCATATGAAACAATTCTCTTTCATTACTCCCTTTAGCAATAATTACTACAACCTCTGAGACTTAGTAAATCTTGGGAAAAAGTCACAGCAGAGAAAAGGGCAGTCTGAAATACAAATTGTAATTTCTCAATAGGTTGCAATACCAAAATTATGTGGGCTAAACAGAGATTGTGTGCCTAGGTCAGCACTCAGGATACTTTTATAGCTTGAGTTTCTGGGCCTCGGCGATGTTTTGACCCAGCTATTTTGTGGTTTTGGACTTCTGTGCAATTTATTTACCATATAACTTTACAGCAGGCTTCACATTCAACACTCATCTCATGTAATGATTACTCATGCAATTAATGGCAAACAGCGGAGAGTAACGTTTGTCATTTTTTTTTTCCAATCTTTGTTCCCTGGAGGGCACTAAAATATATTTTATAAGTGTATCCAGGCAATCATTATCCATATCATGTTATGGGTTTTGTAACTTCACAATGTATTTGATTGAAACATCATAACTCTTTCCAGGACAAAGGCTTGTAACATTACAGATGCAGGGAACAGAGAGGTCAACAGCTGACGGCTGGTGGTTGGAGAGACACAGTCACAATATTCCCCAAGTTATTACAAAAATATTTAACTGAGCAATGATGGAAGAAACTAAAAGAATCTAGTAAACATTAAAAGTAAACATAATTGTTGCAAATTTAATTAAATTCTCTGCTGTCTTTGATGTGATGGCTGATCTGTAAGTCTTTCAATTTCTTTGCTTTAATATCAGCATTTCCTCAGTCTAAACCTTTTTGAGACAGTAGCGTTTTATCTCAATTATTGCTTTTTCTCCATCAGTCTTTAAATATAATCTCATTTGCCTTTATGGATACCATAACCCTTCTGAACAGCTTTTAACCTTTTTTAAAAATCGCCTTGACCTGAGGATGCCCAAAGTTTTTTCTTCTTTCTTCTCTGATTTTTTTAAAGCAGTATTGAATAATAGAAATTGGACAGATGAGTGATTTCCTATCCAGAGAACTGCATGTATAGCATCTTAGGATGCTAGAACAGAATTTTTGTTTGAATAATAATAATAAAAAAAATTAAGATACCTCTATCTAGCTTTCTGATAGGAAAGAACCTTCAGCTTTGACCTCCATTTCAGTGGCAGCATTGTAGCCTGTGCTGCCACAATATTAGCTTTATCTTTTCAAAAGGGAAAAAAAGCTTTCTTTGTACAGTAGCACATTAGCTTCAAAGAGCACTTACCTCAAGAGTCCAGCTCATCCTTCTGGTAAATTTAAGAAATACTCAGCTTAAGATTGTCTGTTTCAATCACAGATAATGTAGATAACTTTGTGTCTAAATGTCACAAAGCAAGCTTTATGTCTGCTTTGTCTTTTCTCCCCACCCTTTCAGTTTTATTTTCTAATTTAGTATCTAACAAAGATGCAGGCTAATGGAAGATTGATACATGAGTACAACTAACCCTCCTGGAGTTTGATTGTAAATGTAAAAGTTGCTATTCACTGTGATTTGGTAGCTTTGTGTGTCTTAGGTGGTGGGATGGGGGATGGATGTCTTCACATGCAGTACAGCGCCTACAGAGTCAAACGTGTGCTCTTTGCATCACCAGCCTGGCTGAGTAAATTCGGTGCTGCACTGGCCACAGATGTGTCCCTGCATCTGCCTGCCCCATGTCACCTGTTGTTTCCTTTACTGGTTTACATGTGAGACAGGTATACCGGCTTTCTGAACCAGGTGGAGGTGTGCACACCAAGCAGTAAAACCCCAAAAGGCTTTTCCCCAGTGAAACCTGCCAGTCTGTGATACATGTGCCACCTCAAAAGTGTTAGGGCATTCTGGTACCCTCCCTTGAGCTATTATCACAACAAACATCCTCTCTTTCTCTTCACTTTCTACATACACACACAGTTTGAGCATCAGCACCCAGAAACTTGCTTTCCACTGTGATTACAATTACCTATCCCAAGCAGTGATGCTTAAAATTGAACTTAAATGCTTAAAATGGTTCATGAGAGCAAAAGGCTATACCTGTGAGCACCCTAATGTGTTAAACAACCATGCCAAGTAGCATTATATGTATCTTGCAGCAGCAACTTAAAAAGACCATCTGCCAAAAGAGGATGCTTTTCTATTTCAAGTTCTCCTACTTGTAGTTTTAAGGGAAAACAGTGAGTTTAAGAAGTTGATGATTGGGTTCAACTACACCTCCCTAGACTCAGACAGTAGCATTATTGCTCAAAAAAGAGCATGTTTAGCAGAAAGCAGGGGAAAACTGGTTGCAGTGATCCTCCCCTGGATGAGCACATGTAGCCACATGTGTATACCTGAGAATTTACATAGAAATGTCTTTGTGCTATTTCACTTGAATTATGATTGCCTTGCGTGATAAATATTTTGAGAGCATAACATTGCAAAAGTAAAAAAGGGGGATATTTATTCTTCAGATTTAAAATTAATTTCCTGTGTTTTTCTGGGTTTTTATCCTATCTAAGTTGTATCCTTATGAGTTCTTTACACTGAGACCAGTATCAGATGAAATGTAAATGTAATGGTTTCTATAAATGTTAACCCACTGCAACACTCCATCCCAGAACTAAAGATCTGGCAACTGTTTTAGGTTAAGGTACTGCTCCTCTCCATGTTAGGTAATCCAATGTCATTTAAGTAAAATAAATTGGAACTACTCAAGGAATAAAAAGAGGTGAAAGTGCAGAATCTGGTTTGGATAAAAGTTTAATTCTTCAGTTCCAAGTGACACAGCCCTTACAGGAAGCAGAGCAAACTCAGACAGGAGTGGCCAAGTAATGAAGATGGATGCATCTTGTTATCAGCAAGCCATTTACTAGGGCTTGATGTAACCTTAAACATTGCAGATAGCTCAATGGCACTTGCCACTAAGCCTCTAATTAATGAATAGCAGGCCCAAAATTAGCAATGTGCATTTACAGATGAATTCTGGGCACTCATTAAACGATGTTCGAATACCAAGCAGTAACTGTTAGGTTTATTCCTTCTGGATTACTGTATACAGTGTTTGTTTGCTGGGAGTTTTCACAGGAGGTTTTGTGTGCTCAACTGCTGTGAGCCCAGGTGCACTTCAGGAAAGGGTATAGTTCACTCGAGGAGGGCAAGACAGAGTAGCTGTAAACCAGGCATTGTAACACCTGTGCAGCAATTTAAGGAGGATTAGAATGATCCTCTATGCAGCTTTAACTGCAGTGAGAAAAAGGGCTCAATTGCTCAGAGCTGTTCTCAAACCTCAGTTTTATGTTACCCTCCTTTGCAATGTCCATACTGGCGCCTTCCAAGGTGATCTGGAAGAGGACACAGGAGGGTTCAATGGTGGGTTGTTTAGTAAAATTCTTGTTCCTCCACAGCTCATGTGACAGCATTGCTGTGGAAGTGGTCCTGCATACAGTGTCCCAGCTCCTTGATCAAGCAGACAGATAAGGGGCTCAGGATGAAACCTGCATCTTAACATGTATATGCAAATCAAATGTCATTTTAGAGCAGTAATACAGCAAATTATTTAGGTGGTCCTATTGCAAATGTGCCTTAGGAGAAACAACAGTGCAGCTATAAGAAATGAATCAGACCGTGTTTCCACAGCAGCTAAGTCATATCTGTATCAAATCAGAAGAAGTTTAAATCACCTTCTGTGCTGAACTATAATGCAAGTGAGAGAGAATGAGCCTTTCAGAAATATTGGTATAAACTGCAATTGAGGGCAAACAGGCAGAGCTGGTTTAAGCAAAGTCAGAATTGAATCCAGCATCCCTGAGAAATTAGACAGACTGGTCTCTGTAAGTGGAAAGGTAGCTATAATTTTCTGGGAACGGATCCTTTCAGACTACTAACATCGGTATTCAGCAACATGAGGTTTTCTGCATTATGAGTGTTCTCATTAATGTGCCATCCATCTACTACCGCATGGCAAGTGCAGTGATATTATCTATTAAAAAAATAAAGGGGGATAGAGAATAAATGGTACTTTTCTGAAAGGCATCCTGCAAATCATCTTATCCTAGAACTGTTCTCCATGTCAGAGAAGTTTTAATGCAGTACCAGTCTGCTGTGATGTAAAATTACTAATGTGATTGGCATTCCAGTTGCATGACATACAGAAGAGAAACATCCGCTTGGAGCAGAGCTCACTTTCAACTGCGCCTGCAAACATTTGGGGTTTGTGCACAGGCTGTGTAAGCAGGATCCCATGCACATTCCACATAATCCAGTGCCATGCATCCAGTTCCATTTATGGGCAAAATGAAACACAAGCTCTTCTTTCTATGGATTGTTCCCACATCAGGCTTTTCAAAGTTTAATGTGGACAAATTTAGGAAAGGGGCACTCCCATAGCTCCATGCAAGCTGTTCAAAGTTGGCAGGTTTAAAATTTTAAAAAAGAAAAAAGAAAAAGAAAAGAAGAAAGCACAAACTTTTTCTTAATAAAATACTATTCGGTAGAAAAGGTAAGTGGGCTGGGATTTTGTAACTGGGCCTGGATTTTCCTTTGTGTTTGTTGATAGAAGATGGGAAAAGCAACTGTCTTATGTAGCTTTCCCAGCTTCTTTTTGCTGCAGAGAACTAAATGCATACTATTCTGTACATGTGTAAGGTGATGCTGTTATAATGAGAGTTGCTTTCTTTTATCTTTGAACAAAAAACTTTATTTGAATGAGAAAACTGTATTATCTCTCATGAAGAGAAAGCTCTTTCTCCCTCTTTTTTTTGTCACTTCCTTATAGAATTATCTCTGAAGCTTTCCCTAGCATCCTCTCTCTTTTTCTCTGCAACTATTTTGAAAAAAAGGAATCCATAAATCAGCAACAAGTATGCTTAGTTACCCATAGATAAGGTGACAGACAGCAACTATAGGAGCTCTCCAGTGCTATGAAATTCCAGAAAAAATGCAGTAAAATATATTTAATAGGATGGATCTTTTTTGGATCATTACTGCTTATTAATAACAGTATGAGCATCTTGCAGGCTGAATGTAGGTTGAAAGAAATGTGTAAATTCACAGTAAAAATGTTAGTACATGTTTTTTAGAATTCTGAATATTCATCTCTCTTATTTCTCCCATACGTGCACCACAATGTTAGTTGGCAGCAATTGAACTATGGTTTTATATTTCTAGAACTGTCCTTACTCCCCTTTTCCACTCACAGAAGCCAAGAACTGCAGCAGGCTTTGTAGAGGCACACATTAATTTCAGTTTAGTCCTGCAAGCTACATTCCTTTCCAAACATGTTTTAACCTGACATCATGTTCTTCCTCAAACTTCTCACAAATAAAGATGTGATTCATATAAACTTCCACTCTCCCCAAGCTTTGCCAACTCTTCATTTTCTTTTGGCAGACTTTGTGGGCACTTCTGATTCTAGACAGGAATGACAAACTCAGCACCTTCTATGTGCTGTACCAGGGGCAGCATGGCAGACCATACAAATCCCCTTTCTGAGCACAATGTGCGCCTCAGAGATCTTGCCATAGGTTGTTTCATGAACAGCAATTGCTCTGTGTAGTAGGGGTGGTGCAAAGGCCTCCTGAAGTTGGCAGTGTTCATCATGGACCAGTAAACAGAATGGGGTTGGGCTTTATTCTGGCCAGCACCTGGTATTATTCTGCCTCACACTGCCTGCTGCCACAATGCCCCTGTGGGACAAGTGGAGGGGCGGTGTTCTGTCAAGATCAGACTTTACCTAGTTTTGTTGAAAAAGCATATTAGTTGATTTTGATAATGGATTTATATTCCTTAATGTGATGAGCTATGTCTTCTACTTGAAAGAACAGTTACTACTACACCTGCCACTTTCCTTAGTAAAGATGAAGGAGTGTAAAGTTGTTGTCAGGTTTATTCCTTGCGTTTCTTAATGAGCCAGACTGTGCCATACTTTTTGTATCAGAGCCTGGTGAGCAGGCTTTCCCCATAGGATTAATGCATGATTTTGTGTTGCTTTCCCTTTGAGTTGTCACACGTCTCTAAGTGAAAAGCTGTCAGACCTCACAAAAAAACCATTTATGCCTTAGAATCATAGAATCATTAAGTTTGGAGAAGACGTCTGAGATCATTGAGTCCAACCATTAACCCAGCACCACCGGTGTTCACCACTAAACCATATCCCAAGTGCCACATCCACGTGCCTTTTGAACATTTCCAGACATGGTGATTCCACCACTTCCCTGGGAATCCCATTCCAGTGCCTGACCACCTTTTCAGTAGAAAAATAATTCCTAATTTCCAATCTAAACTTTCCCTGGTGCAACTTGAGGCCATTTCCTCTGGTCCTGTCACTTGTTACCTGGCAGAGGAGACTGACCCCCACCTCATTACAACCTCCTTTCAGGCAGTTGTAGAGAGCAATAGCATCGCCTTCTGGGCCTCCTTTTCTCCAGGCTAAACAACCCCAGCTCCCTCAGGCACTCCTCATATGAATCACTCTCTAGACCTTTCTCCAGCTCCACTGTCCTTCTCTGGACTCAGTCCAGCACCTCAATGTCTTTCTTGTCATGAGGGGACCAGAACTGGAAACAGCACTTGAGGTGTGACCTCACCAGTGCTGAGCACAGGGGGGCAATCACTGCCCTGGTCCTGCTGGTCACACTATTGCTGATCCAGGCCAGGATGCCATTGGCCTCCTTGGCCACCTGGGCACACACTGGCTTGTGTTCAGGTGGGCTGATGTGACCTGGCACTTTGCCTTGTTGAACCTCATACAGTTGGTCTATATAAACACCATATAAATGGCACATATAAATGCCACTAAACAAGATTAAAAACACAGCTTGGAAGTCAGGTGGAGGTATTAAATGAGGTGCAGCTAGTGAGCATCTCTGTGAGACTACTATGCTCCCAAAGCCATGGTGAAGAACCACCCAAAGGCCTAAAACCTGCTTTATATACTTTCAAGTATAAAGACTTCAATAAATTATGTACAAAACAAGCCAAAGAAGTAATGGAGTCCAGAGAAATAAGAGATCCTAAAGCTCTGGAAGGATAGGATCACAGGATGAACTGAGACAGAAGAAGAGAAAAGAAATCAAAACTAAAATAGAAAAGAGGACAAAGAAAAGTGAAGGGGCTGAACACCTAACAGAAGCTCTTCTGTCCTTGGAAACAGTATCTGTACTATCTACCATAGTACAGCCATGTTATCCATTTATCATACAACCAATATGGAATATCATGCAGACCATCCGTGAGTCTTTCCAAGGGTGAAACAAACAGTATAAATTGCCTCCAAGAGTCTAGGGAGAGACATCACGACTCTCCCAATGCAGAGTCCCCTGGCAGCAGAACCACCCCCACAAACAGTTTGCAGTCTGTGCTTATTCCAGTTTTATTCACTCGAATAATGAAATTCAAATGCACGTAGCAAGCAGTAATTTCAGGTCCAGGATACCCACTTTGTAGATATTCTCTGTAGGCAATCTGGGCAGAAATTACAGTGTTTGCAGCAATCCCAAAAAGTATGTGCAATGTGTAAATTAAGATGTTTAAAATACCAGAACTCTGAAGATGTGAAAGAGGTTGTCTTGTGAAGTGACAATGATGTTACCTGTTTACATCAGCTGAGGGTACAACCTAACCTGGTTTTTGTATATTTTTCCTTATTGCAGTTATCAGTGATTCTTGGAAGCTTCCTTATGTATGGGGTTTTTTTCTTCTCTATGTTACTATAAAACCGTTTCTGTATGCTGGGCTCCAGGCACTGCACTTCTTTTGAAACATATATAAAACACTAAAAAAGGAGAATGTTGTCCCAGGGGATTGGTAACAGACAAAAAGGCCTCACCTCTCTTATTCTTTCCTAAAGTAGGTCAGTTTTAGGCTACTGTACTGGTCCAAATACAGCCAGAATCAGTAGTGAGATTACAACTGGGCTATGAGCAATCTGTTTGTTTGTCTCAGAAAGCATAGCATGTCTATGGGCTGATCACTTTGCCTTTTATTTTTCTGACATTTACATTTATTTAGCCAAATCGCTTCTAAGAAAGGTTAATCCATCACATTATCTGATTGCTCAGCCCTTACTGGTCAGGTAACTCAGGTACAGTTTCATTGCCAGATTGGATAAAACCCTACACGTGTGTCTCATTTGGTAATGTGCTCTTCAGGAATTATGATTAGTACAGATGTTGCTTCTTAATTTGTGAGAGCACCATTTTAAATGAACTTGTTTAAAATATAAAAGAGTTCATATATTTATACTGCATGTTTTATGTTACACCCAGTTGGTGAGGCCAAAACATGCCAATTACCTACCTTTGGCCCAGTAGTCAATATAAAAGACAATAATAATTTTGCTCAAAATCTCTGTATTTTTTAAATTGATAGCCAAAAGTGAAATAACAGCCCCCAGATACAAAAGTTGAAATGGGGAACATGTGTAAAGCTCTGCTCAATCCCCCCCTCAGGGCACACTGGGCGCTGTCCCACACTGAATGCAGCTTCAGCTCTGTGCCACACTGCTTTCCAACAGAATGCGGCCCATGGAGACGGGAGATAGCACAAGCACTGGGAGAAGTCTTCCCATGCCTAAACATCTTCACCCCATCTAACTAATCAGTCAGGCTGTATCAGCTGCATATGTATCTAAAGTATTGCATCACATCTTACTCATTTCTGTCCTGATTAGATCTCTAGCATGAGGAGGAATGTTATAAATGTAAGATGAAAATTGTCACCCAACTTTATTCTTGTAAGCACCTAAAATCCCACAGCTGGATACTGCAAAAGTCCTAATAATATTTTCTTTAATATTGTCTGCATATTGAGTGTATTCATATGCTCAAGGCCTGTTATTCAGACCCTTTTTCAGGACTTTGGGCTATGGAAATGGTTTTACTCAGAGTTGGCATCCAAGGTACCTGACGTGCAGACTGCTGGGAGCCACCTCTGGGGATGAAGCTGAGGGCAGCAGGGCAGCACACAGTTTCGCCACAGCATTCACGTATGTACTGGCAAGCCCTACCCAGGCACAGGTTCTTTGATGTGTGGCACAGAGTGAGTTTCTAATATTCATGCCTTCAAATAGGGCCAAAATTTGCCTAACAGTAATCGCTCATCAGTCTATTTGGCAATACACATGGAGTTTAAAAGACAGTTCCCAGCTTCATTTCTTTTGCTCAGACCAATAGTTCCATTGTTCTTAAAATGAGAATTGTCCTTCATCACAAATAAACTGCAAAATGTTTTTCTGTGTAGTAGAACTGCAAAGTGGTTTTCAGATACAATTGGCATTTGTGTGCTTAGTGCTGGTGGTGGCCATGTTGCTGAAAAATGATGTTGCCTATGATGCCAACCACATGACAATTAACTCAGCAGAGGAGAGTGTGTGAATCCATTTCCAGCCTCTTTTAATAATAGGGTAACAACCAAAATGCTTTCTCCAGTGGTTAAACCAATATTAAATTCGCCTAGAAACTTGTTTACGGGCTTTTCCACTGGATTTGTCTATTGCCAGTGCCATAAAGGACATCAATTTTCAGTAAGAAAACCGCCTCCAGCACTGGGATTGGAAACGCCAGTTGTAATTAAAACATTTTTTTAAGCAAATGCTTTTTGCAGTTTAATTATGGCAAGAAACACTACTTGTTTTGTGAACTTCCAGACTTTTGAACTCAGCAAAACTCTGCTTGGCATTCAGCAGCAAAAGTCTTGTCCTTGCTCATGTCAGTGCTCCAAACACAACACTGGATATTCAGACTTGAATAAAATCTGAACAAGCTGTACTGCACCCAGGTTAAATATGCTGTAAACACTGATTATTTGCAACTCACATTTAATCCTAACCATGGGTTATGTATATTTTCCCTCTTTGGTATTTCTGGTGTAATCACAGTGTGAGTCACACAACCTATCAAAAGTGCAGATATGAACTACAGTCGTTTTATATGTTTCTAAACAATGAAAACAGAAAAAGTAATCTCACAACAGCTAAATGTTTTCTATTTTCAAAAGGCTCTTATTGGTGACATTTCTCCCTGCACTGCTGTTTCTGCAATCACATAGCAACACAGCCCTTGAAATAACTTTTTTTGTACTCAATATATAAGGTGCAGTGTTTGGAGAAACTGATTCTGCTCAAATGCCACCTGTTTAAATGCTAAACGGTATCAAAACCAAACAGAAAAAAAAGAATGACAATCCAGTGGAGGAGACCACTCCCCTGTTTGGATGACTGAGATCCCCTATTCAGCTGTTAGTCCCTTTTTCTTGACTTTTAAAGTGGGTGTAGCAGAGTTAACTTGGTACAGTGCCTGACCGTCTCACACCTTGCCCTCCTACAATCCTTCCCAGGATTCAGGCTTGCTAAGACCCTGTGCCGTTCCCTGTCGAGACATGCCTGCAAGCTCCTCATGCTGTTTCTCAATATCGCCATTTCAGCTTTTAACTACGCCTTTGAGGATCTACTTCTAGCAAGGTCCAGCTGAACTACTTTTCAGGAGGCATCAGTATATTTCGAGGCAAGAAACCAATGATGAGATAGACGTCTAACATCTAAACACTCTCAAAACTGGAGAATTTCAGATCTTCAACTAAACTCTTCAGTTTGGGCTCACCTTCCTTCAGGAAGCATCTTCATTTTTCTGAGCTGCCATATTTTCCAAGTTTTATGCTCTTCCTAAAAGCCACTCTGCTCCTCTTTTCTTGTAACTGCACAATAAATTGAGTGCAGTCCCCCTAGTGAAACAGGACCTTCCCCTTACAGTCTTCACCTATACCACTTCAATTTCTCCCAACCAGCAAATCCCAGTTCTCCCTGGTGCCAGGGCAATGAGAAGGTTATCAGCTCACCTACCAAATGCCAACTAGGAATGAATGCCGGATTTTTATATCTTAAGATTTTGTACCTCTTTGTAGAATTCATATATGATCATCTAGAGGGTTTAACTACTGGGCATGAAGGGGTCTGAGGAAAGAGTGCCACAGGCACTGAATATCTACAACAGTACCATTCAAGAGAGAGAAGATTCTTGTCCAGTCAAGAAATGCAGAGTTAAGGGTCGAGCTTACTGAGGATGGAGTTGATTGTCATGTTTGCAAGAGCAAAGCATAAGTGGCCAGTGCTATACATTTCAGTGCAAATCCATGTTTATCAAGTTCAGGATTATTCAGTTGTGCAGCCTGCCTTGGGCTCACCTCTGGAGAAGGTTTGAGTCAGGGGGAATGTCATCAAGAAGGAAGGATCAGAGGTTCAAAGGAAGATGTTCAGAGACATGGATATGCATATAGCAATAAGCAAGAGAAGGGAGAAAAGGGAATACAAGAGGTTGTTATTAATTCTTTAATGAGCAGAAGTTCTTTTCAGGATGGTTTATTTTTATGAAACTTGCACATACTGCAGTTGTATTCAAGTGTGGAAAAGGGAGAGCTCCTCTTTTTCCTCTTTTTTAAGCCAAATGTATCATTCTCTGTGCTTTCTAAGCTATAAAATTAGCACTAGCAGCTGTAATACAAAAGACCCACAACAAATTTTGCAGTCCCAAGCCTTCTGAAGTTAGTATGGCCTATTATGGATAGCCCTTGTAACATAGCCCTGAAGGGAAGCAAAGTGCCTGACTGATGTTGTCAGCTTTCAGAGTAAGTTTCTTCTGTGCTCCCACAACATGTACTACTAGATTGAGCATCTGGTTGAGACCACATAGAAATTCTCTCATGCCAACAATTTTTATTCTATAAAATTTCTTTTTGGTTTCTCACCGCAGGGTTTGTGAACACCCTAAGTTGTAATGGCAGTGAAGCCAGCAGGACATAAAGTCTGGTCAGATCACTCTTCCACACCAGCTTTGCCCACACCAAGACTGCAGGAAAATAGGCTCATTATGGACTGATTTTGAACATGTTTTCTATCTAGAAAAGCAGAGGGAAGTAGAAGATAATGTCAGTCTATATTCAGTGGCTTCAGTTTCTTCATTGTCATGGATGCATAGGGAAATTGAAAGATATCGGTCATCATTTCCCCCCAAACAGAAGTTTTCTTCGGTGTCACAAGTGTACATCTGAAATACTGATATGAATTACACCAAGTCAAGTAATGTACAGGTTTCATTGTCGTAACAAATATATACATAAGGCTTTTACGTATATAATGCCACTATATTGTGAAATATTTGCATGCCATCTTCCATTCACATCATCTGTATAGGATGTCAAGTATGTTGTGTTTGCAATAATTTTAGGAAAGTAATATTTTCAAGTTCAGGAAGTTAACAACTTGGGCTTTTTGCTTTGCACATCGTAACCTTTTATGTTATCATTTGGTGAGATGAGGTGAAGACACAGAGGTGCATAAATTGGAGACCTCAGATCTGTGATTATGTTATTGCTGACCCTCATCACATCTAACATTACACTGTGCAGCTCTGCTCACAGGAAAAAAAATAGCCAGAGAGAGGAGGCAAAGCGTAACTTGTTCACTTGAGAATAGTTATGTTTTGATAGGTATAAATCAGGATAGTTACGCTGCAGTCAGTGTTATATCACTGAGGATTTGGTCACAATAACTTCCCAATCTGCTATGCAGATTGAAAATATATATAGATCCAACTTCACTTTTTGCTGGAGTGCATATACCATACATAGTACAAAGTAGCTCTAAAGGAGGGAGCTCTTCTGAATGTCTCCTGCAACCACCAGAAGAGGCATGATCGGTCTTCCTCATTTCTAGCTGCCACAACAAGACCTGTGTCAGAGCTCAGCAAGTGACCCGAGCATAGCCCACCAGCAGGCAGCTGGCCCAGGCTCCAGTGAGCACAAAAGGGCTTAAGGATGGCCTTGCCCACGCACAGACACTTTGCAGAGCTTGATGTGTACTTCTTGTCCATGCCATCTGATACCATGGCAATCTTTCATTTGTTGTGGTGCTGTCACTTCAGGGTATTTGGGGAAGGGGTTTCCTACTCAAACTGTATTTTCCTAATGCAGGACAGAGCTGCCTGTGCTGTGATTTGTCCTGAGGATTTTGTGAGTGGTTGTAGGCACCCTACAGCACCATCTGTAACAGGCAATGGCTTTCTCATACACAGGTATAATTTAATTCATGAAGCAGATTTCATTCATTAGCTTTTTAAGACTAATCAGGGAAGCTGAAAGTTGATGCAGACACACAAGCAGAAACAGGCCTTTTAAAGCTGACATGGAAGACATGGCATCCCAACTAACCTTCAAAAGAATGAAGATTCACAATGCCTGTGTCTAATAGCTGTATCTCAGTCCATTACAGGTATTTCAAGAACATTCTGTGTAAACAGCGTGCATTGCTATGTGTCTTAATCTGCAAGACAACCAAATATCTCGCTTGCAGATATATGTTAAGGTTTAATGAATCTCCTGCCATAAAAGTGTTGCTCAAGACTAATGAACAAACAAATATTTGCTTAAACCCCTTTGTGATAGTCAAACACACTTTCAATAACTATTCATGTATTTATTGTCAGATGTGAGTCATCACTTAGGTGCCTGGCCTTGTGCTCTCAGCAGCTAATGCCAGTAGTTTCACAGCATTTTTTCACTCATTTTTCCCTCTTTCTGTCCCCACTTCCAGTTCCATCCCCAGTAAGAACCAGTCTGGAGAGTCTTTTGTCGGTGGCAGAACTGACTCTCCTTCAGTGTTGTTTGTGCCATAGTGACAGCTGATCCCCTTGCTGTCTATGAGGCAACAGCGGCCTTTGGGACCCACCTCAGTCCCATGTCCCACACAGGAGCTGTTTGCTTCAGTGCCACTCTGGGGTCCTGCTGACCAAGTGAGTGCAAGCATAGCCATCTCTTCTTTTTCCTCTCCCTGGCATTCCAGAGGTACTGGTGGGGGATTGAGGCTCTGTGTGGATCCTCTTCTGATCTGACTGTCGATGTGCCAGCAGCGGGTCTCTCTTCCTTCCAGCAGCTTGTCATCACTTCTTTGCCAAAAGTTAGCATCTCCTTCCAAGTTGCCAACTAAGCTCTTTGCGTGGCCGCTCCCTAATCTGTCACAATGAATAGGTTCATCCTGAACAGTTCAAATACCAGGGCTTTGCTAACCAGCCCCATATCTGGGGCACAGGCCATTTCAGCAGATCTATCTGCAGCTGGAGAAGGATGGACGTGTCCACCCTTAGACACTATGATATCTGGAAAGTTCCCATAGGATTTGCTTCCTGAGTACATACTATGAGCTTAGAAGGTGGATTAATAACGGGGTCTTATTTCTTGTGTTACCAAGTGGCATTAAAATTGTGTGTCAATGCTTGTTTTATTTTTATTCTGCTACTAAACAAGCTAAAGGCTTTAAGGATATTTTTTGTTCTGTTGTGTCAGAGGGGTCTCCCCAGGATGGAAAAGAAAATCAATGTTTCAGGGTTGTGTAACTGTGGGGTTTTTTTCATGTGTTGCTTGTTTCATTATGAGGAAGGAATTAAAAATCCCTCCTAGACAGTACTTAAAATATCAAAGTCATTGTTTAATGCCTTTGAGTCACTGTACAACTAATTCAATTGCACAGTGTAGTGCAGTTTCACGGTATGTGAAACACAGATAGTAGAGAGGAATGATTGGAAAGTTGAATAAACACAGCATTAGTTTGCAAAGTCTGAAACTTTCTGATGACTTCTTTAGCAATGATCCAGCACAACAGCTCATCAGCAGAAGTGAGAACAGAAGCTTTTAAATGCAGAGCCCCTGCCTCCTCCTAAGCCAGCTGGGTTTGTGCTGGCTGGAGGCTCTTGACCCTCCTCTGAACCAGCCACAGGAGGTGGGTTGGGTCAGCATTGGATGTCAGCTGCTTTTGGTGAGGTAGACAAGGGTCAAAGCTCTGCTGATCACTGCGGCTTTGCAGGACCCTTCAGTAAAGAATGAGCCTCAGGTGGTCAGGGACCAAGGCAGCAGAAGACTTGGCCACAAGACACTCATGAGGGCCGCGCACAGCCAACCTGACTCCCTGTACATTGAAACTGGTGCTGTGTAGGGCACCCAGTAACCTAAAGGGACCAGAGATGCTTAGTGACAGGGCAGGGATTGCAGCTTCTGTGCCACCATCAGTAAAGGGTCATTTCATGGCCAGCCTGGTACATCTGACTTCACACCCAAGTCATCACCTACAGGAGGTCTTCCAAATATACCAGGGCTTAGTAAGGAAAAGTACAGATCCATCAGTCTGATTTGTGTGAGTCTTGTTGCCACCATGAAGGACATCATCCCAGATAATTACTGAATTTATCTTTATATCAGCTTTGCAAGGTACAGTATCAGTGTTATCCCTATTTTACAAATGACTGTCTGAGGCACAAAGAGGCTTCAGCTTTGCCTCTCTCATCACTTTAGAAGAGGTAGTGGTGGTGTAGACTTACCTGGGTTGGTGCTAATTTAGTTAGGTGTGGTAGTATTTTGCCCACAAAGTTTCTTTTGGTGCAGGCTTTATGTGCACAGAAACAACAAGACCTGGGGCCCTATCTGCTCTCTGAAAGCACCTGTTAGCTTCCTCATTTCCTCACCAAGACTGCTGGAGCTGCTATGCCTAAATTAGACATTCCCTGCCCCAGCTTCTTTACCCACATGTAGATCTCCCAGTGAAGGTGTCCACACCAGGGTCTGGTGTTCCCATACATGGGAGTGCTGGAGTCCTGAAACAAGCATCCCCCACCCTGCTCTTAAAGGCAAATTGAAGCCACGTGGTTTGGGTATATCTGTGGTTGGTAAGCCACTCTGTGGGAGTAAACCCTCTCTGATCATGAATTCCTGCTTTGGTTTCATTTATTCCCACACAAAAACAAACACAAAGAAGTATCTTGAAGCTATCGCAGTCACAAATGTTGATGCTTAGTGTTTGCAACTGATTAGTATTGCCACTGAATTTCCTGTATTAAGTGGCCCTAAAAGTCAATGTCAACATTTTAATGACAACAGCAGAATTGTAGGTAGTGGCAGTTTGGCAAAGAAAGAAAGTAGGAGTGGAATTATTCTTTAATGAACATCCTGAATGGGCACAGATAGGAGAGGAAAAAGAGCAAGAAAGGGAAAGGACAAAGAAACACACACGTGCTCATAAAAGTTTCTGACAAGCTAAAAGCCTCAGAAACAAATTTGAGTTTAAAAATGCATTTGAAAAGTTACATACTCACTTTTGTACAGAACAACAATGGTGGAATGCTAATAACATTTAATTTCCCTTGACTTCTAACCTTCTTAACCTGCTGTGCTGCTAGAACAGCGCTGTAAATCAAAATATGCTGTATTGTATGGTGAACATGTGTATTGAGTCATTCCAGACTGCCTGGTGCTTTTTAAAAACAAAACTCACAATAGTGTTTGTGCTGTTTTTCATTTTTCATAGACCTTTCCCCTCAATCATGCTGCAACTGGTTAGGTTATGTATTAAAAATACAATATAAAAAAGAGGGAGGGAAGATGTAGGGGTAGACATAATACCACAGAAAGTACAGCACAGATGAATAGGCCAAAATATCCTTGACATTACTTTCCCCTTTGTTCTAAATGTTCTTCCAATTTCAATAAAACCAAATTGGAATACTGCCTGGGGTCTACTAAATCATTAGTAAATTAAGAATCTGTTTTTAATAACATTTCACTTGTAAATAATGCATTAATTGACTAGCTTGAAAGTTAGCTTGAATGTTAGAAACTCTGGCACTAAATGTGTAATGAAAGAAGTGCACTGTTTGAGGAGGCTGGATGGTAAATGTAACAAATTAAATATGACAGTTGATATTTGTGAAAATGGTGATATAATTAGAGGACACCTGCAGCTGTTTTCCAACCAAAACAACAGAAATTAAACATGTATAAAGTATGTGTGTCATATTTTCTCTTGGCATGTTTCTTTTATTCTCTTTAGGGCTTTTTTTTGTGCATGTGTTTCTATTTTTTCCTTACCTTTTGTCAGGTCATATGACTAACAGGTGTCTACTTATCCAATTATACCATTTATTAGATCTATAAGTGATCATTTTTCAGTGTAAAGACAAAGAACCTGAATCTTATTTACTAAGCAAGAGTTGGAAGTTACCAGAGCACAAGACACATGCCTGAGCATAATTTAACTCTGGGTGCTTGGGAGTAGGCACGAATTACACCAGGACTCTTCCTGTGCAGTCCTCACCTGCAGGTAGCTCACTTACGTATTTCTTCACCCTGGCACTGATAGTTTCAGCAAGGATTTCTGTAAAATAAAAGGTAATGTGATGCAATGTATAACCATTGCAAGTGTGTAGTGTTCCTTCTTGGCATGTGTGCGGTTGAAAGAGAATATGATGCTGCCCTAGCTGACTCACAAGGGTTTTGAGCACCACATTTCTAATGATAAAGGAAAAACATGAAGTTCTTGAACAATGTAGATCGCCATGCCACACCACTACTGGGAAAGTGTGAAGCAAATTGACCAAAGATGGCCAAAAGTGATACATTTTTGACCTGGAGCCAAATATTCTGAGTATATCAGTTCACGGACTCTTTTCCATCTGTCCTTGCTCCTTTCCAGTTGGTGTACAGGCAACATCCTGCCAAAGGAGATAGAATTTGGAGTTGCAAAAGCAGGAGTCTCTAGACTGCCTTTCTTCAGAGTTACAGCAGTAACAAGGCAGTGGAATTACTCAGGTATAAATAAACAGAGCCTATATGGAACATAAAATTTTACTCCTACTTAACGCCATGTGGCCATTTTGCCTGGTGTCAGAGTTACTGACCATAGATTCCGCATTGCTGGACTGGGCATGAGGCACACTGAAGCCAGTACCACTTCTGTTCCCATAGACTCCACCTGAGGAAGGACTTCAGGCTCTCCCAGGGTCACTTTTGCTAGGCTTTGACATACAGCAATTTCCCCACAGTGAAAGGAAAAACAATACAGGGCAAGGCAAGCTGTCCTCACCATGAGCTGTCCTCAGCTCTCACTGGGGAGTTTTCTCTATGGCTGAGGCATGTAGAGCAAACTTATGTGGGGAAAGTCCCGTTGCACCATACAACCAGCTGTGGATACTGTAAATCTTCAGCATGCCCTTTATCAGCTGTCAGAAACACAGACATTCATAAACAAAGGAGAGCAGGAGACTAAAATTCACTTTAAAATAAACAGTTTGGACTTTGATTTGGAATGTGCTAACAGGATAGATATGAGCTATTTAAATAAACATACCAGCCAATTGTGTCAACTTTGCTTTGGGGGCAACAGTACCTTTGTTACTGGGGTTTGTATCTGTCTTGATTAGAGCCATGTCAAGCAGCTGTTGAGATTGACTCCGATGACAGATAGGATGTAATGTACATGACACTGGAAGCACAGTATCATGGAGACAAATTGTGTGATGGCTGAGAAAATCTTCACAGCTTTTTCAGATATGGCAGACTTCTTCCCTGTAGATGCAAATATATTTATTTGTCTTAAAGTTACAGACTTATGGCTGCTCTTGCAGGTACCTGTTTTTATATAATAACTTCCATTCTCCACTGCCTCCCCTAGCCCAAGCAGGGGGCTGTTTCCTCCCTGCAGCTTCTGGGTAGCACACTCTGCATGCTCCGTTTATTCCTATAGTGGTGTAGATGACAATTATGGAAGAGAAGCTGTTTGCTGCCTCCAAGGACAAGGCAGTAATAAAGTTTCACAGAAACTGCACTCTGTTTTTCTTGTTATAAATCAAAGAAGCACACAGTTGGGCTAGTCCCACCTGCTTGCACAGCTTTCAAGATGTGTTCCCCCTTAAGCTGATTTTACAGGTACTATTTCCTGCTCATCATGTAGATCTCAACTGACTTGATGGTAGTTGGTGATGGAGCTTGGTGGGCAGGTGATATAGGAGAGGTGCAGCTCACAGGGCCAGGTTCCAAACCTCTGCTGTGTCAGCAGTCAACTCTGTGACTCTCCTTTTCAGGAGCAAGATCTTCACTGCATTAAAGCTGAGGAGAGTTCTTATTCCTTTAAAACAATAATTTTCTTGACCTGCTCCTATTCTCTATGGGCTTTTTCATTGGTAACCAGTAGTTTTTGTGAGACAAATGTATCAAGAGCTACATTTCCCAGGTAAAAACCATGAAGTAAAAACTACTACAATATTTTCCAGAAGGAAGGAGTTGTTCAGCCTCCTTTCATCTTTCACTTGTACAAGAACTTTTCCATGGATATCAAAGATGATAATACACCTTTATTTTGGTTCCTTTGTAGGGTGTTTTGCAGATGCTGACCTTCTGAATGGATCAGGGATCCGTTACAATTTTTAATTCTTTTATCAGTATATTGAAACACTGTAGATATTCAATATGCCTAAAAATCCTCTTTGATTAAATAGCATCAGCAACAGAGATGATGACTCCAAAGCCTAAATGCTTTTTATGGTCGAAGGGGAACATGCCTAGGGAGGTGGCCTTCAGCTTGTTGTCTGTAGGTTTGCAGCAGCAAATCAGAGAACCAAAGCTACAAGGAGTTTGACTACACCCGTATTTGTTTTTCAGGGACAAATTTGTTGGCTTAAATTAAACCTGCTAAAAATGTGGCCAAGATTTGCCCTGGTGAAAAAAATGCCCCTTCCTTGCCTATGTAGTGTTACACTGATGTGAAGGTTTTCTTAGCTACAGAGCGCTACAGATCAAAATACAAAGCTATTCATTAGAAAAAAGAAATAAAATTTAAAAATTAGTATTCCCCAACACGAGGAAGATGTGCTGGCTTAGTTAAATAAGGCACAACTGGTATTATTTAATTAAAATCTAGAGTGCAGCTGTTAGAGGAAAATCTAGCCAGTTTCAGATAGAAAAATATGCCCTAATAATGTGTTTCAACATCATTTTGATGCTAAACTCAAGAGTATGGTAGGTGTGAATGTTTTGCATGTGCATGCATATGTATACATATACATCTGTGTCTCTGACAGAGGGGGAAAAGACAAATGTGTTCAAATACATTTTCTGTATTGAGGGAAACTATAAATAAAACTAGACTTATGTGAGCCAGCAGCCAGGAGGTTCTGAGGATGCACAGTGTGTGCTTAGAGGGTGAGGAGAAGGGGAGATGATGCTGGGAGCTGCTTTGCCTGTGCACATGAGCCTGGGTTTTCTGTCTTTGTCCACCCAGATGTACACGGTGGACAGACGAAAATGTCTTTGCTTTGTTTGCTGAGTGAGGAATCATTTTAACTGTACAGTTTTTCAGCTTTCTCCAAGAATGAGAAAGATGCAATAATTTTCTATAAAGAATAATTATTAGTTAATTGCATTTCTGCTGTATCTAAACTTACTGGGCTAACATCTTGTTTTGCTACCTAAAGCAGAGCATTTCAGCTTTTCAGAATAATAATTGTATGTATTAGTCTGGCAGAAAAAAATAGCAACTTTTAGAGGATGTTTCTGAGAAACAAGGCAGTTATGTAAACCAAGGAAAGAGAAACACAACACTGGGGGAAGTTGTGCTGCCATTATTATTATTATTATAGTAACTATTTATACAGCACTGTAATTTTGCATGACGTTCTTCAAAGAGTAAAGAAGACAAGCAGTGAGATGCAGAGTACACTCTGGTGCAGATACCTGTAGCCATACCCTGCTACACATGGTATCTCACTGAGTAAGGGCCGGGAAAACTAAATGAAGCTACTTTTCTCCCCATTCTTGGGTTGGCAATCCAGGTTTCTGAAGCTGTGTCTTGTCCTGTCCTTACTATATTGCCTTTGCAGGGCAAGAGATTTTTGAAAGACCTCACAATCCAAGGTGTTCTCAGGGCAACGGACCTGTTTTGCCTTCTACTCTCTTGAGCAGTGCAAAGCTGCCAGAGAGAGGGCTGAGAATCAGGCCTCATGGTAGCTGTCACAGGGAGCTCGCAGTGTGCAACAGATGGATACAGAAAAGGACAAAATGGAGCAAAAGGAAAAGCAGGCAAAAGAGATTAAGCTGTAGTATAACTTAAAATAATTTTATTCATTACATCTTCAGTTGGAACAGTACCACCCATTTGTGATGAAAAAGGGTCTTGATGGTATTTTGATGACAACATTCTTTTATTTCTGTTCATGAAATAATTGACATTTGCAGAATTTTACCTTCCGTGTAACATTTGTCTAGGTATAGGCTTCCTAAGATTTTCTTCTCTCTCTGTTATTTTACAGTCTCTGTGTAGCAATTGTTTGGTCATTAAGAGCAAAGAGTTTAACTTTTCATAGTTCACCTTTTGTCTGCGAGTGAAATTCACATCATGTTGAAATAGGTTTCATTTGTCAAGAGATAGTGGTGGATGCTCTGCTTTCCCGACATCCACAGTTCCCGTGTAGGAGCTTTGGGTAGCAATCCCAGGCTTTTTCCTCCCCAAGTTGCTGTCAAAGAACATGCAGCATCACCAGGGTAGCCAGCATGCCAAAAAAGCAGAAAGCAAGGTAAAATGGCCTAGCAGAGGGAACCTAAAAAGGTGAAGCAGGGAATATTTGAAGCAGAGAAAGGTAGCTCTTACTCCATTGATGCAGACTCAAGTCTAAAAACTACAAAGATGAGAGTGAGGGGGAAAAAAAATCAAGCCACAAAGTCTGAGGTTTTTTCAGCAGTTGTAGTCCATACAAAACAGCAATGCTGTATGAGAGAACTAAAGACCAGAGGAGAGAGGGGGACCTGGAGAACAAGATGGGTGAGGCAGGAGGACTGGGTCAGTGCTAAATGGGATCAGAGCACAGGAGTGTGCAGGAAGAGGGAGCTGGTCTAACAACTGCCAAGTGGGCATGGCAGAGTGCAGGTGAAGGAAAACTTGCCCTCCAAACTCTTCCCCAGTCATATTGGTTTTCCTGCTCTCATCTGTAACACCTGGAAAAAGAAGCATTACAGCTCCTGTTCTGTCCTGCCTGCCTGTGTGCCCTCAGGGATTTCAAACCACAAGGAATCCACATGTTGTTTGGAGCCATTGAACTGTGCAGGGTAGGCTGCCACCAGGAGCTCCTTGGGCTCTGCGTAACGTGCCTACTGTGCCTCCTGCTCCTCCCAGGCACCGGGAACTGAGCTGAAGAGCCTGAATGCTGAATATGTTTGTTCTTGACAATTCAAATTAGACCCTTATATGTAAGGTATGTTTTTCTGTTTTATCTACTGCCTGAATCTCAGATGCTGAAATATTCACACAGCTCTTCGTTCTTTGGGGAGCAAGACATGGGTTTTCCCCAGTGGCGCAGTGATAGCTTCTGATCGCCAGTCTCCCGCTGTCCACTGTCATTGCAGCTCACAGTCAGTGAGTGGCCCGAGGAATAGCTGGCACTCAAGGACCCCCCTCCAGTGCCCATAACTCTGAAACTACATGACATCTTAACCTTTATGAAATTTCTTCAAGACAGCATTTTAAAACACCCAAATCTTTCCTGACCTTTACATTTTAGCAGAGGGGGTTTGTTTTGTTATTTTTTTAAATTGATGTTCCTATATTTTTTTCTTTAGCTGTGGCATTTTTAAGCCGGTTCAAGAGGAACTTTGCTTTGCCCTTCCCATCCTTGTTGAGCCCAATCATTAATCATAAAGGGAAAGCACTCCAGACTCAAGCCTAACTTTATAATGTTTTTATGTTTGTGACATTTTATCTCTCTCAGCCAGTGGGAAGTTCTTATCCTTTTAATTTGTAATCTGTTAGGTTTCAGTTTGACTCTAGATGCTGACTTTCTTTGTAGTGTCTCATCCTCCTTCTCACCTGTTTCACCAGGCTGTGGCTTGGTGATTGTGTATGGGATGTACAGATGATTCAGGAACTCGCCCAGGGGGATCACTGATTGGTGCCCTGGATCATCAGGAAGCTGACCCCTTTTCATATGTGAGGAATCAAGGTATCTTAAAGAGAAAGCTAATGGTTCAATTTGACAGTAATATACTGCCTAAATCTAGAATAAATCTGTTGAGTACTTCAGCAAAGCTGATAGTGCAAAGCTGACACAAACAAGGAATCAGTCCTGTCATTTTTACGCAAAACTGCGAATATTTGCAAAGGAAAACTGGAAACTCAAAAGAAAGCGTTACAGTTTTTTTCTATGGCACTTGCTTTTTCTACTGTAAGTAGAAGCTCTGTATCCTGCAGCGTGCAGCATTCTGCTATAAGACCTCCCTTTTTACAAAAGGGAAAACTTTCCACATTTGTATCTAGTCATTACCTAATATAATCTCATCAAATCTTTCATGATATCAGGCAATTATAACACTCAAGGCTCAGAGTCTAAATACTCTCTAGTGGATTTGTTCTCTCTTTTGGATTTGTTTATATAGTACGGTTCTGTTGCAACTGGAGAATGCTGGCACAGCTTTGTAGGCACAAAGATGAGTTCTGCTAAGCCTGTGTAAGTCTCTGCTCTTTAGCCCAAAAAACCTGAAGGTCAGTTCAAAGCTGGTTGTTGAGGGAAACTAATCCTGCAAACAGTACACTCACTGGCCATTATTTTGAAATCCAAACTATCTTATAGTCATGAAATGGAAAGTTTATGGGGAAAACAAATGCTGCATTTATTACTGTGATGCAACATTCATAAAATATATTTCATTGGGGGGGAGTTTACACAGGGGGTAATGAGATTTTTCCTTTATGCATTATTTACAACTGCTTAATCCAGGTGCTGTAGGTTATTTTTTTATCCCTCAGTTTCACGGCTACAAAACACTTCAGTATTTCTAATTTATTTCTGCTTACAATACAGATGTTCTCAATTGTGTCTCTAACTACATTTCAACTGTTATGATCACTTTTATTTGTTTGTGTCACTGTACGCTTAGAGGTTGAATGTGCACTACACAATAGTCAGGTTCCAAGAAGGCTGTAAAAAGCCTCTGGTGATTTAGTTACCAACAAATTAAACTATGCCTAACAGTAATATCTTTATCATTAGTGGTTTTAATCTTCAGATGATTTCCTTGCTGTTTATGTTGCTCTGTGCATGGGCTCTTATATCTTCGCATAAAGGTTTCATTCTTTTAAACAGCATTTTTCAAGATGACCATTTGGAAACAACATTTGGAGGAACATTTGGGTTGCATCCTCTAACTAAATTTCCAAGCTGTTGGTAACGGACTAAAGAAAATGTGGTCTGCACTGAATACTAAAGAGCTGCAAATGTAAGAGCCTTGAAGGTTATGTGTAAATATTGACATTTTTATTTTATTTAGCATACAAAAATGAACTTGCAATGTTGCTTATCTGATCATACAGCAGTGACTGCATCTGCATCATCTGAGATGTATTCCTCACACTTCTGACTTTCATAGGTGTTCCAGAGTTTTCTCACTGAGGATATTATTGATGTCCCTGATTAGGGAACTGGTATCTGGGGACTGAGTGTCCATATAGGAACATGTCAAGCAAGAAGCAACAAATGGAAGCAGAGAAAAAAAATCCTTTCATCTTCAAAAGCCATGTTATATGTGCAGATATGGGTCCCAATAAAACCATTACATTCCTTTCCTGAGATGTGTAATGGGACTTTAGGGCATTCGGCATCCAGCAAAACAAGGTCTTTGGTTCATCCTAGAGGAAGCACAGAAAAATAACTGTAACATTACATATACCCCAGCTGTTCTTTGCACTTAGCCATACTGTCCTTTCCCCTTGAGTGTGAGTCTGTTATCTTTTCTTTCTAACCAGAGATTTCTGTGGAAATCTCAGGGTCTTCATATTTACATGGTTTTTTCTTAAAACACTGAAAAAGACTCTGCTGTGCAGATAACAAAGCTTGCCGTTCTTCAGGGCTGTTGTTTATACTAAATGAATTTATATGTTAAGTACTAAGATGGTCATTGCACAGTTTGTAATTCCAGGGCATGGAACATGAGGGCCCCACAGCATTCCCCTTAAAATCTAGTCAGAAAGCCATGAAATCTTGGCTGTTCACACTACAGATCTGGGTAACTGCTTCATGAATGGCACCACTGTCACCAAAAATCCACAATAATGATTTGAGAACACATTAGTTCTCTCTCTGGACAGCCTAACCCGAACACCAACACTATCAGGAATTTTTCTAAAGTATGTGCTTCCCCTTTTTAATACTCCTAGTTCCTATGTGAAACCCTGACATGCTGTTTGCATCAGCTGGCTGCCTCTTGTGCTCCTCTGGGGGCATCTTGAAGATTATTATTTTTTTTTATTTCCACATGTGAGAGAAGGATTTAATAAATTGCGGAATCATAAATTTCATTAAGGGAGAGGGAGGAAGAACAGTAACTTCTTTGTGCTACATGGAGTCTGTGTAATTTACATAAATATTGCCTATCTCTTTAGCACATAGAGTAATTAAGAAATGACCAGCATGGCTCTTTGTTTGGTCATCCTCCTTGTTCTTCTATAAACTTAATTTAATATATTCTTCCTTTTACTCATTTGCTAAAAAGCTTCTGACTCTCCCAGTCACCTGTTTTTATTGGACACAATGGTGAGCCTTACCAAGAGGTGCGGTGCTCTGCCTACAGAGCTACTTTGTCCAAATCAGAGAATCCTGATCCACTTGTCTTGAAGAAAGCCAGGCACCAATGTACTCAGGCCAGCATGCATTTGGCAGCTCATGCACAGTATGGAGAACACATGTAATTTGTCCTTTTGAGTTCATTTTTCTCTGCCGTGTAATAGAGCAAGCAGCCTCACCCTGTATTAGTCAAAGCTTCTGAGAAGGCTCCTTCTGTGCTTCCAGAGTAGTCCCATAGTGGCAGTATAGCACTGTGGAAATAAAAGACAAGAGACGTGCCAAGCATGAAGTGTGTTCTGGAAGGAATGAACCCATTTCTCTCACCCCCAAATATGACCAAGGGCAATCCTATGGTGGCTGGTAGGTACATGTGTCTATCTATCTATTCAGTTTGCAGCTTCTGGCTGGGCTTCTGGAAAGGCTGAATTGCAGAAGTGACAGGGCAATGTCCCGTGCCAGCCAGATGAGCGACAGTGCTCGAGTATTAACCTTGATGGTCATCTAGTCCAATGGGCTGAGAAAATTAATTCTTCCTGCTTCTTCATTTGGGGGAAGCAGGGAGAAAGCAGACAGTGCAAATTTCTGCAAGGAGTAAGGAAAGACTAAAAGGAGCAATAAAGACTCAAGCTTTTGGAACAATGTGCAGCTTTGGACATGAGAGTGGATCAGGACAGAATACTTTATAGCAGAAAGGTTCCACTTAATGGTGGGACTAAAAAAACTGGTGTGATGGGAGGGAGGATCCTCAGTTAAGAGGAGAGCTCTGAATTGCAGGGAAAAAAGATGGACAACTTAGACAAACCTAATATTACCCAAAACATCAAATGTTGCTGTGAATTTTGAATACGAGAGTAGAATTTATTGTGTTTGCATTGCCCTGTGTGTCTCTGTGCTACCTAACTGTAGTTTTGTTTGCGGGACTGAGCGCATATTATCATATCGCAGAAGAGATAACAAGCAAAGATCCTCCACTCAGTAAATACGTCAGAATGGCCTGGAGCAGAAATGGTGCTAGTGCCTACCCATATTTAATAGAAGCTTAAAATGTCACTTGATTTACTGTGACCTCCGTTTGGGGCTTGCAGTTCAAGAAATACAATCCAGCTGGAGAAGAGAGCAAAAAGATTATTCAGAAGTCTAAAAAAAAATTGCTCTGTGAGGAAAGATTGAATGATCTGGGATTGTCTAACCTAAGCAAGGGTCTTAAAGAAGATATTGTGGCTTTTCAACTACACCAGAAACTCTGCTCCAAAGAAAAGGATATCCAGGAAATCCTTTCATGTGTTCCCGAGGAAAGTAAGTACCAACAGGCTTCAATTATGGTAAGAAAAATGTCAGTTAATCATTAGTAAATAGTTGGTATTCCCTTAGGAATCTGGTGGCATACAGCAGTAGATCAGGAAGACATGGGTCTTTGTCACTGGACATCTTTGTGAATAGGCTAGGCAGTATCTGAAAGTAATGACAAAGACGTAAGAGAGCCTTTATTGACCTTGTGTGCCTGGCCAACACAGAGTGGTCAACTGAAACCCAGTGAGCACCTAATGAGTAAAGTCTAGCAAGAAACACGTAGATTCAGGTCACTTTTGACACTGGGACTTCAGGATGAGGTAGGAAGCAGTAAATCCCTTGTGCATTTTGACAGTGGGAATCTCCCTCAACTTTGGAAGCAGATTTTTGTCAACTCAAAACACTTTTCCCTTGCCAAACCCATATACTACCTTCATCTTATCTAGAGAAAGCTTCAGCCAACTGGCTTTCATCCATGTCTTATCTCTGCCAGACACAAGGAAGCTGTAACATATGGCTTCAATGAAAAGGAGACGTAGAGCTTGGTGTCATCAGGATATTGATGACATTGTAGCCTATGCCATTTCACAATATCCTCAAGTGGTTTCATGTGGGTTTTGAATAAGAAAAGTAACAGCAGTGAACTCTCTTGTACTTTAAGCTGCGAGTTCTGAGAGAGAAAAAAACATTTATCCATGCTTTTGGGATCATCTTGACAGAAATTGTCAGAACACTTCAAGGACTTTCTTCTCTCCTATCAGCCATTTGGCCACAAAAGCAATGTGAAACAGCAACAGGAAGCAGACATTATATCTGGATTTTGGTCTGACTCAGATGCAGTGGCAAAGCACAGGAAGAATTAGCAATATTAAGTTAAAATAATCTATTATAGTATGTATGTGTATGTATGTGGGTCTGATGAAGTCATGTAACTGTACCATAACAGAAATTTCCCATCTTTGCTGTAAAATTACTAATGTCACCAATCCAAAGCTATAATCTGACTATTAAGTGGAAGAATAAACTTATACGTAGTTTAGGAATTTGAATCCCAAGAGCTATAAAATTAGAACATTCAGACAACTGATGATCTGCAGAGGTCTCTCAATGAGACCTGCCCTAATAGATCACAGGACGAACAGGTAATTGCTTAGTTTGTTTAATCAATGAGTAAAAGTAACAGGTGAAGTGATGCGACCCTTGTGTGAAAAAGGGAAGTTAGATCCCACTGATAAAATGGGGGAAGAAGATATAAAATCTCACATCAGTATTAGCAATGACTCTGCAGGCAGATGTGTCTTTCCCCCCAGGCTTACATCCATCTGGAGTTCCAACCTGCACTGTGCCAAACAAGATTAGCTTAAATGCCCAGCCATTTTGTTTGGAGTGTACCACTGGTATCCATCTTTGGTTGGTATACAGATTTGCTAATAGCAATTCATATGGTATCCAGTCTTGAAAGGTCTTTGCTTCTTATTTAAAAAACATATCAGTGTATTATTCATGTGTCACATTTTCTGTCAGTGATGACAAAACTGCATTGAAATGACTATATATTTCTGTCACATGCTTCAGCTGTAATAATAGAAAGAAAATAAATACTCCAGAATCTGGTTAGCTCACTTTACTCAGCCATTTCAATGTGACCACAGGGAGGGTGTCCTGGAGGCCCCAGATGCTCCACTGGAAGACTTTTCAAAATAAAGCCCTATTAGTAAGGCCATCTGACCTTTCTCCCTTCCCTGCTGGGATATTTGGCGAACAAGACATAAACCATTCCAGTGAAATGTTCAGGCCTGAAAAATGGTGCATTTTGCACCAAAATCATGGAGGCTGACAGGTGCCTGAGCAGAGACGGAGATGGATGAGTGAGATGTTGAAGCTGGCCCACCACCATCCCACTGTTACAGAGAGAAAGGAAGTTCTATGTACAGGAATTGATGTAGAGTAGATGTGAAGCAAAGGAGTGAAATCCATCTTGTTTTCTCCTAAGAGATGCCAGCTGAGCTGGAGTGATGCTGTGCAGTAGATTGCAATGAAAACATGCAGCTTGTGATAAGCTGACAGGAGCTGGACTGAGCATAAATAGCTTAGAAACATCAGTGGGTAAAGGCAAAGCTTTTGCTTTTGTGTTTTAAAAGGACATATTTGCTATGCTTTGCTTTTTAGAATATAACACATTGTATTAATGCCAGCAACTGCATTTATAACACCTTACACTTCCCATGTGTCAAATTTTTGTCCTTATATATGCATGTTCTTATTTTTTGAGCTATGGAACCATTATAATTATTGTTAGAACTTTGTGACTGAGGAGATTAGACTTTCTCAGCATGACTAACTTGTTTTCTCAAGACGTCCTGGCTGCAGTGGTGTTAACTGTGCTGACATTTGCACAGACGGGCAGATGGTGCCTGGGACATGTCTGGGTGCAATGCAGACCTGAAGATCCTAGATGAAGAAGCTGAGCCACTGTGTTTTGGCCGGATTTATAAGAAAACTGCTTCTCAGCAAATGTAGCCTGTGTTATCCGTTCTGCTAGATGTAATGGAAAAAGTGGTGAGCCATAGAAAAACAAGCCCACAGCTAAAACATATGTTTTGGCCAAACATAATAAGGATTTATATCAGATATCTGTGTGTGTTTGTTCCATACCAACTAAAAACATTTAATGTCCTTGGGTAATACAGAAGAGGGCAAACATCCACAAGTCTGATTGACTATGGGAGGTTATAAGATATATCATAATTGATAAACTGTGCTTGAAAACCATGTGGAATGAGAACAAAAGCTGAAATGGTGTAACTAGGAAATGGTCTTCTAGAGATGGAATCTGAATTTTGATTTCTCATTATGTTGAATAGTTTCCTCACTCTCAAGAGAGAAATTTTGCATCCAGGAAGCCAGCAGATGTTGCTGGGTTCACTGAGAAACACGATCCTTCAGATAAAAGGAGAGGGAGAGTAGGCATGGCATGCTTTGGCATACTCAGACTCGGGACAACAGACTGATTCAGTAAAATCTAGTTGTTTCCTAATTCCAGTTTGGAGAAATAATCACATAGTTTGTTATAGGTAAATGGCTAATGTCCACTAGCTGCTGAGAAGAATTTTCTGTCCTACTTTGTGATTGACAGCTAAGTAATTTGAATGGGTTTGAGCTGAGGGAGTGTTGCGGTGACTCAGCCCTCAAGTGGGCTAGAGCTGCCCAGTGGCCATCAAGCCCTGGCAATCCAGTGGTGGGAGCACCAGAATGAGGACCGCCCTGAAGGCGGATCTGAGGGCGGCACCGAGGTCTAGAGTCACCACCTCTTCCTCTAGAAAGTTCTCTTTAGGTCAATACCCCATTGGTCCCCAATTCTAGCTCCCGCCTCCAAGTTACCCCCATTTGCTGTTGTCTGTGTTGTTCTTCCCCCTTTGTTATACCCCATTGGCTGTTCCCCTTCTCTCCGCCCCTTTTCCTTGTTGTATAAAACCCTGAACTCAGCCATTTTTCCTCGCCTCTTTTTGCTGGACCTTCTGGAATAAAGAGCTTTCCACAACCTATATAAAAGGCCCCTCTCTTTTCCTTTGCCTCGGGGAGACCTGCGCAGACCAGCAGTGGCTTGGGCTGGCTTCCTCCGCTGAGGAGCCGGTGTCGCTGCAGCACCTACAGCAGCCGCCCTGCACTCCTGGCTGTGTGCAGGAAGGACGCTGTGGGCAGCCCGCCGGCGTCAAGGGAGTTGTCGTGGTCTGGCCTGCTGCATCTTGGTGCCAGGGCACTTGCCATACTCTCTGCAGCTCTGCTACTGGCTTCCTGCTGTGGAATTTTGTGTTTAACTTCCATTATTTCACTTGAACCTATTTGGGAAAAACTCATCATTGTAACACCATTTTAGGAGTGGCTTTTCATGGATACAGCTAATGGAGTTTGCAGTAAAATGCTGCTACACAAGTCCTCTGATAAGCCACACAGGCTAGAAAATTGCTGATTTAGAGTATAAGTGGATAGGATGGCCAATGTTATAATGTGTTTGAAACTGGTTTATGCATATACCACTCTTTTTTTTTTTTAACCAGTCCAGAGAACTACAGAAGCCATCAGCAAATATAGCTCTCTGTTTTAAGCACCAACATCATAATGGGTTTTTATATTCTTATTCTGCTCTGCACTCACGTAGTCCTGGAAGAGCTCCATGGACTTCAAGAGTCAAGGCAATACTGCAATTACATAGAATTAGAATGCCTTTTCTTTAGCAAGGAGATTAGGTAATGTAACAAAACCAATGAACCAAGGCCAGTTGTGGCATAAACAGTGATTTTACTTCTCAAGCCAAATTCTTAAATGGTGCCAATGAACCTGCTGTGTTCTAACAAACCCTTTTTTTTATTTCCTTTGTGTCAGTAGCATAGGCAAAAGGGTTGGAGTGGCAGCAAAAAAAAAAAACCCTATTAAATGTCTTATATGTGGCACAACTCTTTTACTTTGTCTTTTCTTTGTTACTGCTTTTCCTGCTTCTTGCCCATTTCTGCACCTACTGATGTGGGAGCTGAACATGGCCAAAGATTCACTATACTTACATCAAGATCCATATTATCATATAAAAGCGCATTCCAATTAGTCATCACTTTGCCTATAGATTTCAGAAGTTTAGATCTCCAGCTAGGGCAGATGTAAACTTCTTCCAAGTTTTGGTAACTCAGACAGGGGGCTTTAACGAGATGAAAAGGCATGTGCTGATTCTTGTGATTAGGCCAGAAAAGCTGTCTCAGTGTTGTCCTGTGCTGTAGATATGTATCTTGTAATCAAGGACTGAATGTTTAAGGCTTCAAACACCCACTTCTGTAATGAAACATCTAACAGGTGGGATTGCTGGGCCTGCAACCAGTCTTTCTTGCTCTGTGACTTTCTGGGATCAGCAAATATCTGTATGATGCCTGGGGAGCAAATTCTCAGCTGCTGAAGCTCCACCACTGCAGGTTGGTGTTGTTCAGGACTGTGGAGGAGTCCCGGCTCATTCTCATTCTGGAAACAGTGACTAGGAACTGCCCTAAGCCTCACGTTGTCACGTGTCACTGCACTGGTACGTGCCAAGAGGTGAAGTAAGCAACACAGAGGGTATCTGGAAAGAGGCAAGACAGGAGAAACTCAATTTGGCAGATCCTGGAGCACAGCAGGCTTCCAGCAGTTTATTTTGAATGTATTTGTTTGCTAAATAACCATGCTTTACTGCAGTGGAGTATCTTCAGCTTCAGTAATGTTTTGGTGTTATTATTAAAGACCAAAGTGGACAGCAGTTATAGGAGCATGGTGGTGCTCCTGACTAAGATTCACTGTTCATTAACCTTTCAGACACTGTGATTTCAGAAGGGCTGTTTTTTCCTAATTTTTCCTAATTCTTGTAGTTCTCAAACATGCGTGTTTTAATAGCAAGAAGTTAAACTGCAGAAAGGTCATCTTATCTGGTTTGCGCATAGGCTGCCTCCATCCCATTTGTGTATAATCAAAGAAAATATAATTACAGCTCTGCAAATTTGAGGCCAAGTCCTGCAGTTTAGTCTGCTCACATAAATGGGCGAGTCCTTGGGTTTTGCTTGGCTAACAAGTACCATCCTGTATTAACAGAGGGGAAATCTATTCTAGGATTTAGAGCAGCTGGCTTATTAAATCCAGTAGACCAACTGAAACCTTGGTATCAGGCAGGACTTATTCTTCCGAAATGGCTGGAGCTGTACCAATCTTACATTTCAGGACTGAGATCAGAACCAGACCCAGTCTGCTGAAAAATAAAGCAGTTCTGTCGTTTGCTGGTAATGAGGAATCACTTACCCAAATCATAAATCTATGTCCAGGCTGAAGTTGTGCACTATAAATGCGTTACATGGACTCCATGGGGTGCTCTTCTAAATAAGCTCCACAGTGTTTACTAATAAGTCTCTTTTTTCTTCTTCGTGTAGCTTGTTCTCTAAGGGTGATAGATGTTTCTGCACTAGCATTTTGATACAATCCTATTAAAACCATTTTCAGTTCCAGGAAGACTTTTGATATTTTTTTGTCTTCCAGAACTATTATAAATACTCAAAAAATCAGGGTCGTGCTGTCTGTAACCACATACCTTTAAATCCAAATATTTGAGGTGGGATTTTTGGGAGGGAGTGGTTTACAGCAGGGTTTCCCAAAACAGGGTATGAAGTGCTGGGAGGGAGATAAAAAAGCAACTGATTAATTCTGCTTCCAACATTAGTACAATTTTGTATGTGTGAGGGGAGAGGATGAATAGAAGAGTTCACCAGGGAGAGAGGTGCAGGGCAGAGTCATTTGCGAAATTCTGGTTTACAGAACTTTAAATCCACTTATTCCTAGGCTGTAGATTAAGGTGTATTGTTCAGCATCACCTGGCTCCTAGTTATCCCAGACTTCGCGATGTTTACTGCATTCTCCACTCTGGTAGTGCTGCCTCAGGAGCCCCTCTGCCCTATGTGAAAATGCTGTGCACTTCTTGCTTGCCAAGGGACTTAAGTTAATATAAGGGCACTCAGGGGTCTAATGTTAAATGCCAAAGGGGCAACACCTGAAAGGTCTAAGACTGAAAGCATCAGACTACACCATTTCCTATTTACTGTAGATGGTATATTTAGTAACTAATCGTCCAACCTAATAATATAAAATAGTATTTGACAAAAAGGTCAAGTGTTTAATATTAGGGCTAGGAGAGTCATAAAAATCTGTGAGGGAACAGCCAGCCAGCTGCAGCTCCCAGCTCTGTCACTGTATCTCTCAGTTCCTCCTTTCATTCTATAAAAATGTCACAGTCTCTTAAGCTCAAATGATTCCATACGTTTCCTGCTTCTGGAGGATGTAACTCTACAGAAGGCTCAGTTCCCAGTTGCCAGGCCAAACAACTC
The DNA here is from genome assembly GCA_013400235.1 of Oriolus oriolus. Taxonomy (NCBI): domain Eukaryota; kingdom Metazoa; phylum Chordata; class Aves; order Passeriformes; family Corvidae; genus Oriolus; species Oriolus oriolus. Next base: position 261,065 of record VXBT01013961.1, read on the forward strand.
TGTCTCTGGAAGTTTCTTCTCTTTAAGTCTTCTAGAGCTCTTCAAAAAGTGTCATAGTTAATAGTGTAAACAAAAGTTCCTTGGATATTGTGGAGGATGCAATATTTTATGGAAATCCCATTAGATTGCAATGAAAGACTTTTTAAATTAAATAATTGCTTTATAAAACTTAGCAGACTTTGTGTTCCAGGTTTGTCGGCCAAATGGACCTCAGCCAGAGGAGTGAGAGAGAGTGAACCTAACTGAGAGCTGGTGTAAATGGGCCCAACTTTCACATTCTTTTTGAACTTGACTAACACATGCAGGGCCTAGAAGGAGCCACCATTCTGCTGATCTGTAGAGCAACCTGGGCATCAGCCATGTTTTAGAGCCTCATTTTCACTGTAAAACATGAAAACAAAACACAGAAACAGCAACTGAGACTAAATGCTGTACTCGGATCCAGACTGGAGGACACACATACAAGATTTAATTGTTAATATTGTCCTTCCTTAGAGAGAGCTCCTACCTCTCCAATACTTTTCTCACACTCTGTTATTCAGGACTCCCTTCATGACTGCTGGAAGTTTGGATTTTTTATCATCTTCTGTTTGCCTTCAGGGACCTCAATTATTTTACTTCTGCCCGTGGGATCCCACTTCAGTTGCAGCTGTTTGAATTAACATGTCTCCTTGCTGCATCTCCTGGCTGAGGAAAGTGCAAGAAGTGCTGTCATGGCCAGCAGAACAAACAGATGATCCATCCTGTAACTCATTTCTGTGGCATTTTTTGTCAAGTCATGTGGTTTAATAGCAGGTGGGGGGGTTGGGTTTGTTGGGGTTTTTTTTTTGGATGAGCAACTATATGCTACAGGGACGGGGTTATTTGGGAATAAAAGTGGGACACACCTTTTAATTCTCATGAAAGCGTTTTCATGGGAAGCCTTCTTACAACAACAGAGTGAGAGCAAGTTAAATATTTTGTTTCAAAGGGATTATCCCCACCCAGCAGGGAACAGCTGGCATAAAATGCTGATCCACCTCCCACTGCAAACAAGAGCCAAATTCCCATTGATTTCATTGGTACAGAATCAAGCTCTTATTAAGTCCATGGCCAGCTTTGCACAAATTCTGTCCCTGTCTGCTTCTCTTCCATATAGGCCTGACCCTCTCTGGCCGTGGAGAACCCAAGCTGAGTTGTGGCTGTAGAGAAACTCAAAGCATTTTAAGATGTAAATGAGTAAATTAGTGTTACAGCTTTTTCCAAATATGTTCAGTTGAGGAGTACATCACAAGTAGCCCCGCTGACTTCAGTCTAGCCCATCTGTCTAGATAGCCGAATGACAAGCAGCAAGTTGTATCCAGGATCTTGACTCACTAAAATGAGCCAGTTCCTCTTTTTTTCTGTCTGGGTTAACATGGTTCCTCTCTAGGTTGTGTTTCATTCCTGTGTTCAGCCACTTGAAAAGGAGCATTTTACATTTTGTGTACAGTTATATTGCAGTATATTTAATGAGAGAGTACCGGTTACTGAAATGTGTTGAAAGACATCACTCCCAGATGTAAGAGCAGCCACAGACTTCTTATTTCCTCTCCAGAGCATAGGTGTATGTAGAACTGTTTAGAGAACATATGTTAATTACAAAAAGAACTAGATGGTTCTTGGGGTCCTAATCTCTGATATTGATAGGCTTCCTGTTACCCACATCCAGTCTTTTCATAGTTACATTGTTTGAATGTGTTTCTGCTAAGTGACAGAGCAGGCTGAAACTATTAGTGCCTAGGAATTGGAAAAAAAAGTAATAACAAGTGATTGGGTTGTTAGGAGGCTCATTGTATGTGACAGTGAAAAAACTGGGCCTGTACTGTCATATGTCATCTAAAAGTTAGCACTATGAACAAGATGTTTTCATATCCTTTCTAATACTTTGAGATAGACTAAAATTTATCATAGCTACGTTCATTTTACTCCGTTAATAATGAATGATCAGTGAAAGATTTTGAAATAAGAAAGCTAGATGATTCATGTAACCTCTGCTGTGAAAGGTTTTCAAAGTTTAACACATACAAAGAGAAAGTAAAGGGAGCTGTATCTTTTAAAAGCCAAAAAAATATATAGGAGAGCTGAGAAGTTTTAATTGAATAACACAGTTTGTGAGATCATCATACAGGTTCAATTTTTTGATAACCAGATTGAGTTTCATTCATGTTCAACATTTGCTTGAGTTCTCAAACAATGGAACTGTCTTTGTGGACCTTTCTTTGACTTCATGACCATCATGACTTTCAGTGATGAAAGTCACGCTTTGATGATAATGGTGTGATTGTGTGAGTGCTGTATAAACTGCAGTTTTTAACTGCTAGGGAAGGTGCTGTATAAAAAGCTGTATTTCTTCTTCTTCTTTATTCAAACTGATCCAAGATATAAAAAGAGTCCAAAGTCTTGCTCAGCTGTTTATGAATGACAAGGTATCCAAAACCTTTGCCATAGCATTCCTGTTATGCACACACCTCTGATAAGTCTGCGCTAAGAATAAAGGGCCAAATTCTCTTCTGGTATAAAAATCCCTTTTTTTTTGGTCTGTTGAGCTTCTGCTACCTGTTGCAGCAGAGACCTTGGTTACTAGCACAGAGTTCATGTAAAGAGACTGATCTTTACCGCTCTAGATTGTACAGTCAGCATTTGGAGACTTCTTTTATCTTTGTGCCAGTGCACAGAAAGAAGTATAATATGATGCATGCATGACTTCATCATAAAACTCCAACTTTTTGACCCTGTGGGTGGAGAATTAAGTGTCCCATTTAGGTAGTCTGTAATAATAATTGTCATTCCTCTTGCATCCTATTCACAATTATGTAAGGATCCTGTTTCTGAAAGACTGGACATGCTGGACTGCTGTTCTGGACCACTATTTTAGTCCCTATGCTTTTGTATTGTTAGAGCTACTTCTTTTGAACTTTATGGCTAGTTAAAAATTTGAGATATTCTAGATTGTACTAATTATGAGGCGAAAGTGTTGGGAGAGTCTGCTACATAAACTGCTTTTATGTAACTCTATGTATCTACAAAAAAAGGACAAAGATCTGTTTTTCTGGCCACAGGACAAGTCAAACAGCTATAAAAGTAAAATAAGTTCATCCAATTGCCTGTGGGACCTCTTTCAGCCAGAGCCCACTTGTTATGCTCACCCTTGGCCTCTCATAGGGATGCACTGTCTGCATGTCCTGCCACTTCTCTTCATTTCTATAGTGCCTCTGTGGCTTTTCTTTCCACCCAGTTAGTGGTCTCTCAGTGCAGTATTCAGGAACTGTGCTTCTCTCATAGTTCATGCCTCTGATCCGACTGGCCTTGTCTTTGCTGTGTGCAGTGACACGTGCCTGCACTTTGCTTTGAAGAGTGAGTATCTTCACCCAGGAGTTGAGTTGCTCCTTCCCAGCTAACTCAGCTGAAGGGCAATGACTACAACCAGCTCTGACAGCATTTCATCCATAAAATTCTATGTCTGGTTTATATCAAAATTATTCCCATAATTCCTGCCATCATAAAAAAGCAAGCCTGAAAAGAAGAGGAATAAACATAGAGTGGTTTAAAATTGTATACTAGGAATAATTAAATTCTTAGTAAGAGACTTCTGTCATTTCTCTATTTTCACTCACCGTGAGGAGGACAGCATGTTCTCATCTCTGTAGAGTCACATAAATTACTTGATTAAAGTGCATGTTGCAAAGCTGAATCTGGGCATTTGGAACCTCCTTGCTGTTTTCTCAAGGTATTTGTATGATAGATGAAGAAAAAAAAACGTCCTATGCTTAGTTCATCTTGTTACATTGTAGGTATATTTTCCAGACATTTGCAAATAGAGTGAAGAACAAGAGTTCTTCAGCTGTTTAAAGTCTTTGAAAAAAGAAAGACAGTTTAGATTACCAGCAGCCTACAATGTGCGTGGCACAAAAATGTCAGTTTTAATGGCAAAGTTCAGGATAAAACTGTGTCAGCTAATTTAATCATTTACCATGAAATACCAGTTATCTTAATCTTACATGCAGTCCTTAAGTCTGCTGCATATTTTTGTGTAATTGAATCCTGTCCCTAAAAGGAACAAAGCAGGGAATTTGCTTTTTAGTGAAAAGTTGGCCTCTAAATGTTCCTGTTTATAAATTGTATTTGTGGCATTGTCAGATATTTTAATAGTGAGCAGCTAATATTTCTGATGAGTCTATTTTTTCTCTGTTTCATATTTGTCTTCTGCTACAGAAGTCATATTAGTATTCAGTTTCTATGGAACTTTACCAAATTCTCTGGAAAAACTGCAGTTACTGTTCCCAGAACTTAAGGCAAATAAATTAGTATGTAACCCAGATGACACATTTTATTCATGTGGTTTGCTTTCCATCTAGATACCTGATGTATTACTTCATCAGCAAATTCAACAAGGCCAAGATGTCTTCATTTTCCTTCAGAGTGAGAGCTGTAAGAGCAGTGTGGTGGAAGTATTGGTCTTCTGTGGCCAGCCGGCGAGAGCCCATCAACAGCTGTGACGAACAGAGCAGACATGGGAGACAGGAGGCAGCTGAAGCCAAAGAGGACCCACGCCTGGAGCTGTGTCTGTGTGATTGGAGCAGAGAGAGGCCAGGACCCAAGGAAATCCCAGCAGCAAGGGAAAAAAACAGATTGACTCTCAGTGACTCATTTAGCTCCTGGATTGGACAGATCTCTCCCCTGCTGGCAATTTGGCTGAGCATCAATGGACAGATACCAGGATGAATAGCTTAAAATAATTAGGGGTTGGGAATTTGCAAAACTGCTAGCCATCCAGTTCTTTACTGTGCAATGCAAGGCAGAGAAAAGAAATTACATTTAGGTTATTAAATATTAAGTCAGTGGATTTACTCCCATTTGGTGCAGAACAGGAAACTGGCTAAAATTCAACATTTATATCATTGTGTTGATGGTCTGTTTATCACTGAGCAAGTAAATGCCTTTTGGCAGGTCAAGCTCTTTGACACATGGGGCAAATGTGTGCTTAATTTCTCCCAAACAGAAGAATTAATATAATAATAATTAAAGCATATGAGAACAGAATTAAAATCAAGTACAGTCAGGAGTTCAGTTTAATGCCAGATGTCTCACATTGTAGATGTTCTGGGGCCAGATTTTTCCTGTTGAAGATAGCAAGGATTTTGCCTTTGGCACTTACAGGAGGTGAAGTGGGCCTTGGATGCAGAAGGACAGAATTCCCTGTACTTTCTATTTAATGCACAAAACCAGAAGCAACAGGTTCATTTAGTATCAGTAAAGGTCAGTTAAAATTATAGAGACATCCTTTGGAGCAAATCCTCTGCCTTGAATTTGCATATTTATGAATTAGAGATTACGACAGGCTATTTCATTTATTAGAGCAGCACTGCTATAGTTAATAGTCTGTCAGTATTTCCATTATAAACCCCGTTTTTCAGTGTTTAATATCTCAGCCATTTAAAATCACATCAGGAAGCCAGTTGGTCTTAGGTTGCTGGCCAGGTGCAATTTTTTGTTATGGATTATTTTCAATAATGAAATACTGCTCATCATATATGCAGATGAGCCACAGCATTTCTGTTGGAGGGACATAGCAAGGTGTGTGGATTCATTGTGGCTTTGTTTTTCTTTAGGAAGGAAGGGAAAAGAAGGATTTGACCAGTCACGTCAACTGTGGCTTTGTGTATGAAGAACAGTTTTTCAAGCAACTGCTCTCAGAGAAAACACTGGTTCTCAGTGGAAAATCAGGTTGCTGTTTGCTTGCCAGTGATGACCAAGGTAAACAGGTGAGGATGGTTACCCTGTCCCTCTGAAATTCCTTGCCTACCAGTCATGGGTGAGGCATCCCAGGCAAGAAAGCAGTGAACATAGAAGAAGGGCCTTTAGAAGTAACAGGAGCCCCAATTACAAATTCAGAAAGCTGGCCTCTTTTTAAGTGTGCCAGCTGCAAAGAGGTGCAGTACTGTCCTGACTTTATTGCTGATATTTGGAGTGGAAGAGTTGCTAAGGCTGTAGAGGCAGTTGTGAAGCTACTTGCACATGTCCGTAAACTGAGCAGTGTCATTTATTTCAGCAGTCTCAGATCATGCTCCTTCCAAACAGCCCCACTTTGCTTTCATAGAAGTATTAGTTCACTAAAAAATAACTGCCTGGCAAGGGCAAATGTTCAGACTAAAATGCCAATTTTTAACTTGCTAGGGCAGCAAAAAGTTACTCTTCAGAGTAGCTGAAAGAAACTGGTCTTGCACTATAACCTCTCACCCTATGAGAAGAGAAACAGTCCAAATAGAAACTCCTGAGGAGTGGTTTGTTTTCAAGGTCTGGAAAAATCATTTGCTGCCTCACTAACTGACAAGTTAGAAATCAAATTCATGAAGACAAAAAAAATGAAGCTATGTGCAAAATATTTTTTGCTCTTCTGCCTCACAAACACATAGTTGGAGGTGGGAACATAGTCCATATTTTCCATCTTTCCCATCATAAAGGTCTATGTGCACAACTGAGGGTTCCAGGGAAACTAGCAATGGCAGGCCAGAAACGCTCTGGAACATTGTATGTGATCCACTTGGTGCATAGCAGCTAATCAGACTATGCCCTAGGCAAGACCCAGGGCTTGGCCTCTGTGCCACCTTCTGTAAATTTTGCCTGAATTAAGATTAACAGCAAGTTTAGGAGTTACATTAGACAAAAATTTTTTTAAGCACACATAAGACAAGATTGCAACAAGAAGTCTCTGATCTTAAATCCCCCGAATCCAAATGGTGAGCCAGACTTTGCATCCAGTCTCTCATCAACATGAGAACCAAGATCAAGGCACTCCACTCAGGCTTATGGAAAATCTGTTCCAAATCCAAGTGGCGAGGACTAATCGTAGTGCTTTCTTAAAACAACAGGATTTGAGATATTTTGTAAGTAATTGCTAACTAAAAGTGCATTTTCCAGACTCCTTACAGAGTTGCCATTTAAAGAACAATATTCCTTCACTAGGCACATCACAGTGCTTTTTCAGCCAAAAATTATCTCTGGTCATGATAAGTGATCATAACTCAGAAGCAGGCAGACTACAGAAATTTTAACTGTTTTGAGTAGAAAATTACTTTGACAGTTTTATAAAACAGGTATAACCCAAAGTAAGAGTGGAGGAGGGAGGGTCTGCCAAGCATGTAGAAAATGTCATATATTTTAAAATGAAATATGAAGTATTACATGCTGTTTGCTGGAAGCTCTGTCCAGGCTCAGTAAGCTATCTATACAGCATTGTTTACTACATATGTTTGTTATGCTTTGTCTTTAATTTGCAGTGACATAAAATCTTGCATAACTGAGTTGAGTGCATCTTTGAATATTAAAAATACTAATTATTATGTAATTAGTCAACAGGATGTGTGTAATTGTGCAATACCAGCATTCCTGGGTGTGGTTAAGTACATAGGTAGAATGCCAACACTCATCTAGATGTAGTATTATAAAATTACACAACAACATACACCCTGGGTGGATACTCTAATTGTATTTTACATTTAAACAATAGCTACATTACCAAAATAGAACTTATTATTTTTAAAAATATCTTCCCACAGGCATGGATCATAGTATATGATGGTAATAATATTGCCCAAATAGAGCATCTTCCATCTCCCAGGGGACTCAGGCTTCTTCATAAACATATAAATAGGGGGTAGAAACCAGGCATAAAGAGCCTTTCATTCACTCATGGCATTAAACCACCCCAAAACGGACATGTGACAAGTCATGGATTAGAATAATTGAAGGCAGAGAATGAACAGGAAGAACTTTCTATCTCATGAAGAATCACATGAGATTAACTAGAAATGTGACTAGAACTGTTATATTTTTATGATTTAACAGACATCAGGACAATCCTTAAACCATGGTGGAAACAGAACCACACAGTGAGTCAGATTCTTCTTTGAACTTACTCAGGAAGATCTAGGTTACAGCCATCAAATGTCTTGAGCATTTGAGTTAATTCTGATCTCTGCTAAGATTTACTGCCAGTGTGGTGCAAAAGTCTGCTGCACTGCCAGCCAAAACTTCCCGGCCTGGTCATCCCTCATTCTTCCTGTGGTACATCTGCAGTGACTGACAGGTATGCATGGCACTGGGGCTAGCACTACAGGGATGGTAACTTCTGCAGTACAGACAGAAAACATGGCACACCAGTATTTACTCTCTTTTGATATGGTTTCAAGGTGAGAAATCCAGGAGAAGAATGGAAAGGTGAAAATTCCAACCCCCAAAAAAACCGAACCAAAAAACCCTAAGCCGTGACTCATCATTAATGTAAAATGGCAGAGCCTAAAGCTGTCTTTTTTTTCACGTGCCTGGGTGCACAAGGGTGAGGTGCCCTCTGAGGATGATTTTATCTTTTACTTTTGAGTCTGAAGATCTTGGATGTGGTTTGGCAAGTTCATAAAAATATTGTGATGAAGTTGGGCTGCCATCTGGAAATATTACATACAGAGATGTAAGAAAGCTTAAGGAGAAAACTGCAGATGCTAGAAGAAGAATCAGCAGTGCACATGAATGAGGTTAAAAACAGCAGACAATTAGCTACTAGATGACTCCTACTAAATAAATCATCAAAGACTTGACTACTGCTTCCAGGTTTCTACAGCAGTATTAGCTCATTGGAACAGTCAAAAAGATGTTACTTTGGCCAAAGTTTTAGAAATGTGCTATTCTTGTTTGAATTAACAAATCAACCAACAAGGCTGATCTATACTGTCTTGCCAAGGCTATAAAGCTTCTAGGGAAGCTATTATATTTAATGCTCAGGATCAAGGGCCCCATGATATGGAAAATAAGCCTCTTTCTGTTAAATGAAAGCTACACAGGAAAGAAAACCTGAGCTTGTCATGGAATTTCACATCTCGTTTCAGCATTCAATAAAGCACTTTGGATGTCCAATTTAATAGCGAAGCACAATTTCTTTTTTCTGTATGCCTCCATACATCAGGCCTAGCTCTGTTCTCATTTAGAATTTAATCCAAGACTCAAAGTAAAAAGAAAATATTCCAATTGCTTCCAACAGGCATCCAGTCAGTCTTGTGTCATGGTTTTACTTAAATGTAAATTCAGTGCTAAGTTCCTCCCAGGAAAAAGAGAGGTAAGTGATAAGAGACAGGAGTCTGCACGCTTAACTTTCCACCCTCCTGTTAGTTGCTGCTGATAGAACCTATCCTTTGGCTTAGCAAAACTTCTTAATTTGTCTGGTCTTTTCTGCAGGGTTGACTGGTATAAAGAAAATGCTCACCTCGACCTTCTTTATTGCTACATCGAGGCAGCTCACCACAGTTGTACTATTTTCTACTGCTTGAGATTTACTTGTGTCCCTGGTGTGTTGTGATAAGCCTCTGAATGTCACTGCTGTGACGGTTTTGTTCTCAAAGACTCTCCTGAGGTTCAGTGAAGGCAAGTAGGGTTTGCTTGGGTTTAAAGGTAAATTGTATATGTCACTATAATAAAGGAAAATATGTAAAGTGTTGGTTGAATTTAATAGGAATTTAGAATGTTTGACTTGTCACAAGGCAAGTTTGTATTATGTGGACTTCTGACATTGCTCATAGCTGGAGGACCTCACTCCATGGTGAGTGCCAGGTCAAGGCCTAGTTATCATATACATGCAATTTAAACTATCTTCAGAATTAGTCTTAAGTCTTACTATCACTTAGCAGTATAAAATAAGAAACATGATCTGAAAAACACTAGAGAGATACTGAAGTTTTGCACATCAAAAAGGCTAATTAGAAACTCTTTTCTTTTATAACAAATAAGCCAAGCATATTGACATTAATTATAGGAATACTCAAGGTTTGGAATAATCTGTTGAAGAGCACAGATGTATACCAAATCCTACGTAAATGAGTGTGTGCAACTGTTCTTCAGGTAACACATTTATTTATAAAAATAAGCTGTGTGTTCAGGTTTCTTTTTAAGAGGTAGAACATCATAAAAGGTTTCTCTCTCTTGCTCTTACTCAACATAGTGAGATAGTTATTTCTGTAGTTATATCTATTCATCACAGCCTAACATGCATTCCAGGAGCTTGGAGCAGATACTTCCTGTACCTGAAGTAGTAATAGTTCTGTTTGTTTTAGTACTAGTAATTCTGTAGTTGTTCTGTCAGCTTTACTGGAATTGGATCACTGTAACTAGCAGCAGAATTTGTTCTCTTCTGGTGGTAAAATTCCGTTGGTTTCAGAAAAGCTAATGGAATTCATAACTGCTTTTGTATTTTTCAATCTGTATCCCAGAGCTGACTAGTGCCATTGTTTTTTTTAAAAAATACTGCAACTATGATTTGCTACATTGCCCATTAGTTTTTCCAGTAGAGACTCTTAACAACCCTGGGAAGAAAACTTCACGTTTGTAAACTTCTTTTACTCTGTCTAGCTGCAAAGAAATCCTCTTAACTTTTGATAGCTTTTCTTCATGGGGGAAGGGTTCTTCTCTGTCAGGGCCATGACAGGTGTGCTCAGCAGGCTGAATCACTCCACCCCAAATGCTCCTTCCATCTTACTCACTGCCTCTATACAGCTGAAAGATGCTGTGCTTTCCTGGTCAAATTTCATTAATGAATCTCCCAAATACTTGTCTAAGCATACTCCTTAAATACCTGCACTGTGGCCATTGTAGATGATCACCCAGCTGGGACTGGTAAGCTTCCTGAAGCCTGTTCCACAGTCTCCAAACCATCCTACAAATGCCAGGGTTTAGCACCTTTGCTCTTAGAAGCACCTGTCTGCAAGGGCATTGTGTTGGTAGTGAATTGTTGCTCTCTCCCATCACTAGTAGAGAATACTGCTGTTGCCATTGCTGGTTCTACTCCTTTAATTCTCCCAATTTTCCTAACAATTGTCTTAACATATCACAGGTGTGTCCAGAGCTACTGTGTCAGCACAAGTTCCAAAAAGCTCATGGTAAGTGTCTGCTTTTGCCTCTCAGATTCAAGCTGATTAAAGGATTTGAGGAAAAGTGCTGTGGGGAGTGAAGAACAATGAAGATAATTTAAATGAGCTGAAGGTATCATTTCAAATCGCTAAAAAGTAGGAAAAAATATTTGTACTCTAACATTAAAACAGCAATCTCTATATATTCTCAAAAATTGTCCACAACTGTCCTCCAGTCTAGCTTGAAGATTTTGGTAATCCCACCACATGCTGCCCAAGTCTGAACAAGATTGCCTAGGCCACAGATTACTGGGAGGGTACATAACACTGGCCAAACTTCAGCCTTTGGCCTGTTCTTACACTTTGACTTCTGAATGTCCGCTACTGGTAACTATCAGACATAAAAGATAGGAATAGTTGGATTTTTTCAGTCTTGTGTTCTTTGTCTTAGGTTTTTATGTTTACCTCTTTTAGTGAGTCTAAAAAGGAGACAGCTTCTGTCCTAATTGAACTGTCATAAGGAAAAGCAGTGATTTTTACTAACCCTGGTCACCCAAGGGCATCCTTTTACAAAGAGGCGCCTCTGACACATGGATCCATGTTGACTGACATGATAGATGTAGCACCTGTAAAAGAAACCATCTTGGAGTTGCATATCTTTAGTGGCAACTAATTGCAGAAAAGAGTTGCAAGAGTGGGAACAACAGGAGACTGTCAGTTGGCTGCAAAGTAAGAGTGAAAGCTTTCATAAATAATTTCAGCTGTTTGAGAGGCAGATGGTTCTGTTAGTAACTATTCCTTATGTATAGATCAGAATTCTTACATCTGCTTTGGATGAAAGTATATGAAAAACCTGAACCCACGAGCTTTCACCTTCAGTGTGCAGTCAGTAGATTAGAAGGAAAAGGAGCTGTTACACCTATGAAATTAAATTCGACTCAAAGATAGTTTAGGATGATAATGAAGGTGAAAATTCAAAATATAGTGTGATATCTGTGCAAAGTGTATTGACCTGCTGTCTAACTTTTTTGTTCTTGCTTGAAATCTAAAATTTGGTTTCAAATAAAAATCACTTCCTACCAGTTCATATAATACATTGAATTCTGACTGAGGCAGTGTTGCTCAGAGATGGGGGGCCCAGTCCAGGCCATGTGGCATGGGGTCAGGAGCATTTTGCAGGATGTGACAGTTTCCAGACCACAGGCAATTCTGACTATAGGGGAAGGTGAAGGAGATGGGCATCCACCCTAGAGAGAGATTACAGGCAGCAAAAAAGCCAGGTCACAAATGAAAACTTTGTATTCCTTTGTAGCACTAGTGGTCTTCGGATGAAATTTTCAAAATTTGGGATGAGTGGCAAATTTTTCAGCAAAGCCAAAGGAACCAGAATAGGGGTGGTCAGCTTTGCAAGAGAAATCAAGGCACTGGGTAAGATGAGTGCTGCGTGGGAGAAGAGATGCAGGGGCAAGGGCAGGGAGGAAGGCAGGCTGGCTTATGGAGGTGACCTGACCGGCAGCAGGGTGTGCAGGGAAGGGAGAGACTGCTGCTGGTTATATATATCTGGAAGCCATGAAACTGGTGCTGAGGGGTGAGGTGCTGGAACCATATGTCTGGAAAGAATAGGGCAAAGAAGGAGAGCAGTAAAACTTTGGGGTTGGCAATGTGGGTGGCAGAGGGAAGAATGGGGCTCCTTCTGCACCCACCCTGCTCCCAGATGAGGTGACCTGGCCACAGCTCCAGGAATGAGGGGAGTTCATTGTCTCTGAGTTCATGACATTATTAAAAAAAAAAAAAAGTGAGAGAGGCCTAAGTCTCTTACTGTTTCACTGGGGAAACAAGAGCTTAACAGTGGAGTGAAAGTCTTTCTACCGTCCCCCAAAAGCAGCTAATCTTCAGTCAAAGGCTTTACCTGGGGCTTTTCTGGAGGCCACCTCTGCCCCATGGGTGACATCCCTGTCTCTGTTTGAGCCTGGCAGGGCAGTGAGAGTGCCAAGCACCTCTGAGCTAAGAGGGGGATACTGGGGAGGGAGGGAGGTTTGTGCCAGTTAATTAGCAGCACTTTGGAGGTTTCCGCAGCCCACAGTAACCTTCACAAGACCTGCAGTGAAGGAGAGGTATTTGGGGATCTGTGGTTGAGGCTGGAAGTCGATTTATTTGAGCTCTTCTTTCTTTGAGCATCGAGTTCATTGTTCTTCCGGCTCCCTTTAGAGACCGTGCTATCAGCTGTCCAGGCTGGGCAGCGCAGCGTCAAAAGGAAAGGAGCCTTTTGCCCATCACTGTCATATAAATCAGGGCCCAAATCTGTAAAATGTGAGAAAATGAGAGATTCGATTATCCATATGGATCACTCTGGATTTATTCCAGATTGCTTCATTAATAGCAATCAAAGACATCATTTTAATGGATTTTTTATCCTCAAAATTATGATCATGGGGAATTTGTTCTGGCTATTGGTTTTGAAAAGGCTTTTGATTCTCTTCAATAGCCTTAACTTATTTCAGATTTAGGTAACAGTAGGATTTTGTCTTAAATATGTTAGATAGGTCAATCTCCTTTATTCAAATCCACTGTTACGTTAAAACTAATGACCACAGTTTGAAGATGATTTATATACTGAGGCTTAGACATGAGAGTCTTTTTTCTCTGATACTTTTGCAGTTACAGAGGAGCCTTTGTTTTGGGAGAAATCACTGGTTTTAAGGGAAAAGTCAGTGATGTTTTCCATTCTGCCCTTAGTTGGAGGATATGTTATTTTTTTAATGAAGGTTTTCTTTAATGAAGATTATGCTGGAAGTCACTGAATGATGTTCATGTTTCTTCTTTGTTAATTGGGGTAAAACTCTTAAAGCCATTAGGTGATTTAAATGTAGCTCTATTTGAGCAATATCCTTTATTGGATCCCCCATTATCCTTTAAACATCTTGGTGTGCAAGGGGATAAAATTAGAATGAATTTGTTTACTTTAAATTGCCAGCCTCTGCTTGATAAAACTATTAGCTATTTAGCTAATTGGGCTGCTCTTCCATTATCATTAATTGGCAGAATTGATACAATTAAAATGGGGAATTTATCTAAAGTGTTTGTGTTCTTTCCTAGGTATTCCTATCAAGTTTCTTAACATGTTCAGGGACTCTTACATTCTGCAGTTAGTTTTGTTTTCAGGGTTAGAGGTAAATTTAAGATTAATTTTGAAACTCTGAAGCTTCTTACAGAGTCAGCTGGACTGACTCCTGCTAATTTTATTGTTGGTTTTGTCTGCTTTGGTGCAACGTGTTTTGTGATTTAGACAATGCCCAGCGTTATGGGGCTGTGGAGAGCGCAGGGTGGCGCAACCACAGCTGAGCACACCCACTTTGCAGAAGGTCAGGGCGAGGCGTGTCCCATCGCTGTGCCCAGCAAGGTGCTAAACGCCCATTATTCCCTGGCCCACCGAGTATTTTAACAGAGCCAGAACTTTTAAGCACACAAGCCCAGTGACGCCAATTAGCTTACTCATACTAGTAAAGTTAAACAAAGGCTGCGCTTGGTTGGGGCCACAGTAATCATCACCTTGTCAGTTTGAGACTCCCACGGAATCCTCTGCAAAATAGCACCACTTTCCGCTTACACCTTGGCTGTGCTCTGAGCTGATGCTGCCCTCCCTGTGGGCGGGGCAGGACACTGCGTTTGGAGGAGTCGCTCTGCCAATCCTCTTGTGTGTCCTGCCATCCCTGGTGGACATGCCATCTCTTTTAGGCTGCTAGTACAAATCGTGCTTCTCCCTTCTAACGCTATGATTCATGTCAGCCATTAGCCTCAAATAAATGAATGGGCTGAAAGAAAATTAAAACCAAATCACGCCTCTATCAAGGGGAGGTCTTGTTGACAAGCAGGGCCTCTATTGCCAGAATTAGTCATCTGGGTCTGCCTTTTGCACCAGAGGCTAAGAAAACCAGAGGATGATTAATTGGGCAGGACCAGGAGGATGTGCCCCTCCTATACAGCTGGCCAGTGTGGGCAGTTTCTAGATCACACCATGGGGGCAGTGGCCGCATCACTGAACACTACCACTACCTCTGCTTCACCTTCATCACGATTTTATGTAGTGCTGGGGTACCGCATTTGTTCTTCACCGCCCTAACATGCCCTTATACTGTGACTTACTTTACCTTATCTTGCAAGCCATGTAGAGCTGGGTCGATTCCCTTTTGGAACTGCTTAAAATAATTTCTATGTTGTATATAGAATAGTTTAATGCAAAATAAATTTTAAAAATGTTTTGTATCTAAAACATGTGCAAGTATAATTATATATAATTTTAACTTTAAAAAATCAGGCTCTTCTCTGTAGACATGATCCGATATGTATGTAACATGTTTGAACACTAGAGCAAACTTGATGCAATGCTTCCCTTCTTAATTCATTTGAGTCATTGTAGTTTTAGACTATACCAAAGTCATTTCGTGAAACACATCATGCTTCATGGGTTAATCCTGATTTAGCTGTGATGCTTTGCATTTGGGTATTATCTAAATTGTTTTGCCCATCTCTTCTTCATTCATTTTGTCTGTCATGAATATCATTCTACATGGATTTCACTCATACATTTATTTGTATTTAAATTATGCATCTCTTTAAGGAGATAGACCCATCAAGTGATACAATACCTGGTGGCACCAAGAATGAGGCATTGTTTACTTTTGCATAAAAAGCCATGAAGATGGAGCACACAGTTTATAGGATACTAATGAATTATTTGGATGGTTGACCTTAAATCAGACTCAATCCAGCTAAGCTTGGTAGCCAATGCATTTGAAATGTAATGGATAATAGTCCAAGAGCCAAACGTGTTGCAGATGTAGCTTGCACAGGTTGGCCCTTATTGACAACCTTATTGAGCACCTTTGCTCTGAATGGCTGGGGAAGTACCTCATCACAGACTCACGGGCTGCCTTCTTGCCACCCCAGGGACAGAGCATTGCATGGACCAAGGTTGGCCTGCTGCTCTAGGTCTTGGACACTCCTTCTGGGGACACAGAGGGCCCCTGAGTCTCTGGAGCTCACAACCTGGCATGTTTCGTGAGCACTGAATTCACTGGAACGAAAGTCACCTTGGGCTGAGGGGCCTGTTGCAGCTCCCTCAGGAAGAACGAGCACTCCCACAGTGCAGTTAGAAACCCCACACTCCCACAGACTCCCCATGACTCAGGGAAAGAGGAGGAGGGAACAGAAACAAAACCCTTAGAATAAGGACTACCTCAGAGCACTAAATGCACTGATCCTGTGCTGTTTATATTGCTGAATTAATTGCAGTAAATAAGGAGCATCACACGGGGTAAAACTCAAGTGAAGGAGATGAGAATCAAGCCCAGGTGAAACAGAGGAGCTGCAATGCTGGAGTCAGTCCTCCCTATGCAACCTTTAAGGTATATTAGGGCCAAAACCTCCTTCGTGCTAGCATTGCTGTTTATTTGCTCCCATGTCAGCTCTGAATTTGGCTTATTGTCACCAGTAAAGAGTCCAGAATAAGGGACATGCTGGGTTGAAACATTATGGTGGCATACAATGCCTTATCCTCATTTGAAAGTAGAGATATAACACTGTATGTCATTAACTAAGACAGTAATAAATACAATAGCCAAGTAATAGCACTGTAATGCTTTCGTGTATGAATTGGAATGTGAATACTGAGCTTTTCATTTCATGGTTGAAAAATACATGAGTTGACCCAAATATTAATTTCTGTATTTTGATAATTTACATATTATGGGTCAATAATCATTTCTTGCACAAATGACTTTTCAAATGAGAAGCAGTATATTGTAATGGTCTATCATATTTACAAACATCTCATTGTTTTCCTAACTTAGCAATTAGTATTTATAATACACTGGACCAGATATTGTTTGCCAAATACAATACAAAACTGGGTCATGTAAAATTCAGATACTATTTTCTTTTACTGTTATCCATAATTTATAATATTCATAAACCATGGAGTGGCAGGCCCTTGTCCCTGGCAGGCCCATGCCCCCACTTTGGAATGGGCATAGTATTCCAGCAATCGTTTAGGAGACCTGACACCTCTTTCTGCTCTTTCCTGACCTTAAAAATCTCTCACCTTTGAGCAGCAATCCCCCTGAAGATCCAGCACTGTCAGCAGAACTAATGGTGGGAGTTTTGAGAAGTTTATTACATCCCAAGATTTCTTTAGAGCAGCAAAGACATCCAACAAAATGTCTAGGATGTCTTTTTTCAATTACTTTGCAAAGCTAAAATAATATAAATAATCTTGGTTTTTACTTACTGGCATTGAACTTAGTCCATCATTTTGGGCTGTTCATTGTTTCATCATATTCTACTCCTTTATTAGCTAACATATCCCAACAGAAACCTTTTGTCTTAAAGTAAATGTGTTCAAGTGTTCAAGTACTGAATTAATCAGGGACTAGTGCAACATATATATGCTGCCCAGCAAGATGAATTTACACATCTGCTTTTTCCCCTAATTATAATTCCAGAGGTTGAATGTCAACAGCATATGGGTATATCCTCATAGAGGCATGCAAACACACACATACAGGCACACACACTGAACATTAATCTCCCTTGGCTTATCTGTTGCTGTCTTTAATTTGTATACTTCAAAATTGAGTGGTGAGGTCATTTATTAGACTGTTTCTGTGAATTTTATGTAGTGATAAGAAAGCAGTAACATGCAATTTGTTTTTATAGGACTCACTTTTGTAAGTATGATCTAATATTTTCTTCCTTTAACTAAACAGTGAGGAAGAGGTGATTTTAGAGCTAACTAAGAGTTAACTGGCTACATTTCAACTGTCACCATTGTCTTAAATCTACATAGAGTGGAGAGAGCCAGAGAAGTGTAAGTACAGCAGGCTGCTGGGAAAAAAAACGTTTATAAGTAGAAATTTCTACTCAGAGCAAATTTTTCCAGTTTGTCTTGATTTTTTTTTCCCTATTTTTTAAACACAACGTGTGATGGAGACGATTGTTATTATCCAAAGGACCTGACTTGCTGGCTCACTGCATCTCTGTTTATGAAATGCCATAACAAAAGTGAGCTCACGCTTGTGTGCTTCCAATGCGTGATGTTCCTGTGTGCCAGATGGGCACTTTCATGACTGTATGAGCGTGGATTATTTCATTTCCTACATCTGGGACTCCAAATGGCTGCACAGAATGCCACAGGAGAGAGGAACAGATCTTCAGCTGGGGAAACCTACCTTCACAGGGGAACCAGCTACATCAGAGGGGATAAGGCAGAAAAGCCCCAAGTGATATCTGAAAGTTCACATAAACCAGGGCCATAAGGGAAACCTTTAGAACCAGGAACAAGACAAAAATAAACAATAACTAATGCTGGATGTTAGCTGTGTGGAGGGGGGAGGGAAAATAAACCATAAGCAGTTTCTTGTCTGGCCACAGAAGATGTGTTTGGAATGCTGTTTTGTATTTCAGCTCAGAAGCTCTGCTGTGACCTTCAGATATTGCTGGGTATTACAAGTTCTACAGATAGCCAGAGAGAAATATTCCAAGGAGAGATGGCATATACTGTGCCATAGTAGTTAATGTTGTCTGTGTATTGCTCACAGCCCGTTCCTGAACTGTGACCAGGCAGCCTCGTTAAAACACTGCAGAATCCTACAGTAACAGTGAGGAATGCTAGTTAGTCATAAAGCTGTTGCAGGATTTGGGGTAATTACTTGTTTGTTTGTAGGATAAGAGAGTGCTTGCTTTTTTCTTTTTTTTTTTTTTTTAAGCCCAAAACAACGAGAGCAGATTCTCAGTATAGTGAGGATCTGGCTCACTACACTTTTGCAGAATATGTTGCATTTCAGAGCCAGCAAACAGGAGGAGATGGTGAGAAGAATTAGCTGTAGCAGAAAAAAATATAGTTAAGTCAGTGACTTTCTTAAGATGAAAGAGAGCAAGCCCCCAAAAGACAACAAATGGAAAAAGTAATGAACAAAAGAAAGTAAGAGCTTGTGACACAAAGTAAGAAAAATAAACAGCAGTTGATTTAACTATTTTGCGTAAGATATTTACAAACCACAGCATATTACTGTTTGCTTTATGCATTTTCACATCCTGCTCAGTTTAAAGCAGTAATTTTCTGCAAGGACAACAGAGGGAAAAAAAATGCTTTACACTGCTTATATTAATTACATTTTTTCATTACCCGTCATGTTTTCTACAGGCTTGTGTATTATTACTGTAAAATGTAATGAAACAGAAAAAGAAAAAAAGAATGGACTTCTGGGAAATTTTCCAATTCTTGAAATGCAATGTTAATTGAGTGCTATTTTTAGGTCATCACAGATAGAACTGAACCCATTGCCATCAGAGCACAGAATGGGGACAGCCCAGGTGCAACACAAACTGGGTAAGGGAATCAGTTTCTACTAATGGAGAAAAGGAGAGAAACTAACTCCCCAGAGGGGTGGGTTTGGGGCAGTTTCTATTTCTTGATGTAAAGTTCTCAAAGCAGAAATGAAAGGGAAGGGTGCAGAGCTGGCAGGGGTCCAGGATCCACCATACCCCACCATGGTCACTCCTGAAGGAGATCCACTGAAGGAGATCCCTGTGTGGGGAGGGTGGAGTAAATGAGAGGCTCTGTCTGTTTTTGTGGCTGACTTTCAACTCTGAGAGGGAGCGCACTCTGAAAGTCAACATAAAATGAAGTCCCCCAAAATGTATCAGAAATCCCTTTAATTTATAGATCTCTTAAAAGGCTGCCAAAAAATCAATTATTTTAATTTGTATATAGTGCAGCCATGGACTGATTCAAGTTCTTTTGAAGTATTTTTAAACAGTCATTGCACAAAGCCATCCTCTTTCCCATATGCAAAAAAAAAATAAATTTGAAAATCAGAATTTCTCACAGTAGCTTCGATTGCAAGAATTCTGCAATTCACACAGGATTCTGCAAGCAAATCTGAGCCCACTCACTCAGTCTGTTAGCTGGGTACCTTTTCTGTCAGTCCCAAGTGTAGCTCTAGTGCTCCCTTTATTATCCGCCTCTTCTCCCAAAGAGTGTAGGGAAACTGTTTGGGCCCGTAACAGGGGAAATAGTTACTGGCACTTGTGAGGGGCTGGAGGTTCCCTTTGCAACAGAAGTGGAAAATCTTCAGTGTGCATTTAGCAAGAATGTGCTGACTTGAAAGGGACCCACAAGGATCATCCAGCCCAACTCCTGGCCCTGCACAGGACATTCCCAAGAGTCACACCATGTGCCTGAGAGCATTGTCCAAATGCTTCTTGAACCTGTCAGGCTGTTGCTGTGACCGCAGAGCTGGGGAGCTGTTCCAGTGCGCAGCCGCCCTCTGGGTGAAGAGATTTCTCCTCTCTTGAAACAACTTGAGGCCATTCCCTGCGGTCCTGTCACTGGTCACCACAGAGAAGAGATCCGTACCTGCTCCTCCTCTTTCTCTCACGAGGAAGTTGTAACTGCAATGAGGTCTTCTGTCAGTCTCCTCTTCCCCAGGCTGACCTCAGCTGCTCCTCATATGACTTCCCTCCAGACACTTCACCATCTTCATAGCTCTCCTTTGGATGATCTCTAACAGTTTTATATCCTTTTATATTGACTGTACACATCACTCAAAATGAGGCCACACCAGTGACCCCTGTGAAAGAGGAGAGAGCATCCCACTTGAGGGAAGCCCATCTCCACAAAGCTGTTCATTCTGTGTCGCACAGCACTGCTGTAATAGCAAGAGCCTCACCCAAACATTTTGCCAGCCACTCTAAATGGCAGTGTAGCATGTTCTGGAACAACTGAGATTAACCCAGCTTTTTACATGCTTTGGCCCCATGCATGTAATGATCTCTAGAAACAGCCGTGATCAGGTGGTAGAATTACCAAACCAGTTCTCTCTGTGTTAGTAGAGATTTGCTAACCAGCCTCTAGGTATGAGACAACCCTCCACCCATACTGGCCCAGGTCATCAAAGACATTTGGGGCAGGATCCTAAACAAAGACACTTAAGCACCCAAATTCCTGAGATGATCTGAACCCTTTTACCTTAGTACAAACAGCTTGAATTCTGGCCTTTTCTTTATTCATTAGAAGGTTTTTTTTGTTTTTCTATGGGTCTGTTAGTCACTTGAGGGTCATCCTTTTTCCAGCCTCAGCTCAAGAATCGTGACAATGCCTGAGGGCCACGAGAAATACAAGGCATCAGTAGTGCTCCCTTGGGTGTGGCTCTCCTTGACCTGTGCAATAGCATGTGCATCAGGTACCCATCATGAGCGTGACTTCGCTTCTTGTCTATCTTCAAGTCTCTACCCTTCGCTTAAGTCATGTAACCTGTGACTTATCAAAAATACCACCTCAGTGCATTTCAGATGTGTCTTCCCACCTATTCTGCAGCAGATACGGCAATGGTATATAAGTGTTATGGATTTGCCAGGCAAGGCTTAGATGGATTAAAAAAAAGCAAAACAAAACGCAAACTGAAGAGCTGGTTTGCTCTCCAAACATCTCTAGTGCTAAGATAGAAGTGATAAGTCATAAATATAAGCCAACATGATTTTCTCTTATCTGACACACTGAATTAAAGCTGTTGTGCTCAAACACTTAAAGCAAAATTGACAAACACTTCCTTTTAGGAATGCTGCATCAAAGGTATTAACATGGCACACACAGCCCTGCACTCGCACACAAGGTGTGTGAACTGTGATACCCTATTTGCAAATCAAGAAAGAAATCCTGCTCTTTTTGACTCTGCTTGTCCTGCCTCCAGCAGTGGTGCCAGCATTTGGCCTTCATTTAGTCAAGCCAAGTGGCCCCAGCTTGTTGCAGCCTCACCATGGGCCTTAGCTCATTATTGGCTTGTCGGCACTAATACTTCATCAAGACCAATCTCAAACCTGGCAGCTACCCCTAAATTTTTGTATCTCACTATGACAGACCCTTTTTTTATGTTTAGATTAGAGTTACTCCTCTTTGATAAGAAAATTGGTCTGGATCCACAGCCCTCCAATTGGGAGTCACAATATTTTTCCATGAAGGACCCAGTTTTGTTCTTTCAGAATGATTCATTTTTCCTTAGCACCCAAAGTTGTTCTTGTAGGCTGGAGTCCAAAAATAGCAGGGCTCCTTTGCAGGCCAGAGCAGGTAAACTTTTTGCAGTGAGATGACAGGAGCAAGCATTGGAGAGTGTGAGGGAGCAAAGGGAGTCATGGAATCACAGAGTCTCCTGAAGCATGGGCAGCCTGACCCAAGCCAGGTCGATCCCACTACACCACCCCTAGGGAATGGCTCCTGTGTGAGCCAGCCCCTTCACTGCTCCAGCTACTGAG
Source organism: Oriolus oriolus (assembly GCA_013400235.1). Taxonomy (NCBI): domain Eukaryota; kingdom Metazoa; phylum Chordata; class Aves; order Passeriformes; family Corvidae; genus Oriolus; species Oriolus oriolus. The sequence continues at coordinate 283,282 of VXBT01013961.1, forward strand.
GAAAGGGCAATAAATTAGTTAATTCCAAGTTAAACTCATTGCATGAATCAGGGAGTCAGTATTCCAATGGCAATTTAGACTTGAGATAATGTCTTAAGATACAAGTAGCCACTGGTTTCCATGGGAATTTTGCCATATCTTTCACCAGGATTAGGATTTACTCTATGGGAGTTTTCATTTTTTTCAACTTGATTAGCTGGCATCTGTCCTACTGAAAGACAGTTCTGGTACACCTGAAGAATTGTGGTAATAAGCTGGTTAAAGGAGGCTTTGCAGGATGGACCTGAGGAAGGTGCAGTCATTTGGCTGGATCTGTAGGTGGAATTTCATCAGAGAGAGGGGGTTCCAATGTCAATTTGAAAATTTCACTTCACTGTGTTCATTTTCTGTTTTGGCTGTGTTGGGAATGGCCTGTAGATTTAAAGTGTGACTCAGAGCAGGAGAAATGAGGAGCCATTAATTCTTACTAAAAAAATGGTATTCCAGGCCATAGCCGTAACATAAATGAATTTGGCATGTTCAGGAGTGAGCCATCACTTCCATGATGAAATCAATGGATATAAATTCAGCTTGAGGCCTCAAGCTTGCAGATCATGCACCAAATGTTTATTACTGTTCAGAAGGTCAGATAGATACTGACTGCAGCCCAGTGCTTTCAAAGAGTTCGGTTGTCTTGATCCAAGGAAGCAATAGGCAGCAGTGCTTAAATATGTTTCAGGCTGTGGGATTTTCAGAAACTCATGTGCTCTCAACTCCCAGTGACAACATGGAGCCTGAAGTAGGTACTGATCTGTATCCAGGGGTGCTCATATATCTGTGGAAATCTGCCTCTAATTTATCCAGCAGCTCTGTCCTTCTGGGTCACATTAGGGACCATGAATACTTCACCTGGCACTACTCTGCAAACTATGCTCCTTTGCATAGCTGTGGGTAAAACAGGAAGAAAGATGTATTATGGCTCTCAACTAACAGGAAGATGCCATAAGCAATGATGTGTTAGCCAGGATGTTAGAAGATGCCATTGTATACATCAGATGCAGAACCCAATTAGCTGGGGTAATTACAGTTTCTGATTTAAAGGTTTTTGCAGCTTGCGAAGCTTCCCACCCTTCTTCTCAGCTTCTATGTCCCCCTGCTGAGGATCTGCACTGCTGCAGGTGGAGAAGCCCATCTAGACAACATGGCCTGCATGCATGGGCTCACAGGCTTTGGCTGCAACAGTGCTGGCACCCAACTTACATCGCAGCCAGGACAACTCAGATGCTAAACTGGCTGTCCATGCTCACACATGAGCCTTTGAATTGAAAATGTACGTGGACCAGCTCCTGAATGCTTTTGTAGATATGGCAGCACATGACCTGTGTGGTCCCCTTGCATTCCTACTTAGACTAAATTTGAGAGTAGGCAGTGTTCTCACCCAAGAGGATAGACATTTGTGATCTAATTGATTAACTCTGTGTTATCCAAGAGGGTGTTCCCAGCCAGACAGTGAAATGCTTCTAAAGCATTTCAAAACAAATCCTAGAGTGACCTGTGCTGCACCCACGCAGGGCTGCCTCTGACCCTGCGCTCCTGCCAGTCCGGAGAGTAATGTGGGCTTCAGACCCATCAGTTCTGGGCATCAGGGATTTTGTAATACTAGAAAAAGGTGGCTAACTCTCCACTCCCTTTTCCTGGTTGTGTGATATGAAATGCTGCTGAAATCAGTGGAGTTGCAGTGCTATAAAACCAGATACAACAGAGCAGGTATCTTATCTTGATATATTTAGTGTTGATAACGTTAATAATGTCAATGCCAACAGAGTCCAGAGCAGGACTGGCCTCTTGGATTTGCCTCAGTAGGTTGCACCTTAGCGCTATTATTTTCATCAAGTTTTTGTTGCCTTATCATCTTCCTGGGTATCATCAGAATAAAATTCATCTCCCAACTCCTCAAACCCAAGCACATCTCTTTCTAAGATTTAGGTTTGGGATAAAGAGTACCATGCTGGAATGGTATCCTTTGAAATGGGGCACTGTGCACAAAAGGCCTAGCAGGTTCCCATCAGAAGAGTTAGTTGAAGACCAGGGCACTGGAAACACTGGCTGCAGCCAATTTCTTTTTTTCTATTTGTTAATCCACTTTGTCCAAACACTATGAACATTTGGTGCATTTAGTTCTAAATATGCCAAATGCTCCTTTAGGGAAGAACTTCAAAAACCTAGAATCATCTCTTAAGATCAAATTCATTGCCTGAGCTCAAAATTACTCATCTCTACACAAATAAACACACACACACATACTTGTGTGCTTTGTCTGCACTGCAGGAATCGTCCTGGGATAGCACTGTGCTGTCTGTGGAGCCCTGCTAAAACAGCCTGGCTTTCTGATACTGAGAGAGAGCTGCAAATAGTAACATCCTTGTGGGCAGTGGGAAGCAAGAATGATTATCCCAGAATATAAGTAATCTAAAAATAAATTGCCTTCATTTTCACCTATTGCACAGCAATGGGGGTAAAACAGTTTAATTAGTGTAACAGGACAATAGCAGTGGAATTGGTTTGGTCACAAGATTTTTGCAGGATGACACTGATGGTATTACTCTCCAACTTCAAAGATTTGGAAAGATGTGGCTGCTAACACTGGAGAATAGAAACCTGTTTTTCATCAACTAGGCTGGCCTGACAAATTAAGTCTGTGGAGTCATTAGATTAAGATAAGAGCTTATCTCCTAGACTGACATTTATTCAGAGGTTTTTATGCTGCTCAGCTAGTAATTAGTGCAGTTGAATTTTTAACACTGCTTTGTCCAGTCATTTGACAAATTTGAAATATGTGCAGTTTTGATTAAAAAAAAAAAACCCAAACAACTAAAATCCAAGAATACAGTATTATTAGCTTGGAAAGGTTTTAAGAAGAGTTGAGATGATGCTAAAAATCTTCAAGGAGGTCAGAAGTGCTTCTGCTGTTGACTCATTTCCATACACAGATTGAGAGGCTCCTTAAACTAAATTTTTAGGCACTAAGCAGCAGATATCTGCAGCAAATCTGTAATTTCTTTCATGCCGATCCATTTTGTAATTCTGCTGCTTTAGAGGGGCAGGAATATGGTGCAGGCTGTGCTCCTGCTCATTAATGCTTGCCTGCCTCCTTCAGCACTCAGGTTAGGATTTCAGGTGGGGGCATTTTCAAAAGGAATCTTCTCTCATATGGCTGATTTCATGGGATAACGTTTATTTTTCCTGTCCTAATTTTCTTGCAATAACAGATGGATTGTTCCACAGTAAACCAATGCATTACTTTTGGACACATGTTTTTAAATTGCTTTAGACTAACAAGTATCACTTTTTTTAAACAGTTCATTTTGAGTGACTGAAGATCAGAATTTGATTAATAATTCGTGATTAAATGGATGATTGTTTGTTTATGAACTTTGACAGTTTGTTACAGCTAAATCCTGTTACAGCATTTGTTTTGTCCAAAGTGCAGCCATCTCAGCATCTGTGGTTGTTACCTTTAGAAAAAGACAGACAAGAGGAGTTCATAATAGTAAATTATGGTTCATCCAACTGCTTTAGTCCTGTGATTACTGGCTTTCACAAAAACAAAAAACAACAAAAACGGCAAAAGACTGCTTGTTTACATCTTACACCGTACTGTGAAGACCTCTGAACTCTGTGGACTCACACGCAGGGCCGTCAGCTGCGGAGGGTGACACATTGTCACTCGCCTGCACTCCTGAGCTTGAAGCAACAGTGGTAGGGGAGGACACAGGCTCTCATGCTGGCTGGGACCAGGATCTGCATGCTGGTTTTCTGTGTCCATTTCTGTGGGTTTTCATGGCATTTATATAACCCCAAAGCATGAGAGGAGTTTAGCATCTCATAAATACAACAGCTTTTCCATGGCTGGAATGCCATGGATGGGAGGTAAGGCATGAGGCAGGGAGTGATTTCAGATCTTTGCATAGCCAGGAATGAAACCCTGCTGCTCTCTACTTTCTGAGCCAGATCCTTGACCTAAACCTGCCCTGACTTGTGTTGCAATGCAGATGCTTTCAGCCCTCTCTGTCTGCTAAGGCCCTTGATACTTCCCACTGGAGATGTGAAACCCTATATATTTTGTATGTATTTAATATATAAGTAAAATTCAAGCTCTGTGGCACTCTTTGCCACTGGACAGCCCACCATTCCTGGTCTGTAGGTGAGACCTCAGCTTGTGGTCAGGAGTGCCTAGAGGTAGAGATGGAGACAATATTTTTGCTCATAAAATGGCCTGGAAAGAAATTTGCATCAAGTTGAACCACTTGAATCAATCCTCCAAAAGCTTGAAGTACTGTTTTGCTCTCTAAATTTTAGCTGTTAATGCTGCCTTTGCTGTCAACCAAGTGAAAAATCTTGCATAATTCCCAATATATAACTCACTTCCCAGCAGAGAGAAATGAAACCCCTTCCTGGAGCTTGGGTGAGTGTGAGGGAAAGACCCAATTTCTGACGTCTCTAGGGAGGAGCATGGCCTCAACACGGGGAAGAGGAGGGATTGAAATTCAAGCTCCCCAGGATTTGTGGCAGCAGCATCCCTATTTTCCTATATTGTTTTACTTCCCTGTGTTGTGCACTGCTATCTTGTGCATTGCTGCAGGAGCTGGGTAGTGTCAGCACTACCCTGGCAAGCTTCATCTGTTGGGCTGTTAGACTAAAGGGGAAAAGTTGCCATCACCCAGACACACCAACAGAGAACCAAAGAAAGACCTCACTTCTGGGACAAAATCCCAGCTATGTGAAACTATTAAAATCTCCTTTTGATGGGTTGAGGGTTACAGCATAGAGGTGTCTTGATGTTGTCTGTCACAGCTGTCTATCAACAGTGCTGGCTCATGGGGCAGTTCTCTGGCCCCATAGCCTTTTCAGACCCACCCTGCTGCCACCATCCTCGTGTAGTTCCATGAGAGATACCACTGACCTGCCCTTTTGCCTTTGGCCAACGGTTTAAAGACAACTGGTGCTTGATGGTGCATGCAAATAAATTAATAGTCTTGGTTCTGGCTGAAGTGTCTAGAGTGGCCCCACACAGAAAGCCAAGGACTGACAGAAGCACTCGCAAAAGAGAAGTCCATACAGGTCAAGGAAAGGGGCATTGCAGACTAATAAAACCTGTTACTACATGGAGAACTTTGCTCAACTTCTGATGCCAGAAAAGACAGCTTAGACTGGCAGGTAAATCTCCCTGAAAATAGCAGAAATCAAGGTTAGAGAAACGTATTTATCCCAGGTTACTTAGTAAATAGGGAAATACTGCAAAAAGAGCATTGGAGATTTTACAGAAGGAAGGTGTCATTGAATGACAATACCAGTACAACCATGCTTTACTCTGCCCTCCATTTTCAGTGTCCTGCTCTCAGGTGCATGCTTGCTCTTCAGCATTTGGCCAAGGTCAGACAGGTGAGAGAGAATTTTTTCTTAAGTTTCCAGTGTTTCTAATCAATTTTAAAATACAGTAAAAGGCAATAACTTTTTTTAACTGGCAAATACATTTTCAGTGTCACCAGAAAATGGTGCCCATGAACTTGGGTGTTGCTCTGATTTTTTATGATTGCTTTTGGCTTCTAAGTTTGGTGCAATGGGTAGCCATGTCCCAGAAAAAAATATGCTTGCCCTTTTTAACTGAATTCCATGGGCTGAAATTTATCTGTGGTAAATGTTTCACAGTACAGTAAATTATGCAGCAGGTTCCACACAAACATCCTTTACTCTCAGAAATGAGGGTGAGCACTCCGTAGCACAAGTACATGGTATAGCCATCTAATTGTTTTTGTTTCCCCCAGGAATTCAACACTTTTCACAAATGACTACACTTTGCACTTCCATAACACACATCCTGTGACCCCACAGGGCAACCACAGAGGTGGGGTAAACATCTCTCCTTCTATTTTACAGGTACTTAGCACTTACGAAATTCAAGCTTAAGGCAGGCTGTGAGGAACATCTATGCTTAGAGAAGTCTTTCTGGAAAGCCAATGGAAATTATTTGCTCAAATGTCAGTGGTAAGTCAAGTGGTCAGTGGTCAATGCAGCTGTTGGGTTGGTGGGTTCCCTTGCACCACGTCAAAGTCCTTCTGCAATAGCCCAGCCTTCCCCCGGTTTGTTTTTCTGTTGTAGGTTATTTATTAAAACCTTTGCTGTGACATGCCATTGCCAGTGTGCCAAATCCTGAGCAAATCATATCCTCTGTTCTTGTTGCAGATTTGTGAGATAATCTATTATAGATTAATCATTTCAGTCTTACGGTGCAATGTCAAAAATAAATTGGGGTTATGAGGCTGGAGGGGAGCCACTTGGGGGTGGTGTGTTCTCATTGACGCTCCTTATTTGACTTTGAAAAGAGTGTCACAATGAGATTTTTGAAGCTGATTGTTACCCCATGGAATCCAAATCACAAGGTAAAAATGCTGTGGAGTAAGTTTTCATCTCCACAAATATCAGCTCAATGTTGAACTGTAAACGATTTTCAGGCTATTTCCTTCCCTCTCCTCACAACATGAAACCTATCTGGGCTGATCCATTACATCTCCTTAGAATATAAGATGGCAGAAAAATAAATAGAATAAAATAAAAGGCAACCCCTTTTAAGGACTGGATATCTGCTGGAGATGGAGGTATCCAACACAGAAAAATAATACAGGCCAGGAATACAGTCAAATATACTGTAAGAAAATACTATTTTGCATAATTTAAAATATTCTCTAACATTTCATAAGATCCCAAATTTCAAACAGTGCGTAATTTGTCTGATACTGCAGTTCATGTTGCACTCACAGCTGAATCACAGTAGGTCCTTGGTGTCTCCAAACCAGAGCAGGGGTTACTGCATACAGAGCATCACTCTCCTCCTTAGCTCCCTGGTCTCTTCTGCAAGATAGGAAGATCACAATCCTCTCTGAATTAGGTATGAACTGAGAAATGAGACATTTAGTTCAGTCTGTGCTGCCGTGTACCATCCACCTAGACAGCAAGGCTTTATCCTGCCATCAGTTATTGAATACAGGCCTACAGTGACTTCATGACATGCTTTACCTTCCAAGAGATGGCAGAATATTGTGGGGAATACATGGAATGGAAAAGCACTATTTTTGTTACAGTTTCTTTTGCTTGCATGCAAAGTAAATCAAACCAGACTCCATGCTGAGTGATATATCATATAACCCTTCAATGTGATATGTATCCAACGATTTGTTTTTCACTATGGTAGCTTTTCACAATCCATAAGTCAGATGGAAGGTAGAGAGATTTCCTAGCTTGAAATGCAAAGTGATTTTTTTTAAGATATGCTAGGGATTTTTTTCCCTAGCATGAACAGTTACTGAAGAATACAGATGAAAGTATGTGCCAGAGCATATTCACTAATGATTTACTCAAAATATGTGCCAGAGCATATTCACTAATGATTTACTCAGAAGATATGATGGCCTCAGAGTCCCTTACAGAGTTCTTCTTAGCAATTAATGCATTAGAAGTGTGCATTCAAGCAATATTACAACTCTAGCAATAAGATAACCAACAGAAGAAAATTACTAGCATAGTGCAAATGTGAATTGGTTTGAATGGATCTATCTTCCACTTGAGACATACCTTTTGCATTCATTGGGTAATTATGGTCATATTTCTAGATCACAGAATATTCTGAGTTGGAAGGGACCCACAAGGATCATCAAGTCCAACTCTCAAGTGAATGGCCCATGTGGGGATTGAACCTTGGTATTATTAGTACCATGTGCAGCGTCATGTGCTAAAAAGCTGGATGTGTGACCCTAGTTAGAGAAGAACATAGACAGATAAATTGATAGCATGTCAAAAATAAAATATGCCTTTAAAATAGCATTAGAACATTGATACAATTGGTGAATCATAACAGTATGTTACTTAAAAAGTGATGGGTAGAAAGCCTCAAAATACTTGCTAATTGAGCCTGAAAAGGAATTTTTTCTCCTTGCTTTCCCAGCAAAGGCAGTCCTATCCCACCAGCTCTGTTTACTCAGCCTCTCAAAGGCCAGTTCCTGTGTGAACACTCATTTCCCTTGGGAACAAGGATAAGAACCAAGTTTATGCTCAGCACCAGTCTGACACGGGTCAAAGGATAAGCTGAAGGTCTGATCTAGCACCCAAACT